>CM046671.1:5337038-5424538 GCA_025594165.1 Tamias sibiricus | reverse complement strand
TGTGCGTATGTGTGTGTGTGTGTGTGTGTGTATGTGGATGTGTGTGCATATGTGTGTATGTATGTGTGTGTTTATGTGTGTGTGTGTGTGTGTGTGTGCACGTGCGTGTGTGTGGCCACTTGTGCAGCGATAGGCTGAGAAGCCTCCTGCCTGGGAGCTGGAGGCCCGGGGCAGCCGGAGGTGGATTGTCAGCCCAGGGTCCAGAGGCCTGTGGCCAGGCGGGACCCCCGGTGCAGGGCTGGAGAAGGTGAGGTAAGTCCTGCTCGAGCTGCAGGGGGGAAGAGAGACGGGCAGATCCTTCTGTGCCCTCCTGTTCTGGCCAGGCCCTCAAAGCGCGGGGCTGCGGCCACCCACACTGGGCAGGGCCCACTGCTCCGCGGAGTGCGTGGCTCAAGTGGGAACGTCCCGGGAGCACCCCACAGACTCAGAATCGCCCCTTCCCCGGGTGCCCTGCTGCAGCCAGGCTGACCCGCGCAGTCAACCATCATGGCTACTGCAGGGCACGTGAGCCGGGCGGCGTCTTCTCCCTCTCGTTCCTGCCGGCCTTGCCGTGGGCAGCCTCTCCCACCTGGAGCTCCTGCAGACCTGGAGCCCGTGGGAAGCCCGTGGGGGTGGGGCTGTCGGTGCAGACTTGCTGGGGATGACAGAGCCGCCGTTTTCCAATGTGCTCTGTCCTCCCCGAGATGGCGCAAATGGACGTCGTCCTAGAGAGGCGCATGCTGGTCCTGTGGTCAGTGTGGGGCACAGGAGCAGCCTCTGCCCAGGAGCCTCTGGAGAACCCAGTGCCAAGGGAGGTGTGGGTGCAGGGCGTGGTCTTCACGCCAGCCCCGCCTGGACGTGTCCCCTCGGAGGTGCAAGAAGCAAGGAGGCTGACCAGCAAGCACAAGCCCTTAACTCTAGGGGCTGGTGGGCTGTGCCAGGAGGACTTGGCTACTTCTTGGGGACGTGCTGTTGGAGCCAATTTAGAGGAACTGCATGCCAACCGTGTTTCCAAGCTCTGGGTGACCTATCCTTCCCTGTTGGCCACGGCCCAGGGTTGGGATCGCACCTTATCTTGTGCCACCTTAACAATGCCCAGGATGAGCCTCTTGTTTAGGACGCGTCACTCCCTGCCCTGTGCCGGCCTGGCCTGGCCCATCACCCTGGCTACACTCTATGGCAGGAAGGCCTCCTGCAAGGTCCGCCACTGCCCCTCCCTCTGTCGTGTCGCATCCAGTCTGGATCTCTCCACTGTGACCTGGCCTCTTTGGTGCCCCTCTCATCAGGTGACGCACTCTCCTCTCTTGCCTCGTTCCTCGTTTCCAGGCACCAAGGCCCAGGGGCAAACTCTGCCCACCACCCGGCCCAGTCTCGGCACGCAGACGCCACCCGCCCAGCTCAGGGGCAGCGGCCAGGGCTCCTGCTGCATGGGAGGAAGGAGCAGACAGGGGCAGCTCACGGCCGGAAAGCTGCCCCGTGACCTGAGCACCCCGGCCTCCTCTTGGGGGCTCTGGAGGAAGCACCTCTGAATGCCCAGGTGAGCTGACCACATTGTGGGCCGAACCACGTCCACCTCGCGCTGCCCGTCCATCACCCGGGGGTGTGTGGAGCCCAGGTGCTGTGACTTTCAGTTTACGGCCCGTGAGGTGTAGCCCTTGTAGCTCAGCTCATATCCACCGAATACGTAGGACAGCATGGTCCCCTGGGGGCCTGGGCCTTCCCAAGCCCACCACGTGTTCACACGAGGCCTGGTCGTCCTTCTCCTCTTATAACTCAGGCTCATACATCATTGGTCCAGGTTCCTTCTCTGAATGTGTAAAACATCCCCATTTAAGTTCTAGGGCTCACCTTTGGCCGCATCGATCCCGGCGCGCGTCCAGCCACTGAACCGTGCTGCTGGGCCTCTCTTCGGGTCTCAGCGTCTCAGGTAACGTCTTTCCTCTGTGAATAAGACCTCAGGCTTCCAGTGGTGCGCCTTTGAGAACTCTGAGTAAACGCACCCATGTGCAACGTAGCTAGGACCTGGGACACAATGCTCGGTCGTGCATGACACTCCGGGCAGAGGGGCTGCCTGGCAGGGGGCCACTCGCCTCCGTGGCCTTCTGGGTCAGCACATGGACTGATCATGTTGGCAAAGAAAGAGCCGCAGGTGCGCCAGCAGTCAGACCTCACCCGTGAGCTGGAACTGAGATGCGCTGCCTCAATTTCAAAGGCTGCAAAAGCAAGGCCAGGTAAACAGAGACTCGGCAGATGCTGGAGCCCCAAAGACATGGTTCAACAGCAACTCAAACCAGAAGCTGGGCCCTGTCCCGGCTCTGCTCTGGTTACTGGGCTCTGAGCAACTCACGACTCCTGGGCTGCCCTCCTCCTCTGTGAGGAAAAGCAGCAGCAGGAGGAGCAGTGTTTTCAAATTGCAGGTCATGAGCCATTAGTGACTGTGAAGTCGGCATGAGGAGCCAGGCCGGCCTCGGAGGAAGAAAGCTGAATGGAACTGAACCGAGAGGAGAGAGGAAGAAAACGCGGTGCGTGGCGAGGATGCGACCGGCCTTCAAAGCCTTCTTCTCAGCCCTGGGTGGGGACACACAACACAATCCCACTGTGGGTCTTGGCTCAGGAAGGGGGATTGAACAGACTGTGAGCTAGGTGACGCCTGTTGGGAGTCTCCTTCCAGCGCGGGTCACGTGTGTGATGAGAGTTTAAAACCGGGCGCGGTGGCGCCAGCCTGTAATGCCAGCACTTGGGAGGCCGAGGCAGGAGGATCTTGAGTTCAAAGCCAGCCTCAGCCATGGCAAGGCACTTAGCAACTCAGTGAGACCCTGTCGCTGATAAAATACAACAACAACAACAAAAAAGTCTGGGGATGTGGCCCAGTGGTCGGGTACCTCTGAGTTCAATCCCCTCGGTACCCCCCCCCCAAAAAATAAGAGAGAGTTTAAGACCTCAAAGTTATTTTTGCCTCAGATATCTGTGCATACAGTACTGAGGTACCTCTTGGGTCCCCAGTGACGCAGCATGACTCAGGGAATGGGGCATATTCTTGTCATGGGAGCTTGCTTTGTTCTAGAAAGGTGGGTGGAGTCGCCGTCCAGCAGAGACCCTCAGGAGTAGACAGGTGGCCTGAGGGCAGAAGCTATCCTGTGATCGCGGCCTCGGAACACTTTCCCCTCCTGGCTCCCGCTGGTCACTTCTATCATGCAGCTGAGCCTGGGAGGTCCGTTCCTGTGGGTGACCAGCTCACCGGCAGCAGGCGGATCGGACATTCCTAGGGTTGCCAGCAAATGATCGTGCTCATGCCGAGTGTGGTGTGCCCTGAGATTTGGGGGAAATGCTTATAATGATCTACACAGTCCTTCCTTCTTCAGACGAGGGACCGAGTCTGCGCCCCAGCACTGTCCTGCGCACTAAGGTACAACAGGCACCTGCTTCTTGGGAGAGACCATAGCAAGAAGAAAAGAAAAGAAGGCCAAGGACACAGCATGCAAGGTGAGTGGCACACGGGTGTAGCCCAAGTGGCGGGACGGGGACGCTGGTGCACAAGGTGCCCTGGCAGGCCTCTCCGAGGGCCACCGAAGGTGGCTGGGAGCAGGCAGAGCACCCACAGGAGACCAGGGAGGGCGAGGTCGTCTCTTCAAAGTGTGGCCACAAATCCTCTGATGCGTCAGTGTTATGTGAAATCAATTCAAAATATGTAAAACGAGGGAAAAGCACCGCGGCCAAGGGCAGCTGGTGGAGGCCCGAAGGGGCGGGCAGAAAGGCCTGTGCATGAGGGAGTGGAAGGTGCCCCTGGCCCGCGCTGCCTGGGACGTTGTGACATGGACGCGAGTGTGACCTGTCCTTCATGGGGAGAGCAAGAGAGGGCAGAGAAAACATGCTGGAGCCTGCCTGGCTGTGGTGGAGGAAGGCCAGAGAGGCCGGCGGGACAGGCAGCCGCTGGACCCCAGGCTGCGGCCACCAGCCAGCAGAAGCAGGCGACCCTGAGGGGACGCACGTGCCCTCCTTCCAGGCTGCGGCTGGCCAGGCGCGCTCCTTGCCGAGAGGCGCAAGTTCTGCCTGTCCACTGTGGACGTCTTTGGACCCGGCCCCCAGCTTCCACAGGAAGCCCAGGCCGTGGCCTCAGGAAGAGCCCAGCGCCTCCGAGGGGCCTGGAGAGTGCCGCGTCCCCGGGCTGCACCATGCCACCTGCGGAATCCTGCAGAAGGAGCACAGCTGCTGGCCAGCCTGCGGGCGGCTGCCCGGGCCTTCACAGGTAATTCCCGAGATCAGAACCGCCCGTGGGTACTTCAAATGATTGCTTTGGTGCCACTTCCAAGATGCTTCTGAGTGCCTCTCTGCCTGCTGGTGACTTCAAAGGACCTGTTTCCCCTGTCTGGAAACGGGTGTTGTAATGGCTGCCAGGCCTGCATTCCATGAGGCTGGGCGGTGCACAGATGTTCTGGAGACTTCCAGATGAGAGGGCTCTCCAGGCCTGAGCCTGCAGAGGTCACGTACGTCGCCTCTGAAAGGGGCAAGGCTTGAGGATGAAGGCACCATCAGGCAGAAGTCCGCTGGCCCCACTAGCCCCGTCTCACTCAGCCCGTTCCCGGCAGAGCCACTGTGGGTGGCAGCTGATGGCAGGGTCCACGCAGTTCCTGCCTGGGGGCGGGCAGAGCACCTGACCCCGTGGGTGTGCTTCTCCCGGGGTGTCGGTGGTAAGGGGGGGCGGCAGCCCTGAGCTCAGGGACCCACACCTTCCACGAGCTGCACTGGCAGCCCCGCCCTGTGGGTCCTGCGGACGTCTCCCGAGGGGACCTGGCCACCGGCAGAACCTGACAGGGCCCCCGGGCTTGGGGAAGGCTCCTCGGCCTGCCTGCAGGTGGGAACGCAGCTGGGCTGAGACCAGGCGGGCCTGCAGGGAGGCTCTTGTACCTTGTTCACTCCGCCGACGGCACCTTTCCGCTGCCCGGGGCGCGGGCGCCCACGCGAAGGAGAGCCGCTGGACGCGGCGCCATCTGGGCAGGGTGCCTTCCCACACGGCGAGGCCGGCGGGCAGGCCCAGGGACGGACTCCGTGAGGAATGTGCTGCGGCCGTCCGAGCTCGCGCGGGCCTGCTGGGTCTCGCCCCAGCCGAGGGGGCGGGCGGTGCCTCGCGCTGGGACTCGGCCGCCGCTCTCTGCCCACGTGACCCTGCCTCCTGAGCACGCATGCGCCGCGCGATCCCGAGCACCGCGGCCTGGGCGAGGTTGGGCGGGGCGGGGCGGGGCGGGGCGGGCCTGGGAGGGAGCGCAGGTGAGGCCCGGGGCGAGGTGGGCGACCGGTCGCGGGAGAGCAGCCCTACCGTGCTGCAAGGGCCGGCTCCCGGAGGAGCGAGAGCCGCCCGCGGGCCGGACGGCAGGCGCGGGTGCGCCTGCTCCCCTCTGCACGGCTGGGGAGGGCTGCGGGAAGCAAGGCTCTGCTCCCCGCGAGCCCGGTGCTCTCTGACAGCAAGAGCAGAGGAACGGGGAGCGTCACAGGTCAGGGCCCAGCGTGCAGACGGAGCCCGGTGACCCCGCGGGTGAGCGGTGGAGCCGGGCTGCTGTGCCCTGGCAGCAGGTGCTTGTCCGCCATCTCTTATGAGCACCAACTGCATGCCTCGGCCACCGGGAGCGCAGGAGAAGGGGTGGGCTGGGGCTTGCGTTCTAACGGAGGAGAAGGAACTACGTCAGATTCACCCACAGAGTGGTGGGTGGCTGTGGCCATGTGTGTGGTGACAGTTTCCACCCTGAAGGCGGAGGGAAGGGACACAGGCACAGCCAGCCCTCGACACACAGCGAGCGGGCGTTCCCACCCCTTCCCTGCCCTGCGGAGCCACAGGAAGGCTGTGGAGGGGCAGCGACCCCCAGACCTGTCCCATCCACAGCTCAGCCACTCTGGGGAGCGCAGGCCGGTCACTGGGCTCATCTCCAGGTCTGTGCTGTGGAGGGGACGTGGCCACGCAGGCGAGGTGCTCGGAGCAGTGCCAGCAAGCAGCTGGTGCTATCGCAGCTACTCCTGGGCCAGCGAGGCCCGCAGGGAGTCTGTCATGGAGCCGTGACATTCCAGGACCAGCCCCATGGGCACGCTGAAGGGCCTCCTGGGCAGGCGGGGCCTCTCGCTGGCCGGCTGGCTGGAGCCTCTGAGGGGAGCCTTCCTGCCCTCTGAGGGCGCTGGGGTGACGGGAGTGCCCCTGCGGGGTGCCGGGTGATCCCTCAAGCACGGCACAGCCAGGGGCTTAGCACGCAGGAGGTGGCGGCTGAGCTGTGAACAAGTGGGAGCCATCTTCCAAGGACAAGGACGAGGAGGGCCTCCCTGACCAGGAGTGCTGCCGTCCCCCAGGCACAGACCAAAACAGTCCCTGGGCGCTCCTTAGCCTCCGCCTGCCTGCGGCTCATTCACGTGAGTCTCAGCAACACGCAGGCGGCTGAGAGAGGCCGGGCAGGCGCTCCGCTCTCTGCTCCTGACCACCAGGAGGCTGGGGATACCACGTGACCTTTGCCCTTTGAAGGCTCAGAGGCCGTGGGCTCTTGGACAGACATGGGGGGCTCTGTCGGTGAACTTCATTGCTCGGACCAAAACCTGATGTAAACAACTTAAAGGAGGAAAGACTGACTTTGGCTGCTGGTCTCGGAAGTTTCAGTCCATGGTCAGCTGACTCCATGCGTTGGGCCCGAGATGAGGCCGGACTTGATGGCAGAAGGGCCGTGGGTGAAGCTGCTCACCTCCAGCTAGCCAGGAAGCGGGGAGGGAGGAAGGGGCGGGGCAGGGCCGGGTCCCAAAGGTCACACCCCCAGTGACTGGGGGGCAGGGGCAGGGCAGAGTCCCGAAGGTCACACCCCCAGTGACTTGGGGGCCAGGGGCAGGGTAGAGTCCCGAAAGTCACACCCCCAGTGACATGCTTCCAGCCACGCCCCCTCTGGTTTCCACCACCTTCTGTGGCCCATTCAGTGACCGATGGATTGATCCACTGAGGAGGTCAGTGTCCTCGTGACCCTGTCACTCCCCCAGAGCCCCACCTGTGAACACTGCTGCATGAAGGGGCGTTCCAGATCCAAGCCGTCACAGGGTCTGGAGAAGGTGAGCCACTCTAGGGCCACTCTAGGCCAGGCTGGGCTGCGCTGGCCCAGGAGGGCGCCTGTCGGCCTGGCCGAGGCCCCGACAGCAGCGCGGCAGGGCAGGGCAGCACGGCTGTGCCCACCGGGCCTCCGTGGCTACGGCTGGTGATGTTTACTGAGCACTTACTGAGCCCCAGGCCCTGTGCCTAGTTTAGGGTGTGTAGATCAAAAGGTCCAACAGCATATGCACTAAAGTCCCACAGGTACTGGCTCTGTGGGTGCCGAGTCTGGGAAGTCCTGGGCTCTGCCCTCTGTACGCTGGGCACCTGGAGTGCCAGGGAGGAGCTCAGAGTGGGGGAGCTGATGGTGCAGGTGCCAGTCGGAGACTGGGAGTCAGGAGAGAGCAAAGCCAGCCTCCCGTCGTAGAGCAGTTGAGGCCTCTGTGGACTGGGTGAGGCCTCCCTGTGAAGAAGCCACCTGCCTTACTTCGGGGCACCAGGAAACACTCACAGACACACTGGAAGTAAGACCTCGCTAGCCTCCCGGGCGTCCCTCAGCCCAGGCGAGTTGACCCGGAGAATTCACATCACAGTCCTATTTAACAGTCACAGTGACCCTGCCGGTCAGTACCATGACTTTCTCCATCTACTGTGCAGGAAACCAAGGCGTGAAGAGGGCGAGCAATTTGCCCTATGCAAACTGAGAGGAGAAAAGGGGGCCTGGGTGTTAGAATGTCCCCTCAGAAGCTCAGGCATGGAATGCGCGGTCCCAGGGCAGCAAGGTTGGGGGGAGAGGGGTTCAGGAATGACTGGACCGTGAGGACTCTGACCATGACCACTTGACTAATCCATCAAGTGGATTAATCCACTGCTGACTCAACAGACAATGGAAAGCGAGACAGTAGGAGGAAGTGGGTAACAGGGACGTGCCCTGGAAGGGTCTGTTTTCTCCCTGTCCCCCACCCTCTCTCTGCCTGCTGGGTGCCGTGAGCTGAGCAGCTGCCCTCCGCCACGCCCTTCCGCCGTGATATTCTGCCTTGGAGACTGCCAACCAGGGACCGAATCCTCTGAAACTGAGCCAAAGCCAATCTTCCCTCCTCCAACTTGTCAGGTATTTTGGTCACAGAGATGAAAAGGTGACTAACACATGGGATTGGACCTAAATCCTAAATCCACCTGACGCCAAAGCCCGATTTCACAACATTGTAAGTCATCTACCCCTAGAAGTAGGTGCGCATCAGGGCAGCCCCTCCCTCCGTCCTCTGTCCTCCGGGGTTGGATGGAGGGCAACAGCAGGTCCCCGCCCGAGGTGGGTGCGAGCCGGTCTCGGGGACCAGGGCGAGGCTTTGGCCCCGCTCTGTCCCTCCCGCGAGACCATCAGCCCGGGTCCTTTGGAGGGCAGAGGAAGAAGCCCTCAAAGGGCTGGGATTTTACATTGGGTAGGATGGTGGCGTTGAACCCCAGAACTCCCAGACTGCCAGGGAGGGTGGCTCCCGCCCTGTTTCCAGGGCACTGTGCAGGCTCGCCTTCACCCCGGGATGCCCTCGGCAGCCCACGCAGGTCTGGGGCCCACGCACCGCAGAGCCGCGTGACGTCCTGCTCTCCTTCAAGAACACGCTGCTACGAGGGCGTGTTTTGGAGAACAGGCTTATTCACCTCCGCTGCTGTGGCCCTGCAGGGAGGCCACCTCCAAGCCAGGGTCTGATGCCCCAGGTTCCCCGAAACCTCTGCAGTCCCTTGGCACCGGGAGGTCAGCACACAGAGGGTGTCCCCACGTCTGCCTCGTCTCCCTGCGAGCTCAGTGGTGAGCAGGGGGAGGGCAGGGCCACGTGGTACCACGTCTTCCCCAGCCGCTGTCAATCCCTGGGGGAATAACTACCGGAGGACAGGGCTCTCTGGCGTTCTAAGTCACCGGTGCCATATGTGGGCCCGTAGTGTGGAAGACTGGGTGGCCTCTAGCAGCTGGCCCTTGCTAGCCATGAAGCAGAACCCCCTGCCGTAGCAGCGAAGAGCTGACTTCTGGCCTCAGTCTGAATGAGCATGGAAGACGGCCGCGGGCTAGGAGGGAGGACCTGGCGTGACTCTCTCTCTGAGGCTCTGAGCCCCCGGGGATCTGAGCCAGCCCTGCCGGCTGCTCCTCTGCAGGACGTGAGGCTGGGAGTGGGCTGGGCCTAGGCCACCACTCCTGGGACGTGCTGCTGAGTGGCAGGTCCGTCACACAGAGGCGAGAAGTCTCGACCCTGGGAACAGATGGCCTTTAATTCCTCGAGGGTATTACAGGGGCTTTTCTCCCCTGGAGGGCAAAGGCCGATGATTCTGGTGACTTTCTGTGCTCCGTGATGACATGCTTGCTTCACTGTTTTCTTTCTTGGGGGAAAAAAAAAAGAAAATGCACTGGCCTGAAGGTGTAGACGCTGTGGAGTGCAGGAGCCCTGTTTGGGGATTGACTTGAATTGCAGTTGACTATGAGCCGTGGAGATTTGGCCATTGTCGCCACCCGTAGTCTCACGGGATTTGTTGCGGGATCTCGAGTGACTTGGCCGAAATTGCTGATCGGGTCAGCGCCATTTTAGTGGAGTGTTTGGCGTGTGTTAGTCGTTATTAGAACCAGAGAGAAAAGTTATCAGAATAAAAAGCTGTTTGTCTCCAGTTTGCTTCTGAAGTTCTTCCCGCGGCTCCGTTGCTCCAAGCGCTTCAGGCGGCAACAGTGGAGCGAGCGTTTGAGCCCCTCAACTGTAAAGAGAAGTTTTCCAAATGGAACATCAATTCCTACTGCATACTTGCATGGAATGTGAGAGAACAAGAAATAGCAGAACCATTTTCAACCCATGTCCATCGAGGGCAAGTTCCTGTACAAACGTTTATTTAAGGTGAATGTACATAATTTTTAACAGGAACCAAGCAAATTATCATCGAGCCTCATTTCCGGCAATTGTTTCCACAGCGTGCACACCACCCAGGAAGTTTGCTTCTCTAATTCACACGTCTCGCGTGTGCACGCTGCTCCTGGACGCGTGACAGCCTCTCAAGTGCGTCTGTGGGACTTGAGCTCTGGATCGCACAGCACCCAGGCCGGCGTGGACCCTCTAGAGCTGTCGTCTTTGCAAGCCTGGAGCTTCTCCGCAAGGCCCTCCCTCTTCCTGAGCTGTGGACAGGAGGCACAGTAGCAACCCCTGAAAGTCACAGCTGTCAATCAGACGTGGCACCGCGTGTTTCAAGCCGCGGGAGCTGCTAAGGGTCTGTGAAGTTCAGCGTTCACGCTCCTTTTTGGCAGAAGCTTGCAAACCCACCCCCGTGGGGCCAGAACGCCGTCCACCCGGCACCCCGAGCTGCTCTGGAGTCTGCGGGCGTCCCAGCAGCTTC
Organism: Tamias sibiricus; assembly: GCA_025594165.1. Lineage (NCBI taxonomy): Eukaryota > Metazoa > Chordata > Mammalia > Rodentia > Sciuridae > Tamias > Tamias sibiricus. The sequence continues at coordinate 5,414,151 of CM046671.1, read as the reverse complement.
CGGCGGGTCCCAGGGCCCTGCCTGCTGAGAGGCGCTGGTGGCCTGCTCCACGCCACCCAGGCAGGAGTGGCCCTCTCCAAGCCACTGGTCAGCTGTGCTCTCACGGGCTGTGCCGGCCTCCCGCCTGCTGGAGGGCCGCCACTTGCCTCCTGCACGTACAGTGAGCTTAGTGGTGCTCACAGGAGGTGACCCCATGCCAAGTGCTGCTGTGGCCTGGCTGTCCCCACCGCCCGTCCCCATCCAGTAGGAGCCCTCTTTATCCCTTGGCTGTCCACCCTGCCTCGGGCCTGGCTCAGCCACTAGTCCCAAGGAGCAAAGACGAGTGCAGGAGGAGGCGGCCACACTCCTGATGCAGGCCCCTGCCCCCGGGGACCCCCGTGCTCCTGGGTCAGTGCCCTGGCACCCACACTCTGGCTGTGACCCTGACACTCCACACCTGCTTCCCTCCCTTGCCGAGCCATCGCCTCAGCTTAGAGTCGCATCTCCTCTGCTGACCTTGGCATCTTCTCCAATCAGGGCCGGTGGGCACTGCCCTCCTCCCACCTGGGCCACAGGAGGGTTGGAAGGGCCTGGCTGGTGCATATTCAATTGCTTACTTATTCCAAAGCTGTTTGTACCAAGCACGAAACACAAGTTCAGACATTCTTAGAAGTTTCTTAAATATTGACTTCCCAAGTTTCATAAATATTGGTCCTTACCAATCATTGGAAGATTGGAACTGTTATCATTCTTATTTTTTTGATGATAAAAACTGAGGCACAGGAGGTTAGGTCCCTTGGCCACAGTCACACAGTGAGCAGACGAAGCCCAGGTTCAAAGCCAGGCCTCTGGGGCCCAAGTCCACATCCGTCACCTCCGTATCGCTGTCGGTGAAGGGCAAAAGTCACACAGGGGACAGCCGTGCAGCCAAGAGATTTAGTCAACAGCCTTTGTGGCTGGTCGGAGGTCGAAGAGGTGCTGGGAGAGAGGAGTCAGGGAGAGGGGAGTGTGCGAGCTCTGAACGGAAGGTGGGTGCCTGGTCACGCCGGCTGGGATCTCTGGAGCTGTCGGCTAAAGCAGCTGCTGTCGGGCTGGAGGATGACGTGTTCCAGATGCGGGCCTCGGCAGGGGCCTCTGTCATCAGAGCAGGGCCTGGGCCGCGCTCCCAGCGGGCAGGCGGGGCTCTGATGTGGCGGCCAGGAGCTGTGTCCAGGGAGCAGTGGGGACAGGCGGGTGACCGGGAGAGCACATGAGGCCTTACCCAGTCTCCTGGTCATGGACGACGACACCACACGCGGTTTCTGTCTCGTGCTCGCGTGTTTCACTGGGTCAGATTCATGGTCACAGACTTGCCAGCTGCAGGGCGTGCCCAGACCTGGCACGGGAACGTGGTGGCACACTGGTGACATGGGTCCTAGCTCCCAAGAAGGACTGTGTCCTGATGCAGCTCTGTCCAGCCTTAGCATCGCCGTTCACGTTCCCTTCATCGACAACACACGGTCTTGGGTCTAGAATCCACTCTGAGCCAGGGGATGACGTGGAGTGACCAGGGGATGATGTGGAGTGACCACACATCCCGAGTGGGACCTCCCCCACCTGCCTCCCAGGCTGTGGCACTGTGGAGTCTAACTTCGCTTCCAGCTTAACGAGCCGTGAGTGACCTGATGGTGCCTGCAAATGCCATTCTATTCCAGGATGCTTTGAGCTGTGACATGCTTTCAACCTGTTTTCACTGGCGACTGCATTTGGGACAGGAGGAGAAGTTGGGGGACGGGGAACACATGTCATATATCCAACTAGTCTTCCATTAATGAGCATTACGGTGCTCACTCTTCTGCATTATGACATGTAGTAACATTATACATTACCATTCTCCACGTGTGCCAACAAAATACAGGATGCGTTCCTGCCACTGGAGTTTCTGGGTCAAAGGATGGATGTGTCTATAATTTTTAGGTATTTCTGGATATCCACCCCATGCTTACACTCCTGCCAGTTCTAGACGACAATGTCTTTTTCCCTCAGCCTCAACGTGATTGTTGTAGCTGACTTTATTTGGACCAAATTGCTAGATCAGAAATTGTTTCCCAGTGGGATTTTATTTGGCATCTCTCCTACTAGCAGTGAGACAGAACATTCCCTCTTACATTTAAGACACATTTTTTAAAAAATATTTATGTATTTGCTTTAGTTGTACGCAATGCGTTTATGTTCACGTGGTGCTGAGGACCGAACCCGGGCCGCGCAGTGCTGGGCTAGCGCTCTGCCGCGGAGCCACAGCCCAGCCCCTGAGACACACTTTCGTCTCCTCGTCTCCGTCAGCTCGTGTTCCCGCTCCTCAGTGGCTGACAGGTGACGCACTGCTGAGGAGCGGGGAGCAGTTCCAACCACACTCCTGACGACAGGAGGTCACGCCTCTGTCACGCCATCGCCAGGCTTAGCCCTGAGGTGTGGACCGCGGGGGAGGCTGAGCCCCCTGGGGGAGGGGACATGGGCAGCACGGGGGAAGGGGCGCCCAGGGAAGACGCAGAACTTGCTGGCCCTTGGCTCATGGGGAATGGACGGGTCCCGGACGGCAGGACCTCACGTCCCAGCAGTGCGGATGGGACTGGCAGGTCAGGGCACATTCAGGTGACAAGGGCACTGGGGGCTGGAGGCGGGAGGCAACCACGGCCAGTTAGTGGAAACCGGCAGCCGGATGGCCCTGGCTGCCTGTGCCGCGAGCTCTGCTGTGTGCCCAGGACGTGTGTGAATCCACCGTCACAGGTGCACATGTAAGGCAGTCCCTGAAACGAGCCAGCATCCTGGAGGGTCACAGATCAGCTGCTGCGGACACCTAGCAGCTGATGGACTGGGGCCCACAACTGGGCGTCCCAGACATCCCCTGGCGCGGCTTTGGTGCGAGTCACAGAGCCTGTGCCGCCCCCAGCACGATCCGTCTAGAACGGAGACTAGGAAGGGGCCATGGGCTCTGCCGTCACCGTCACCCCGGGCTGAGACCGACCAGTCAGAAGGCAGAGGTGACCTGCAGCCCGTTTCTTCCCCCAAAGGATCCCCTTGATTGTGGGGAAAGGGGAGAGGAGGAAGAGAGCGAGGTCAGGCCCACCAAACCTAGAGAAATCAGGTTTCCAGATCTCGAGTTTCATTTCTTCCATGTTCTTGCTTAAAACAGGGGAGACAAAAACCACTGATATCTCCTGTTTTCACGGATATTCAATGCATGTTGCCAAGAAAAGAAATGGGTATTTTTTTATATGTTTCAAACCTAAATATAAACGGATTTTGAAGTGGCCATGACCTTAAGCGATTTCACGTGACATGCCTCTCCTCAGAGTGGGTAGCCCAAGCCAACACCGGGACGCTGTCTTGTCACCAGGCGCAGGGATGGAGGGGACAAGAGGGTCTTCCATATTGTTCGGGACAGGTGTCCTGCCGTGCCTCTGACCACCGGGGATCCCCGGCCGGCTCTTTCAGAGGATCACACGTGAACTCGGCCTGACCGTGTCAAATGCAGTTCTTTTGACCCGGCACGAGCAGGCTTTACTCACCGAGAGTCTGGGGCCGGGGTCCGTCTCACCTCACCAACCCCAGGGAGAGAGAGGCGCAGAGGCGGAGGCCGCAGGGCGCCTGCTTTCCCCGCGGGCGCCCCATGCAGGGCGGGAGTGTCTCCGGACGCACAGGGCACAGGGCTGGCAGCGGGCGCCCTGCGCCATGGCTGCTCTCCCAGGCCCTGCTGGCCCAGGTGACAGATGGCTCTCTCCCGCGCCTTGCCAGCCATCGTCAGGCTGGTCCCCGCCGCGCTTTCCCAGCTGACGGGAGGCTCCGGGGACAGTCTGTGAGAAGCTGGCTTCCATACCAAGATGATGACTGGGCTTCAGTGTGACTCTGAAAAGGCCAGGAGGGGCTGGCCTGGGGGCCGGGCTCTCATCTGCATGCTTTCCAAACGCTCTTCTCAGCAGCAGGGAGGCCCAGCCGCCCGCCCAGAGCTGCCCGGGAACAGCCGGACTGACCCCCGCTCCGCGTTCATTTTGAAGACTGGCGTTTAGTGAGACGGACACCAGCCGTCCGCGCCTGTGCGTCCCCCAAGGCCACCGCCCCGCGGTACGGATAAAAGGAAACAGGCAACACCCACGCGACACCTGGCTGTCGCTGGTCACGGGGTCTAGCTTTTCTCCACCACTGCGTGTCCCTGTGCTGAGAAGGCAGGGCCACGGCCACGTCCGCTCGGAGCGCGAGGTCCCCCACGTGTTGGGACCTTCACCTCCCGCAGGGCAGGCGGAGGACGCGGCCCGACCCGGTCCTGGCCGTGGGAGCAGGAGCGCCCACCCGCCCCGCGTTCTCCTGCAGGCCTCGCGCCTCGCCCCCGCAGCGCCTCTCGGACCAGGCCACCCTCCCGTGGACGTCCAGAGCAGCAACGAGGCAAAGCTGCGTCCATTTCAGGTGAGGCCTAGGTGGCAGCCTCCGAGACCCCGCCCGCACCGTCGCCCCCAGGCTTGCTCCAAGGCCTCTCCTCTCCCTTGTTCCTGTCTGAAGCAGGCCCACACAGAAACACCCCAGTGCTCGCTATGGCTAGAGATCTAGAGAGTGGACAGTCACCACCTGCTGCTGCGCTCTTCTGGGCTTTCTCTAGAGCCCTGCCGTCGACCCCCGAGTGCAGATCTGTCACTCAGGAGGAGGTGACTGCCCTGAATCGGGAGAGCCTCTAGCTCACGTCTTTCTTCTTACATTTTGCAAATCCACCCATAAATAATAAGTAGTGCCCTCTTCGTGTTTAAGTCGTAGACGGTATCGCCCTGGAAACGCTTGGTCTTTAAAAGTCAGAATCATGTTTTCAGAATCCATCTTCATCCACACAGAGGTGGCTGGGCTCCCCGTGCAGCCTCTGCCTCTTGACGTGGTGAAGGAGTCACCTGGACTCAGGGACTCCGGGTGCGCTGGCTCACTTCAGCAGCTGCTGTGCTTCCCTGTATCATGTGGCCTTCCTCAGGGACGTCCCGAGGCCCCATGCTGGGGCCTCCCGTCAGGAGTGGGCCTGGTGGGGGGAAGCTGGGTCACCGGGGGCATGCCCTGAGGGGCTGCTGGGACCCGGGTCCCTTCCAGTCCCCCACCAAGTCCTGGTGCTGTGAGGTGAGCAGCTCTGTCACACCCGCCTCCACAGCCCCAGAGGCCACGGCACCAGCCGCCTGTGGACTGTCACCTCTGTCACACCCGCCTCCACAGCCCCAGAGGCCACGGCACCAGCCGCCTGTGGACTGTCACCTCTGTCACACCCGCCTCCACAGCCCCAGAGGCCACGGCACCAGCCGCCTGTGGACTGACACCTCTGTCACACCCGCCTCCACAGCCCCAGAGGCCACGGCACCAGCCGCCTGTGGACTGTCACCTCTGTCACACCCGCCTCCACAGCCCCAGAGGCCACGGCACCAGCCGCCTGTGGACTGACACCTCTGTCACACCCGCCTCCACAGCCCCAGAGGCCACGGCACCAGCCGCCTGTGGACTGTCACCTCTGTCACACCCGCCTCCACAGCCCCAGAGGCCACGGCACCAGCCGCCTGTGGACTGTCACCTCTGTCACACCCGCCTCCACAGCCCCAGAGGCCACGGCACCAGCCGCCTGTGGACTGACACCTCTGTCACACCCGCCTCCACAGCCCCAGAGGCCACGGCACCAGCCGCCTGTGGACTGTCACCTCTGTCACACCCGCCTCCACAGCCCCAGAGGCCACGGCACCAGCCGCCTGTGGACTGTCACCTCTGTCACACCCGCCTCCACAGCCCCAGAGGCCACGGCACCAGCCGCCTGTGGACTGACACCTCTGTCACACCCGCCTCCACAGCCCCAGAGGCCACGGCACCAGCCGCCTGTGGACTGTCACCTCTGTCACACCCGCCTCCACAGCCCCAGAGGCCACGGCACCAGCCGCCTGTGGACTGACACCTCTGTCACACCCGCCTCCACAGCCCCAGAGGCCACGGCACCAGCCGCCTGTGGACTGACACCTCTGACTCCGTGAGCCCAAACAGGTTGTTCCTCCTCATAGGTGTTTGTCTTGGGTCTTTTGTCCCAGCAGTGACCCCTGGCCCACACGGACAGCTTGCTCTACCTGGTCACGTGGCCTAGCTGCGCTGCGCCCTCATCCACGTGCATTCCCGGGCTTGCCTCCGTTTTGCTCCAGCCTCCTCATCCCGAGACCCTGACTCCCGTGCAACCCGCGGAAGGTTCTGCCTCACTTGCCTTCTCAGGTGGCCTCACCGCGTGGCCAGGAGTTTCTCCCATGCACCCGTCACCTTTAATACACCACTAACCACAGCAGCCACGAAACCTGCACTTAATGAGTGATTGCTGTATGTTAGCATTCTGACAACAAGTCCCATGTGAGACCCAACAGTCAGGACAGCCCTCCTTCCCCAGGCTGGGAATGGGTCGTGGCCATCATCCCGAGCAAGACTTCCTTCCGGATTAAGATGGAACGTCAAAGCCAGTGTGCCACTGCCCTGCCCCACGACACCCCTGGGACTGCCGCCTCGCAGGTGGAGGACGACGCCTCTGTGATGAGCACAGCCACCCTCTCTGCCCACGCAGCTCCGGCTGCACTCCGGGGGACCCTCTCTCTTACCTCGCAAGGTGAAGGGAGGGTCTGGGGCGCTGGAGCTAGCAACTTGCTAAACATCTCAACCAACCTCCAAACAGAAACCCAGTCACATTCGATCTTTCCAACTTTGATTTCTTACAATCAGAACATTCTGGGAAACTCCACCCCTTGCTTATTTAGCTGAGGATAGCCCTACAAGAAAAACCTCGCCAAACTCCAATGGCCAAGCTGGGTCCCTTGATGTTGTAGGGCTCGGAACAATGAGAAACGAACCAGCAGACCCTCGATGGGAGCCCAGGTCGGGAAGGTCCCCAGGAACTGTCAGGAATGGCTCTTGATACTGTGAACACTCAGTGCTAGACACAACCCCTCGGCCTGGCTGTGCCTCTGTCCCACAAACTCTGGAACCGGGTCTTCTCACTTGCCTCGGCTGACGGTGTTACGCAACGTCCCTGTGACGTGTCTCCACCCCACGGATTGTTCACAAGTGTGTTGCTTTATTTCCCAATGTTTGGAAGATACTCCTGTATGTGGTATTGTGTGTGTGTGTGTGTGTGTGTGTGTGTGTGTGTGTAAAATGGTTCACTTAACTATTTCTTCCATGTGCATTAAAGGCACATCAGAAAATGTTCTAAGTTCCGCTTCAGAATCAAGCATAGTTTACAAAACTCAAGACGAGACAGTCTATTTATATGCATTTTTTCCTTTTTCCATGTTCTTTCATCCTTCCTTACATTCCCAAGATTCCTTCTTCTATCATTTCCTGTCCATTTCAAGAACTTCCACCAGCCATTCTGTTAATCAGTTTTGCTGTTGACAAATTGACAAATTCTCTTACTTTTCCTTCATCTGAGCATGTACTAATCTCCCACTGACTTTTTTTTTTGTGGTGCTAGGTATTGAACCCAAGTGCACTCAAACACTGAACAACATCCCCAGCACGTTTTATATTTATTTAGAGACAGGGTCTTGCTAAGTTGCTTAGGGCTTTGCTAAGTTGATGAGGCTGGCTTTAAAGTCTCCGTCCTCCTGACTCAGCCTCCCAAGCCTCTGGGATGACAGGGGTGTGCCACTGTGCCTGGCTCCCATTGACTCTTGAAGGCTACTTTTGCTGGCTATATAATTTGGGGTGGATGGTTCTTTTTTTTCAGCAACTGAAAAATCTAAGCCACCTCCTGTTTTGTTGCTGCCTGAAGCGGAAACCACTTGGAGCAACGAACACCGCAGGAAAATTCGGAGGCAGGATGAAAATGAAAAAAGGTCTTTTATTCTTCTTCTCTCTCCAGCTCCAGCAATCACTCCAAATGCTCTAACTCCAACCACCACCTTCTTCTTCTTCCCACACACACTAACCAACCTCACCCAGTTATATACATATCGCTTTAACAAGGACACGTACTTACAGCTCGAGCTTACAGGTGCGTCACGCAGTGTTCACGGGCATACAAAGATTCTTTTTGGATAATGTATTACTATCAGGTGGAAACTAGAACTCTTTTATGGCTCTCAGCTAACCGCAATCTTTAGCTATCTCCTTGATTATAGGCTCCTTCATTTCCCCCTTTTAGTTTTAAAAGAGGGGATGTTCTAGGACGTCCATGTGCAACCGACATTCTTACCCGTCATGGGAGTCTAGGCTGTCCTGACTCCTGGCTTAGGTTGACATGCCGGCCACATTAGACTGTCCCGTACGACTGTGCCGTGTCTTAGGTTGTCCCCTTCTGGGGATCTTACCCGTCATAGGCTAACCAGCCATCCAATCGAGCCCTTCAGGATCGACTGTGTGTTGACTAACAGCCGTCCAATTTTTAGGAGATGCTGCGGCTTTAAGGCGGTAAGCCTACTGCTGACGAGCCAAGTTTCCATAGCGTATCAAGTTCTTTAAGCGAATCAGCTGCCCTTAGTTTCATCAAGTAACGCACTGAGTTCTCTTAGACAAATACCGGCAAGGCATTGTCCCGTAATGTCCCAAAATAATGGAAAATCAAAATGTCCATAACTTATAACACATAGATTCAGGAGGCCCCATGCATGCAGAGCAGAGGCCACACTGCTGTTTAGGTTGTTTGATGCTTGAGCAGCAGGGATGCTTGCAGCGACCGCGGTCCCTGCAGTTGTAGCAGCAGCCGTCTTTTTTATGTCTAGACATTTCCACCGGCAAATCTTCAGGACCCGCTACCTAAAAACTCAAGCATCCATTATTAAGGGAAAGGCAGTGCTATTCCAGCACTGAGATCAAAAGGTGAGCTGTCAAACTAAAAAAAGAATTATTAGAGTAGAAAATAAAAGTTGATTTCTGCTCACACACATTGCTGCTTAAGCTCCCACAAACATAAGCTGGCAAAATATCACATTCAGAAATAATCAAAGAGAAACTGAGGGTGTTTACTGCATTAAAGATAAAGAAAAGCTAAAGGCACTTTGGAAAAATAATTTGTTAGCTGGAATCCTCGAGTCTCTATATACACAGCAATCCTATACCTGTTGAAATAATTCAAATTAATCAGCTATTAAACAAATGAAGTTAATAACAAATAAATGATCCTCTGTCGGAACACCAAAATATCAGGTTATACAACATTAAACATATTCACAGCTGAAGAGAAGTCCCGGAGACAACTATAAATCAAAATTGATTATAATTGATTATCTAATTAAAATATTCTGAACTTATATGAATATCTATCTATCTATCTATTGATTATCTAATTAGAATATTCTAAGCTTAAATGAATTAACATTATTTGGATCTATATCTATCTACCTTTTTTTTTAAGCGCTTAATTATTTGTGACGTCACACTAGACAGACGCACATATAAACATATATTTGTGACATCACATTAACATGAAATTTAGACAAATGCACAGACATAAAGACATATATAAAAGAAAAAAAATACAATTGTGTATACACTGAAGAGAGATCTTCTTGTCCCGGCCGGGAAGATGAAATTTAAGTTGTAAATTTAATGGAGGACTCTTAAGGGAATCACTCCATACCTTCATTTTGGTCCTCTTGATTTTGTACTTGTTTATTCAATCTAGACTCCTCAATAACTTCGTCTTGATCTTTTTGACTTTGTACCTGCTTTATCAATCTAGATGGTATCCATATTGGAGAGGATTCGTGCTTTGGAAAAACACAAACAGATCCTCTCCCCCAAATTAATACTGGGTCTGGACCCTTCCATGTACCTGAGAGAACATCCTTCCAGTAAACCAAAGGTTTATGTTGTTGGTGTGGGTTCCAGTGTCTATCTCCAGCCGAATGTCCATTAGAATCTAAAGTTAAGAAATTTAGGGTAAACAGGGCAACTGCCAATCTGTCCTTAGGATTTTTCCAGTTTCCATCTTTTTGCTTTAGTAACATATTTTTAAGTGTCCGATTTGCTCTTTCAATTATTCCTTGTCCCTGAGGATTATAAGTGATACCTGTTTTGTGGATAATATTGAACTTTGTACAAAATTGTTTGAAGGTTGTAGATGTATATGCAGGGCCATTATCTGTTTTAAGCATTTTGGGGATGCCCAATGCAGCAAAAGCTTGCAGACAATGAGATATAGTATCTTTAACTTTTTCTCCGGAATGTAAAGAAGCAAAAATCATGCCTGAGCATGTATCTATGGTGACATGAATAAATCGTAATTTTCCAAAACTTGGCTCATGTGTGACATCCATCTGCCACAAATGATTGGGCATCAAACCTCGTGGGTTAACCCCATAATGTGGATTGGGCAAAAGTGTTACACAAGATGGACATTCTTTTACAATTCTACGAGCTTGTTCTTTTGTGATTTTAAATTTTTGTCTTAAGGTAGTGCTGTTAACGTGGAACTGGGAATGAAATAAAGTAGCTTGTTGTACTGTAGTAAATATAAATATTGTTTTAGTGAGGGCATCAGCTTTTTGATTACCTTCATGGAGAGGACCAGGCAGATTAGTGTGAGCTCTTATGTGACCTATAAATAAAGGTTCTTTTCATTGCCATAGGAGATTTTGGATTTGAGAAAACAATTTAAAAGCTGGAGTATGTGGTGCTATTGGACCTGCTAGCTCCAATTTAGGGACAGCATGTACAATATAGTGGCTGTCTGAAAAAATATTCATAGGCTGTTCTTTAAAAATTTTCCAGAGCTATTATTATAGCTTCGAGTTCCACTAATTGAGCTGATTTTTGATTAGTGATATGAATCATTTTTTCATTTTGAGTGACTACTGCAGCAGTACCGTTAGAGGATCCATCTGTAAATACATTAAATGTTTTAGGAATGGGTTGAGTTTTTATTACCTGTGGGAATATGATAGGATGATTGATACAAAAGGACAGTATAGGAGATTTAGGAATATGATTGTCAAAATTTGCAGAAGTAGAGCATCTAGCTATAGCCCAATCATTATCATTGAAGCACAAATATTCAACCTGTGACGATGAATAAGGAGTAATAATAGTAGCAGGATGAATTCCAAATATTTTAGTAGAGGTTTTAAGTCCTTGAAGAATAAGTTTAGCCACCATGGAGGTATAAGACTCAATTGTACTTTTAGGAGAGACAGGCAAATGTATCCATAATATAGGTCCCTGTTGCCAAAATACTCCTGTTGGTGTATATTGTGAAGGAATAATAATCAATATTAGTGGTTGTGTAAAATCAAATCTATCACAATGGGATCTTTCAATGGCCTGTTCTACTAATTTTAGAGCTCTCCTGGCCTCAGGAGTTAATGTTCGCGGTGAGGATGGATCAGGGTTCCCGTGAAGGATGTCAAATAAAGGTTTTAATTGTCCAGTAGTGAGGCTTAGTGTAGGGCGAAGCCAATTAATGTCTCCCAATAATTTTTGGAAATCATTGAGGGTGGTCAAATGTTCTTTACTTATTAGAATTTTTGGGGGTTTAACAAAAGTATCCATGATTTTAAAGCCTAAATATAGTATAGGTGATCTGCTTTGAACTTTTTCTTCTGCTATATATAATCCATATTTTTAAAAATTTTTTGTTATTTCACTAGATATATTAAATAAGATTTGTTGATTAGAGTGAGCTAATAAAACATCGTCCATGTAGTGTAGACACATGAGGTCTTGATATTTGTTTTTAATGGGCTGTATAGCTCTGTCCACATATAGTTGGCACATTGTAGGGCTATTTGCCATTCCCTGCGGCAATACTTTCCATTGATATCTTTTATCAGGGCCATTATTATTGATAGAAGGAATTGAAAAAGCAAACCTGGGGGCATCCAGAGGATGTAGGGGAATGGAAAAGAAACAGTCCTTTATATCAAGAGTTATAAGGTAATAGTTTTTTGGAATAGCTACAGGATTAGGAAGTCCAGGTTGGGTAGGTCCCATAATTTGCATTGTTTTATTAATTTGTCTTAGGTCTTGTAATAGTCTCCATTTTCCCCGATTTTTTCTTAATTACAAATATGGGAGAATTCCAGGGAGAGGTGGAAGGCTCTATGTGTCCTGCTTCTAATTGTTCTTTAATTAATTGATGGGCCACTTGCAATTTTTCTTTGGATAGGGGCCACTGAGGGACCCAAACTGGCTTATTAGAGAGCCATGGTATTTTTAAAATTGTTTTCTCAGTGGCCCCTAGAAAAAATGTCCTTTGCCTTTTTTATTATGATTAGGATTTTTATTCTTAACACCTGCAGGCTTGGTTGCTAGGTGTAGCCCCATTTGATGTAAGATATCTCTTCCCCATAGGGTAACTGGCAAGCTGTTTAAAACATAAGGTTGGAATGTTCCTGTATGGCCTTCATTGTCTTGCCAATTTAAGATTACAGCACTTTGTGCTGGGGTATTACTGTATCCCAAGCCTCTTAAACTGGTTGAGGCTTTCTGCAGAGGCCAGTGCTTAGGCCACTGTTGTAGATTTATGATGGAAGAGTCAGCTCCTGTATCAATCAGCCCCTCCATCTCTATACCTTGAATTTTTAATTTGCACATCGGCCTCCGTGAACAATCCTGAACCCAGAAAGCCATAGGTCCTGAACCAGTGGAACCGAATGCTCTGCTATTTCTATTTTGTGGCATGCTTTTAAAAGAACTATGGAGACTGGGAATGAGGAGCAGCTGTGCGATTCTGTCTCCTTGATTTACGGAGATGATACCCCTGTGTGTACTTAGCATTATTTTAATCTCTCCATTATAATCTGAATCAATAACCCCTGGTATAACATTAAAGCCTAATAAACTCTTGGAACTACGCCCAAGGATTAGTCCCACAGTTCCTGAAGGGAGAGGTCCCCTGATTCCCGTAGGAATCAGCTGAACCCCCATTTCAGGTGTCAGGACCATCCGGGCAGTAGAACAGAGATCTAATCCTGCACTTCCTCTTGTCCCTCTGATAAGGGAGTTAATGGGTAGGAGGGATTGTGACGAGGAATCATTTGGATCTGAGGGCCTTCCTCCTCTAGTGCCTCGTACATTTGTGGGCCCCGGGGCATTGGGCCCCGTGCCCCGTTTTTTGAAATCCTTGATAAATCATTTCCATATATATCATATCTGGAATGGCATTGATTGGCCCAATGTATACCTTTTTTTGCACCTGGGGCATCAGCCTGGAGCGCGGTATGAATTTGATCTTATTACCCTTGGGGGATATTGCTTAGCATATCTTGGTTGATTATAATACTTTTGTCTGGAATATCCTGTTCTAGGTTGAAACCTTTGGGAATTTTGAGGGGAGGAATTTTTCATCACTGCAGCAATTACGTTGCCTGTGATAACAGCCTCGTTAATGTCTTTGCACAGTCTGATATAAATTGATAAGTCTTTTTTACTTTTCCACGGCCTTATTGCATCCTGGCAATATTTATTAGCATTCTCGTAGGCTAATTGGATAACTAGAGGCATAGCTTGCTCAACTTCGCCAAAAACTCTAGATGTTGTTTTTAAGAGTCTATCTACAAAATCAGCGTAAGGTTCGTTAGGCCCTTGTGTAACTTTTGATAGGCTGCCTTGCAGATCCCCCGTGCCTGATATTGTCTTCCAGGCTTTCACAGCTGCAGTGTGTATCTGGGCATACACACCGGGATCGTATTGTAGCTGATTTTGTAGTTCGGCGAACTGACCTTCCCCTGTGAGCATATCTATATTGCGTTGAGGGAAACCTGCTGCAGCATTTCTCTTTGCTATTTCTGAACAAAGTTCCTGGAATTGAGTTTTCCAGATTAGGTATTGTCCCCCACTTAGTACCGCTCTGCATAGACTTTTCCAATCTGAGGGGGCTAAGGTTAGGGTGTTAAGTGACTCTATCATACTTAATGTGAACGGAGCTTGAGGCCCATAGGTCATTACCGCCTCTTTAAAATTCTTTATTGTTTTAAAGTCTAGGGACTCGTGATATCTTTGTCCCTCTTCATTTTGAAATACTGGCAGTTCTAGGTGCTCCTGCGGTCTATGTTGTTCGAGAGCGTATAAGCGCTCAGAAAGGCCGCCAATTTCTACCTCAAGGGCACGTACACTCTGATCAATCCTCCTTATTGTTTCTGTTAGGGATTCTATCCATGAAGGAGCAGAGGGCACTAGTGGTTCCTCTATTTGACGGTCTTTTCTCTTTTTTAATTTCTTTTTGTTCTTTTGATTGGAGACTGTGCTCCCCGAATCGCTTTTTGATTCCTCCTCACTACTAGCTTCATAATTCCTAACTGGCTCAGTGGAGGAGACCGTACTCTCATGGTTTGGCTCCTTGTTACTATTATCACTTTCACTAGTATCCTGAGTTTCAGCTTCTAAGGAGAGTACATACTCCTCAGCTAATTTTATTAAGCTTCTGATGGCTTTTGCAGTTCTTACTTTTGAATTTATATTACTGCTCTCCTTGCTGGTCTCAACTGAGTCAGAGGATATGCTTTCTTGTTCACTTTTCTCACTATCCTCTGAGTTCTCGCTATCAAAAATTTCATTCGTGGCTTTTATAAACCAACTTTTTGTTATATTCGCTCCCATATTTTTAAATTTTCTTTTTTCTCACCTGGCCGCCGAATTCCCCATACAGGCCACCACTTGTTGCTGCCTGAAGCAGAAACCACTTGGAGCAACGAACGCTGCAGGAAAATTCGGAGGCAGGATGAAAATGAAAAAAGGTCTTTTATTCTTCTTCTCTCTCCGGCTCCAGCAATCACTCCAAACGCTCTAACTCCAACCACCATCTTCTTCTTCTTCCCACACACACTAACTAAACTCACCCAGTTATATACATATCGCTTTAACAAGGACACGTGCTTACAGCTCGAGCTTACAGGTGCGTCACGCAGTGTTCACGGGCATACAAAGATTCTTTGGATAATGTATTACTATCAGGTGGAAACTGGAGCATCTTTTATGGCTCTCAGCTAACCGCAATCTTTAGCTATCTCCTTGATTATAGGCTCCTTCACTGTTTGCCATGGTTTCTGGTGAGAAGCGTGTGCCACCCACAGTAGATTTCTTGTATAGCTAAAGCGTGACCCCTCTCTTACTACTTTCAAGACATTTTTCTTTGCATTTAATTTTTACAAGTTTGTATTTTGATGTCAATTTCTTTGGGATTTTATTGCTTGGGGCTCATTCAACTTCTTGAATCTTTAGATTTATGTCTTTTGCCAAATTTGGGAAGGTTTTAAGTCATTACTTGTTTGAATATTCTTTCAGTCCTACTCTTTCTGGACCTTTCCCATCACAAATATCAGATCTTTTGTTGTAATACCACAAATTCCTGATATCCGTTCTTTTTTTATTTCCAAAACGAAAGTTTTCTCTATTGTTAGCACTGGATACTTTGTTTTGCTCTGTCTTTAAGTTCTCTGATTCTTCTGTTCTTTGCATTCTCCTGCTGAACCATCTATAGAGTCTCTGACCTCAGTGACATGTTCCAGTTCCCACGTTTCCATCAGTGTCTTCCTTGTTTCTCTGTATTTCAGTTCCTTTGAGATGCTGTATTTTCGTTTGTTGGAAACAGGCACAACTGCCCGTGGAAGCAGCTCATGCAGAGGCTGTTCTTGACTCTGTGTCCTCGCTGTGGGGTGTCTGTCAATTTCCCTTCCTTGTCCGAGCTGAGATTGTCCTGGTTTGTGGCAAGATGAGTGATCACGCCACAAGTTTCAGATATCGTGTTGAAGATTCTCAACCTCCTTTACACGTGGGGTGGCAAGGACGTGTGTGAACGTGTGCCAGACGTGTGTGCGCCCCCTTCAGGCAGTGCCCCCTCCCCACGACTCTCAGCAGGGTCATCGCTAACCGGGTGTGAGGCCCGCAGTGAACCTCTGCTGCAGGTGCGAGTCACCTTCTGCTTTCCGGGAGTGAGGTGGCCCTGTGGCCAGGGCATGGGTGCCACTAATGAATAAGAACATCTGTGTCACGTAGGGGAAGCTCAGAGACGGAGCGAGGTCAGCAAGCAGAGGGACTGTCCACGCCCAGCCTGCTGGCCTTCTCGACTGACCCACGTGGAGGGGCGGGAGGAGGACCAAGCGAGGGGCTTCATCGACAGAGCCGGGCACGCGGAGCCGCACCTGCGGCAGGCACTGGGCTCTGCAGCGTGCGGCGTGCAGAGAACTCCCACGCGTCCCGGGCTGAGGGTCTCAGCTATGCGCGGGAGTGCAAGGGAGCAGCGCCAAATCCATTCAGGAACCCACGGACGGGGAGGTGCGAGGGCCTGCGTGGACACGCTGGCCACGACACACGAGGGGCACGCCGCATGCACCGGAGCACTGAGGCCCTTCCGCGCGGAGGCAACACCATCTCCACCAAAACCCCGAGGGCGTTCTCCACAGAAATGGAAAGACCACTCTGAACTTGCATGGAACTACAAAGACCCTGGGCAGCCCAAAACACCTTGAGAAAACCACAGAGCTGGCGGCACTCGCTTCCCGAGTTCAGAGGGTACTGTGAAGCAGTAGCGATCGACGCAGCAAGGTACTGGCTGAAGCCCAAAACAGAACAGGCGCGTGGGCCCACGGACCAGAACAGAGAGCCCAGAAGCCATCCTGTGCACACACAGCCCACTCAGGTCGACCCGGCTGCGAGAAGATACAACAGGGACAGATGGTGGTGGGAAAACAGGATGTCCACTTGCAGAACAATGAGGCTGGACCTCCTGTTGTCCTCTGCACCGAAACCAAAGCCTGAGACCATGAAGCCACAGGGGGTCGCTCCTTGGCAGCCCTGGTGGAGCCAGGTGGGGTCACTCCTTGGTGACAGTCCTGGTGGAGCCAGGGTGGGGTCACTCCTTGGTGACAGTCCTGGTGGAGCCAGGTGGGGTCACTCCTTGGTGACAGTCCTGGTGGAGCCAGGGTGGGGTGGCAGCCCCGGTGGACACTCCTTGGCAGTCCTGGTGGAGCCAGGTGGGGTCGCTCCTTGACAGGTGGGGTCGCTCCTTGGCAGTCCTGGTGGAGCCAGGGTGGGGTCACTCCTTGGTGACAGTCCTGGTGGAGCCAGGGTGGGGTCACTCCTTGGCAGTCCTGGTGGAGCCAGGGTGGGGTCACTCCTTGGTGACAGTCCTGGGGTGGCAGCCAGCCAGGTGGGGTCCTCCTTGACAGGTGGGCCAGGTGGGGTCACTCCTTGGCAGTCCTGGTGGAGCAGGGTGGGGTCACTCCTTGGTGACAGCCCTGGTGGAGCCAGGGTGGGGTCACCTTGGCAGTCCTGGTGGAGCCAGGTGGGGTCCTCCTTGACAGCCCCGTGGAGCCAGGGGGGTCGCTCCTTGGCAGTCCTGGTGGAGCCAGGGTGGGGTCACTCCTTGGTGACAGCCCCGGTGGAGCTGGTGGGGTCACTCCTTGGCGGTCCTGGTGGAGCAGGTGGGGTCCTCCTTGACAGCCCCGTGTGAGCCAGGGGGGTCCTGGCGACGCGCAGGCGGCTGGGCTGCGGGAGGCGCAGCTGGGCTCCAGCATGCTGTGTGCTGAGCCGCGTGTCCCGCTGCCCAGGCGCCTCAGGTGCAGGGGACCCACGTTGTCCCCACCCAAAGCATCCGTAGGCCATGCACCTTAAATAGGCGCCAGCTTACCACAGCGCAAAGCCTGCATCTCAGTGTTCGGCGTGACTCGTGCCACCCGTCACCGGTAGGGCAGGCGAGAAGTGGCCGGGAGACAGGTCACAGAGGGCACGGTGCGGCAGGCAGGCGGTGCGCAGCTCAGAGGAGAGGCCACTCTCCCGGGCTCACGGGGACAGCGTGCGCCTCTTCCTGCCAGGCCGCGGCTGCTCAGGCCCGCGTGGAGAACCCCTCGGCCCCAGCACGGGCCTGGTGACCACCCAGAGCTGGGCGAGTCTCCAAGTGTGGAATTATTTGGGGCAGAATCTAGTGACAGTGGCTGTGAACAGCCCAGGTAAAAAAATTCTGCCCCCACCCCCCCAAAAAAGAGAAAGATAATGTCAAGTAAAAAGACAGACTTTCCCTGGTGGCGAACACGCTCACACGCTGTGACAGCAGCAGAGGTGCGTGTTAGGACACACCCCGCCCCTGGGGCCCATGCTGGTTGGTGCAGAGGGACAGGCGTGCCCCTTAAGACAGCGAAACGCAGCGTGACAGCGGGTGAGGCTCCTGCTCTTCTGAGCCCGTTTCCTCGTGCGCGGTGTGGGGTGAACGTCGCTCCCTCTCACAAGGCCGCGCGGGGGTGGAGTGCCAGGAGGAGGCGCAGCACGTGGCGCCGTCCCCAGAGTGCAGCGAGCGCCCCGTCAGCACTGGTGTGGTGGCCTCCAGGGCCTCTGTTGGCAAGTTGTCCTGCTCTTTCCCTTCTCGTAACCACCTCAAACTTCAGGGACTCTTCATCTTACAAATGGAGACACCTAAGTCTCGGGCACCTCGAGAGCTGGCCAGTGTCAGGTACGAGTGAGCAGCTGGTGTGGGACCGGCCCGCTGTGGCCCACGACAGTGCTCCCCACCCCAAGGCTCTGGGGCTCCACGCAGCGCTGGCCCCCGCGACTCCCCGGTGCCTGTGGATGGCTGGGGTTGACCGGCCTCTCTCCCAACAGACGGGAAACGGAGCCGCCAAGGATCACGAGCTGGCTCCCGGCGTGGAGAGTTCTGGAAGGTCAAGGTGTGTCCAGCTCTCCTGCCTCGGCCAAGCAGGCCTCCCGAGCTGTAGGACAGACTCTCTCGAGCCACGTCCACCAGCAAGGTGCGCCTGTGGCCCCCACTCTGCGATCTCGACTGGCAAACCCCACTTCTTTCCTGGAACGTGGCCCCAAAGCACCCAGCCACCCCGGGGATGTCACTTACTGGGGAATCTCCGTGAGGGGCCCGGGAGCACGGGCAGATGTCCTGGCGTCAGGGCCTGTCGGAGTCCGCTTCTGGAGAACGGGCTTCTCCCTGCAGAAGGCCTGCCAGGCCCGCCTGCCCGCTGTGGGCACGACTTCCCACTCCAACGCCTGTTTCCTGGGCTTCCCTGGAGTCTCTTTAGCTCGGCACAAAAATCAACTGCACGAGGTCTCACGTGACACAGCAGTCACCTGCTTGGTCAGGACAGAGCTCACCGCGCCTCTGTCTGGCTTAGAGCTACCCGATGTCGGGGACAGGTCGCAGCCCCAGGGCCAGGCCCTCTCTGTGCTCCTCCGCAGCCTGCACGCAGCACACGTTCTTCCGTCACACAGGGGGACGCTTAAGACCGCTGCTGGGCTTTCGGCCCCCGTGGGGACCCAGTGTGTGGGCGCTCCTGCCGCGCACTGTTGGGCCAGCGGTCCTGCACCCTCTCTTCTCTGGGCGTTGGAGCGTCATTTGATGTGACCCTCACAGCTACCCCTGACTCCCTGGTGACTGGCGTCCCCAGTGGAATAGCAACAGTTCAGACCTTTGAGCGTTTGCAGTGTTCTCGTTAGTGTGCTATAATTGTGCCTGACGGTGGTTCAGTGTGACCTGCTCACGAGTACTCCGTGTCCATCCCCGGGGCTTCCCCTCTCCTGCCTCCTCTCTCCTGGGTCCCCCTCTTCTACTCTACTGGCCTTCCTTCTGTGTATTATAGCTGTCTTTAATTGGTGCACTATTAATTACCCAGGAGTGGAATTCCTTGTGATGCTCCGTCTGTGCACGAGAATACTGGGGGACCTGCCTCTGCAGCCTTCCCACCCCCCGGCCTCCCGTGGAGTCCTCCCTCTGCCCCACGGTGCTCCCCTCCATTCCCACAGGATTCCCCTTTTCATTCATGATCTCCCTGTAGTTCCCACATATGAGCAAAAACATTTAGCCTTGACTTTCTGAGCCACAGAATGAGAAAATAAAATCTTTGTCAGCTACTCTTCTGACAGAGGATCAATTTCCAGAGGATATAAAGAACTCAAAAACTTCATGCCAAAAACAACAACAACAACAACAACAATAAATGGTCAAATGATCTCAATAGATGTTTCTCAGAAGGAGAAATGCAAATGGCCAATCACTATACGAAAAACGTTCACCATGTCTAGCCCAGGGAAGGGCAAATCGAAGCTTTGTGGAGATTTCACCCCACCCCGGTTAGAGCAGCAAGCAGCAAGAATATGAATGATCATGAGTGCTGCAAAAACGTGGGGAGAAGGGAACACAGAAATTGTGGATGGGACCACTTTGGAAAGCAGTGTGACGATTGCTCAAAAAACTAGGAATGGAACCACCACACGCCGGCTGTCTCATCCCTATGTCTATCCGTAAGAGTTGAGATCAGTATGCTGCGGTGTTACCTGTGCTCCAGCGTCGACAGCAGCGCGGCTCCCCACAGCCAGGTTGTGAACCAGCCCAGTGCTGCCCGCAGACGCATGGATGAAGAAATGGTGATGGACATACACCGTGGGGTATTCCTCAGCCACAAAGAATGAAATCGTGCACTAGCTGGTAAGTGGATGGAGCTGGAGGGGAGCAGCACACTAAGTGAAGTTCTGGAGACCCTTAGAGGGCAGGTGGCACGTGCCTGCTGGGGATGGGACCCCTGGGGCACCTTCTTTGACACCTTCGTCCTAGGAGCTCTCGTGAGACCCTGCCCTGCTTTCCTGGGGGAGCCAGCCTTTGGCCTTGGTACCAGGACGCCTGAGGTTAAGAGTCAGGACAAACGCGACGGGGTTGGCTTTGCTCCTCAGTCCATCAACGGTGAGCACCGCTGGGCTTGGCTGTGTGGGCTGAAGGAGGAAGCCACCGCTGAGTCACTGCTGGACGCCTCGTGAGTCACACGTGCTTACGCTGCTCCCGTGAAGCCCGCTTGTTGGCAGGGTCTGGAGCAGAGCGGCTGGCCAACGCGGGCGGGCGGCGGGATGCAGCCTGCAGGCACAGGCCCGCCCTCCCTCCCCAGCCAGCTCTGATGGCCAGGTCCTTAACACACAGCGTGTCCCTCACGAGGAACCCCAGGCCGCCTGGTTCAGCAGACCCCGCGTCGGTCTCAGGAGGGCCTGCCCGAGCCCTGCGACCGTCCTGTTCCTGCTGGTGCAAGTCTGGACCCTCTTCCCGTCCGTCCGTCTGCAGCCAGAGAAAACAAACGCTCCCCCCTCCTCCTCGGGAGAGTGCCCACGCACTCCGAGCCCTCGCCTGTGTCCATCCTCCAGGAAACAGGGCTCGCTCGCTTCTGCCACCCCGGCGGCCTGCCTTGCCCTGGGCTCGGCCTGGTCCTTGCGGGCTTCCTCTGACAGGCTGTGACCACCCAGCCACCAGTGAAGTCAGAAAGGGATTGTTTTTGAATAGAACAGCATCACTGGGTTGCCAGGGGCAGCAGAGCCGGTCACGGTCGGTCGGCAGGGCAGAGGCCCTTGTCCCGAGCTGCGTGGACGCTGGCCGCACGCCTGCTCTGTGGGGGCGTGACACGGCGCCTGGCACCGTCTATAGGGTCCCAGAGAGGCTCCCACAAGCCAGAGGCCTCTCTCCAGAGGGCAGAGGGCAGCAGTTTGAAGAGGTATGCAGGTGGCTTCGAGGGACACGCGCCTCTTTCTCGAGCTGTGGCTCCGGAAGGCACACACCTCACCTGTCCCTCCTGGGTTCCAGAGGGGAGACCCCACTCACAGACCCAGAGAACCCATTTAGATCTGTTCTCATAGCATCTTTAGGGGGGGAAAGATCTATCTGCGGGATGTTTGCAGGCGATTCTGGAACCCAAGGCCCACACAGAGACGCTTCGTTAGGGTGGCTGCGTCCACGGGGTGAAGGCCCGGCCCAGCAGCAGGCCTGCTTGTGCTGCCCCTGGCCGCCTGCCTGTCTCTCCCTTGCCGTTTTAGGAGCCCCAATGATGTCCAGACCCAAGTTCAGAGGGCTTCCAGGCGGAGGTCATTTTTTTGAAGTTTAATGTCTTGGAACATTTTTGTTCCGAATTTGTTATTTTAAGCACACATTGTGATTTAATGGCTTTGGGGACTTGAGTTTGTGGTGACGTCTGAGAGCAGAGGAATGCGTGTTTAATTTTTTTCATCCTAAAACCAGTGTTTCATCTCAGACTAAATAGATGCACATTTTAGAAACCCCACGGACTCGCTGAGAAGAACACGGATGTCTATGCGAACGCCCGCCTGGGCGAGTGACTCTGGCTGAGGGAGGCCAGCAGTCGGGTCCGAAAGCTTTGTGGACTCCGCTCAGGCCTCCACCTGTCCACCGGCCTCAGTTCCTCCCTCGCTGCGTCCTTCGGGATTCTAAATGCTTGTGCAGATCTGGGCCTCACCCGTGGGCACCAGTGTCCCCTGTGGACACTGGGTGGCTCCCACAGCCAGCAGGGAGCGCGTTCCCGCATCGTGTGGAGCCCGGAGGCTGGAGCTGGCAGATGAGGAGAGCAGAGCGCGCCCCTGCGCGGCCCTTGAGTCAAAGGCTTCGTCTCCCCGGCAACAGAGCAGGGGCTGGACCCCCCTTTCAGTTTCCATACAGTCTCTACAGAGACCCCAGTTCTGCTGAACAGAGACCTCTGAGCACCAGGAGGGTGAACCACTGGCCACATGGTCGAGAGCTGCCCAAAGCTCCTCTGGCCAGGTGTGCCCAGGGGACTGGACCTCACACCTGATTCACCTGCGGACCCGCAGCACCACGCACAGCCCCTGGCGGGGCACCAGGGAAGGGACTCTGATTTCAGTGGATCAAACATGAACGACTACATGCGCAAGACGGGTTGGAGAGACACAGGGACAGTTCCCTCAAGCTGCTCAGTCACCAGCAAAAGCTCATGTGGCGACGCACAGCTTTCTAGTCTTGGGCACAGAACTCCTCAGCCAGTGGCTTCTATTCCCACCACTGGGCATGGAGAGTCCAAAAATGGCGGCTTCACCCAGTAGATGGAGGGCGTGCGTGCAGAAGTGAGCCGTGCGCACAGACTCATGCGTGAACGCCGCCCTTGGAGCAGCACACAGCCACGCACGGAGGCCGTTTTCAGAAGAACCCGTGCAGGGAGTGCCCGGGGACTTTCTAGTCCGGGCGTGCTACGACAACTGGAGGACGAGTGTGTTTGTTGGCAGGACTCTGCTGTGGGAACGGGGGGTCGTCCCTGGCCCCCGGCGGGCAGGAGCGCGGCCATGGTAACGGAGCAGAGTGAGAGCTGTCCGGGCTTCCAAGGGAGTTTAACAGCCCTGCGGTCGGAGTTCCCTGAATAAATAGCTTCCATTTCCAGTCCCGCTGCCAGCTGGCCAAGCGGGGACCACCTAAGTTGCCCCAAGCAACGGGAGGCAGGTCCTCCTCTCCCCGTCCTCCCGACTGCGCCTCGCGCTCAGAGCCCTGCTGGAATGACCTGCCTTCTCTCAAGCTCTGCCCCCCGTTAAAAGTTAAGTGCTGCTAAGGGGATAATTCTTTAAACGCTGCTTACTTGTTTCAAACCAGTTCCTGCTCACGGATGGGCTTTAGAACCTGTTTTGAAATGAGGTGCGGAGTGGGGGGGGGGGGGAGCAGGAGAGCTTCTGCAGTGCTCCCCACGCCCTCCCCCCCACCGCACTCATGCCCCCAGGTGCACGCACACCCCCAGGTGCATGCACACCCCCACCGCATTCACACACCCCCACTACACTCACCCCCACTGCACTCACCCCCACTGTACACCCCCCACTGCACTCACGCCCCCCAGGTGCATGCACACCCCCACTGCACACCCCCACTGCACACGCCCCACAGGTGCATGCACACCCCCACCGCATTCACACCCCCAGGTGCATGCACACCCCCAGGTGCATGCACACCCCCACCGCATTCACGCCCCCCGGGTGCATGCACACCCCCAGGTGCATGCACACCCCCACCGCATTCACGCTCCCCGGGTGCATGCACACCCCCAGGTGCATGCACACCCCCACCACATTCACGCCCCCAGGTGCATGCACACCCCCACCGCATTCACGCCCCCCAGGTGCATGCACACCCCCACCGCATTCACGGGGTGCATGCACACCCCCACCGCATTCACATCCCCCAGGTGCATGCACACCCCCAGGTGCATGCACACCCCCACTGCATTCACGCCCCCCAGGTGCACACACCCCCACCGCGCATTGCACACGCCCCCGCAGGTGCCCCACAGGTGCATGCACACCCCCAGGTGCATGCACACCCCCACCGCATTCACGCCCCCCAGGTGCATGCACACCCCCAGGTGCATGCACACCCCCACTCCACTCCCCCCCCCCACTGCACTCATCCCCCCACCACATTATGCTCTTCTTCACCCCTCTCCCAGCCCTGCCCTTTCCCTGTGGCTCTGGGGTTCCTCACCAAGGCGTGGGGTACAGTAGTCCCTCTGAATCCCGGGGGACACATTCTAAGACCCCGTGGCTGCCTGAAGCCACAGGCAGGCCTGAACCCTGTGCGCACCGGAGCACTCACTAGGATGCGCCGTAGCTCACACCTACAGAAAGGTCAGTGACAGCGAGGACAACAGGGAGCAATTGGAGCAGGACACTGTGATGGAGCCCCGTGGACGTGGCTTCTCTGTCTCCAAACCTCACTGTGCTGCAAGTCTTAGCAACCTCAGGACAGGGCCTGTTTTCCTTATTGAGTCAGAAGCTCACCTTTCCCTCAAAGGCGCCTCGGGCTCCTGAGCTAAGGGGGCGTGTCCTGTGTGCCCCTGGCCCAGGGCTGGGTGTGGCAGCGTGTGTGGAAATAGCAGCCCCAGAGGAGCAGGCCGGAGCCAGCCAGGCGACCGCCCTCCCGCGGCCTGCACCACGCGGGGCTGCTGGGGAGCCTGAGGGCAAGGCCACCGCGGCTGCTCCCCAGAGGAGCCGAGGCCCTCGCACAGCAGACAGGTGGCATCTGGGTCTTCACATGGGTCTGCTGTGGCGGGGTGAGAGAGGGCAAGGGGAGGGGACGAGAGTCCCGCGGTTGTTTATGGGTCGCCTTGGTGGCCTCAGCCAGGCCCCACTGGGGTCTGCTGCCTGAGGAGCTGCCACGTGTGGGTCGGAAGCTCCCGGCCCACGGGCTGCAGGCCTGCTCCCAGCCCGTGCCGCTCCTGGAGGTGCAGGAGTGGGGGCGTTGCGGCTGTGCCTCTCACGGGGCCATCGGGGCCCGGACCCTTCTTCCCTGGCTCCCCGGCCCACGAGAGGAGCCGCTCTGCTCCGTGCGCTCCTGCCGCCATGTTCTGCCCTGCCACAGCCTCAATGCAATGGAGCCGGCCACCACGGGCTGGAACCTCTGAGACCACGAGCCAAACAGACCTTTCCTTCTCTAAGGTGATTATCTCAGGTAATTTGTCACAGCAGTGGAAAGCT
Organism: Tamias sibiricus; assembly: GCA_025594165.1. Taxonomy (NCBI): domain Eukaryota; kingdom Metazoa; phylum Chordata; class Mammalia; order Rodentia; family Sciuridae; genus Tamias; species Tamias sibiricus. The sequence continues at coordinate 5,388,978 of CM046671.1, read as the reverse complement.
GGCTACCACAGCCACCTTTTTCTCCATTTTCCGAGTGGGAAAACTGAGACTTGCAAGTGAAAAGCTGTGAACATCTCCCGTCGAGGAGCAGGGAGCGGGCGTCTCGGGCTGAGCGAACCTGAGAGTCTCTGCCGCCACGATGGCACACGAGCGGGCACAGGCAGCACGAGAGGAGCGTGCGGGGCGGGCAGCACGTAGAGGAGCGTGCGGGGCGGGCAGCAGGAGAGGAGCGTGCGGGGCGGGCAGCACGTAGAGGAGCGTGCGGGGCGGGCAGCACGTAGAGGAGCGTGCGGGGCGGGCAGCACGTGAGGAGCGTGCGGGGCGGGCAGCAGGAGAGGAGCGTGCGGGGCGGGCAGCACGTAGAGGAGCGTGCGGGGCGGGCAGCACGTAGAGGAGCGTGCGGGGCGGGCAGCACGTGAGGAGCGTGCGGGGCGGGCAGCACGTAGAGGAGCGTGCGGGGCGGGCAGCACGTAGAGGAGCGTGCGGGGCGGGCAGCAGGAGAGGAGCGTGCGGGGCGGGCAGCAGAGAGGAGCGTGCGGGCGGGCAGCAGGAGAGGAGCGTGCGGGGCGGGCAGCACGTAGAGGAGCGTGCGGGGCGGGCAGCACGTGAGGAGCGTGCGGGGCGGGCAGCAGGAGAGGAGCGTGCGGGGCGGGCAGCAGGAGAGGAGCGTGCGGGGCGGGCAGCACGTAGAGGAGCGTGCGGGGCGGGCAGCACGTGAGGAGCGTGCGGGGCGGGCAGCAGGAGAGGAGCGTGCGGGGCGGGCAGCACGTAGAGGAGCGTGCGGGGCGGGCAGCACGTAGAGGAGCGTGCGGGGCGGGCAGCAGGAGAGGAGCGTGCGGGGGTCGGGCAGCACGTGAGGAGCGTGCGGGGCGGGCAGCACGTAGAGGAGCGTGCGGGGCGGGCAGCACGAGAGGAGCGTGCGGGGCGGGCAGCACGTAGAGGAGCGTGCGGGGCGGGCAGCACGTGAGGAGCGTGCGGGGCGGGCAGCACGTAGAGGAGCGTGCGGGGCGGGCAGCAGGAGAGGAGCGTGCGGGGCGGGCAGCACGTAGAGGAGCGTGCGGGGCGGGCAGCACGTGAGGAGCGTGCGGGGCGGGCAGCACGAGAGGAGCGGCGGGGCGGGCAGCACGTGAGAGCACGTGAGGAGCGTGCGGGGGGGCGGGGCAGCACGAGAGGCGCGTGCGGGGCGGGCAGCACGAGAGGAGCGTGCGGGGCGGGCAGGGAGGAGCACGCGTGCGGGGCGGGCAGCACGTAGAGGAGCGTGCGGGGCGGGGCAGCAGCAGGAGAGGAGCGTGCGGGGCGGGCAGGGGAGGAGCGTGCGGGGCGGGGCAGCACGAGAGGAGCGTGCGGGGGCGGGCAGCACGTAGAGGAGCGTGCGGGGCGGGCAGCACGTGAGGGGCGTGCGGGGCGGGCAGCACGTAGAGGCGTGCGGGGCGGGCAGCACGAGAGGAGCGTGCGGGGCGGGCAGCACGTGAGGTGCGTGGGGGGGGCAGCAGGAGAGGAGCGTGCGGGGCGGGCAGCAGGAGAGGAGCGTGCGGGGCGGGCAGCACGTAGAGGAGCGGGCGGGGCGGGCAGCACGTAGAGGAGCGTGCGGGGCGGGGCCAGCACGAGAGGCGCGTGCGGGGCGGGCAGCACGAGAGGAGCGTGCGGGGCGGGCAGCACAGGAGAGCACGCGTGTGGCAGCAGACACTCACTGGGAGCACGGCACTGAACGCACGTCATTTCCCACACGCCTTGGAGCACTCTCAGAGTTTCTTGCAACCACTGAGAAGCGTAGAAACCCTCCTCAGCCCCCAGGCTACACAGAAACAGGCAGTGGGCCAGAGCTGGGAACCCTGAGGTGAACGTCAGGGCTCAGATTCAGATCCAGGAACTTTGCAACTCACTGGGAGGCCAAGCAGGCCTTGTGGCGCCTGGGCATCTCTGGGCTCTGTCCCCTTCAGTGCCGCCACCCGGTACCTCTGCACAAAAGCACCGAGACTGTCCACCTCAAGGTCAGAGGTGCCGGACGGGCGTGCTAGAGAGCAGCACTCTCCTTGCAGATGCCGTGGGACCAACCAGATTGTCGCCCCGTGTGTGTGCACGTGTGTGACCACGTGCTGGACGGTTGTAGTTGTGGCAGCACATGAGGCAGGTGGACGGGCACCATCGTGGCCTCCGTGTTGCAGATAAAGAGACTGAGGCTGGAGGCTCAGCCTCGTGCCCAGCCTCGCTCGTGCCCAGCCTCGCTCGTGGCAGCACATGAGGCAGGTGGACGGGCACCATCGTCCCTTTCCCACAGCCCTTTCCAAAGAGCAGAAGGGCCGGCTCCTCCCACCCGGGTGCCAGGGCTCTCCGCTTGGACCGTCCCGTCTCCTGGCCTTGCACCCATGCCCCCTCGCACCAGGGCCAGAACCAGTGGACCCAGGCCTGGCCATGCGCTGGCCCTCTGTCCCCCGCTGGCAAAGCGCAGAGCGCACGCATCGAGCTGCACGCTTTAGGGCCTGCGTGCTCCCGTGTGGAACAGCGCCCCGGGATGTGGTTCTAGCTAGGCTGGGAAGCAGGGTTGGGGGCGCTGGTCTCTCTGCCTCCACCTATCGGCCTCCGGCACATCAGACACTCCCGCGGCTGAGACCCCGTCTCCCTCTGGGCAGAATGAACGGCTGTATCTGGGAAGACATCTAGAATAGAAAGACTCATAGCAAGGAAGCAGAGATCATACCAGACTCACAAAAGGGTCAGCGGCTCCAACTGCAGCCACCAGGCAGGCGACTGAGTTCCGCTGGAGCAAAGGTGGTGTCCTCGCCAGGTGGCATCCCGCCGGCCCCGCTGCTGCGGCCCCGGCAGTCTGCGCTGGCCCCCTTCCTTCCCCTGGCCAGGCGGCGGACACCTCAGCCACCCCTCTGCAGCCAGGCTCCTGACGGTTCTTGGCGCACCCAGAGCAGGCAGCCAGGACTCTCCGCGTGGCACAGCCAAAGTGTGGCAAGGGGCCACCTCTGAGTCTCGCCTGTCAAGACAGTCACAAAACAAATCCGGCTTTAGCTCCAGCAACGAAGGGACATGAAGAGAACTGAGACCCACGTTGCCTTTTCTCTGGGGTCTTCTTTGTCCCCAGGCCTGGGTGCACACAGCTCCCTATGGAGGTGGCCTGCCGTACCGTCACATGCAACTCAGCACCAGCTGGACAGAAGAGGGTCACCTCAGGTCCCACACGCAGCCTTGGCCACTGGGTGGACGAGGGGGACATTTTCAACCTGCTCATCCAGGCCCGAGACTGGACCAGGTACAAGGTGGAAAATGACGAACGTCTCCCTCAGCATCTGCCTTCGAGGTCACGGGGTGGGCACTGGGAGTGTGACACCGGGTTGACGAGGACGCGTCCCCTCGGCGGGGTGCTCTGGCAGTGGCCGACATGATGGCTTTGAGGTGATGATCGCACCAGAAAGGTCAGTCACAAAAGCTTCTTTGGCGCCCGCAGGGGGACACGGGTGCGAACCGTGACCGTGGGCTGGAGAGGAGGACCGCTCCGCCGCGACCTCGGGAAAACCACTGGGGAGCCTGGGCTCGGGCTGTGCGGAGGACAAAAGGGAGACGCCCACGTGCCCGGGGAGCTGGGCCCAGTGGCCTTGAGCAGGAGAGCTGGGACAGCAGCGGAGGCGCACGCTGTGGCCCTGCATGGGGAGCTGGGGACACCGTGGCCCTGCATGGGGAGCTGGGTGCAGGGAGGCGCATGCTGTGGCCCTGCGTGGGGAGCTGGGTGCAGGGAGGCGCATGCTGTGGCCGCGCGGGGAGCTGGGTGCAGGGAGGCGCACGCTGTGGCCCTGCGTGGGGAGCTGGGTGCAGGGAGGCGCATGCTGTGGGCCCTGCGTGGGGAGCTGGGTGCAGGGAGGCGCACGCTGTGGCCCTGCGTGGGGAGCTGGGGTGCAGGGAGGCGCATGCTGTGGCCCCGATGGGAGCTGGGTGCAGGGAGGCGCATGCTGTGGCCCTGCGTGGGGAGCTGGGTGCAGGGAGGCGCATGCTGTGGCCCTGCGTGGGGAGCTGGGTGCAGGGAGGCGCATGCTGTGGCCCTGCGTGGGGAGCTGGGTGCAGGGAGGCGCACGCTGTGGCCCTGCGTGGGGAGCTGGGTGCAGGGAGGCGCACGCTGTGGCCCTGCGTGGGGAGCTGGGTGCAGGGAGGCGCATGCTGTGGCCCCGATGGGGAGCTGGGTGCAGGGAGGCGCATGCTGTGGCCCTGCGTGGGGAGCTGGGTGCAGGGAGGCGCATGCTGTGGCCCTGCGTGGGGAGCTGGGTGCAGGGAGGCGCACGCTGTGGCCCTGCGTGGGGAGCTGGGTGCAGGGAGGCGCATGCTGTGGCCCTGCGTGGGGAGCTGGGTGCAGGGAGGCGCATGCTGTGGCCCTGCGTGGGGAGCTGGGTGCAGGGAGGCGCATGCTGTGGCCCTGCGTGGGGAGCTGGGTGCAGGGAGGCGCATGCTGTGGCCCTGCGTGGGGAGCTGGGTGCAGGGAGGCGCATGCTGTGGCCCCACGCGGGGAGCTGGCGGCAGGGAGGTGCACAGGAAGAGAAGGCGGTGCTGGTGGAGGTGGAGGCCAGCCGTGGTGTGAAGGCTTTGGAAACAGCCGCAGGTGCTGGCCAGCCTCTGAGTGTGTCCCCAAGGCCGCCAGGTGCAGAAGCCACAGGGCAGAACTAACCCACCTGGCGACACCGTGTCCCCCTTTGAGTGGAAGGCAGGGCCTCGCCCCCACCGGGCCTGCCCAGAGGGGCTGGTGTGTGCCCGCTGGAGCAGGCCCCAATCCCAACAGTGCCCACCTGCCGCAGGCTCAGAGCGCCCAGGGCCGACCGCGCCACAGCCAGGGCGCAGATGGGCTGGCCAGGAGAATCACGGGGAGCAGAGGGGTCACAGGGGAAGGACGGAAACTGCCTGTGGGGATCTGCCTCCAGCAGGTGCCTGATGCTGGTGACAGTGCGGTGGCCTGGGTGTCCCCACGTGTAGGTCAGGTCGTCCCTGGGTGACATGGCAGCCAGCACACGGCTGGCAAAGAGCTGTCACACGCACTGCGCAGGGGTGATGGCAGAAAACACTTGTGTTCACTACACGCAGGATTTAAGATCGGTATTTTCCTTTTTTCCCTGAATCTCTGTTTCATAGCAATCTGTGTATTTTAACTCTCTGACAACATCTTCCTTTTCTTGTCAGGTTCTATATCGCTTCAATATTATTGAGAGTTCATTTCTTTTTAATTTCCTGCCCCGTTGAAGGTTGGTTAAAATTGGTGTGACATATGTCAAACAAAGCTCAGTCTATAGACTTTAGACTCAGCTCGGAATTGCTGCTCGTGTTGAGATCCTCGAGTCAGTCCTGACCTTCTGGTCAGACGGGGCAGTGATCCCGGCGGCCTCTGTAACTGTGTGGTCCACTGCCGGGCCTCTTGGGCATGCCAGCCTTCCCCCTGCTCAATTAAGTGGCCTAAGGCCTGACAGGTTCCTGGTATTTGGGGGTGGGGAGTCAGAAAATAGTGACCGATGATTTCATTAGTTTTGGAAAATGTGCTAGATCCTTCCTTGTGGTCTTGCGTCAAGTGCGGCCCGCCTCCCCAGTGACAAGTTGTATGGCTCTAGTTTTCATTACCATAACAAAACACCCAAGGCCGGGTCACTTTATACATAAAAGGGGCTTATTATGCTCCTAGGTCTGGAGGTCAAAGGCATGGAGCGGCCTCTCCAGGAGGGCACCACAATGGCACAATGGCGAGAGGAGGCACTGTGGGAGGAGGTCACCTCTCCAGGCAGGAAGCTGCAGTGCAGGGAGGGGCCACGCTTGTCCTTCTAAAGCAACCCACTCCAAACTAGCAGAACTGGTGGGCAGACCCGGTGCCGCTGGGGTGAAGGCCACCACCGCCTACTTCAGGGACAGTGGGGACCTGAGGTCCAAGGCTGGAAGCCGTGTGCTGGGTGTCCCATTGAGGCTCTCCCTGGCTGCTGGACCCCTCCTTCGTGGGTAACTTCCCTTTGTACGGTTCCCAAAAGAAACAGGGCCTCGTGTGTGGGGATGGGGGAGACGGTGACTTCACTGCTGATTATTTCAATCTGTCTACTGAGAGCTAGCTCGAAGAGGCTTTGCTTCCTTCTGGTCTGGCCTGGGCAGAGTGGCCGGCATTTCTCTCAGCTTCGCTCACCGCCTGTGACCTTCTGAAGCCACCACTGGGTTCTCAGGTCTCAGATTTGTTCCTGAAGCCCAAGTCTCACATCTTTCCTGAAACTTCTTTTAGTGCAAGTCCTTCAAAAATCAGTTGTATAACTTTTGTTCTTAGAATCTGAGAGCCCAGAATCTGAAAAACAAGCAAACAAAACAAAAAACAAAAGAGTTGTTAGGCGCTCAGTTCCCAAGGGCCTGCAGCCTTCCACCACAGGGCTGTGCCTAGGCCCCAGGCCAGCTGACCGCTCGCACGCCCCGTCCAGCCCCCGCTGGCCATCTGGCTTATTTTAGCCACAGTCCGTTTGCACGCGTAGGGAGAGAAACGGCTCATTTTCATCTGCTCTTCCGTTAATCAGCCCTCCCTAGCCCCTGTGAAAAGAGTGATTCGTTTTTGTTCATGAACGACAGAGATCTAACTTTCTAATTTCTAGCGAAATGTGTTTTCTTTTATATCAAAGCTTGCCTTTCCATTTCCTGATCATTTAAAGAAAAGTCTGAACATCATAAATCACAGCGACTCATGCAGAGCCCATTTAAAAAGGCAAGAGGCCAGGACCGGCGGTGGGCACCGGGGAAGGGGTGGGAAGAGGCCGCCTCAGCTCCCGGGCCAGGAGGAGGGAAGAGGCCGCCTCAGCTCCCGGGTCAGGAGGAGGGAAGAGGCCGCCTCAGCTCCCGGGCCAGGAGGAGGGAAGAGGCCGCCTCAGCTCCCGGGTCAGGAGGAGGGAAGAGGCCGCCTCAGCTCCCGGGTCAGGAGGAGGGAAGAGGCCGCCTCAGCTCCCGGGCCAGGAGGAAGCTCGGGGCTTCTTCCACCCCGCGCAGACGCTCCTCGCAGGACGGTCCCACCTGGACTCCCGAAGACCGGGTGAGAGCGGGAGGCAGCTCGCAGCCGAGTGCGGGACGGGGAGCGGGCACCCCCTTCACAGTGACAGCCCCCGGCTCCCCAGAGGTACAAACAGTAGGATCTTTTTCTTCTTAAAATTTTTTTGAATTAAAAGAAATTTGAATGTTGGATTGACACATCCTGGTCCTGCACATTATGGGGCGTAAGGGACACGGTGTTCTGCCCCAGGTCTGCGGCACAGCGGTGAGCCCAGCAGTCAGCACCCACCCCACACCCCTCCACGGGAGGGTGGGGACTCCTCTCTCCTAGCTGTCTGGGATGCAGCACTACTAGCCCCTGTCACCTCTGGGTGCTGGCACACACGCAGGCATTCCTGCTAGGGTCCCTTTCCTTCTTCAGAGACCCCAGGGGCCACAAGTCTCAGGAAGACCCCCGGGGTCTCGAGCCAGGGTTTCCCGGTGCAGGAGCCTTGCCCACCGGCCACCAGCTGAGGCGGAGCCCTCTGCTCCTCGGGCCGGAGGAGCTGGGTTCTGGGCCCGGAAGTGGCTTCCTTCAAAACTGAACCCACGGGCTTCGGGAGAAGCAATGGCACCAGGCAGTGAGCTAGAGGGACGCACTCAAGATGGGGACCTGAGGGCAGAGGTGACAGACGGGGACCGGAGCAGGCCAGACCCCCGCCTCACCAGCATTCTGTGAGGTTTCTGGAATAGCTTGTGCCCCTTCCCATCCAATCTGGATCAGCTGTAGCAAAGGAGAGAGAACAAATAAAGGAGAAGCACAGACAATCCCCAGCCTTGGCCGAGTCTCAGCTCCTCCATGCGGGTCACGCTCCTGTTTACCCGGGTTGATAAGGAGGGCCCCTTAGCGGGGGGCAACCTCCTTCCTGGGCCTGCCCCTCCTCCACAGGCATGGAAAGGCCCAGATAATCCTTAATTTGGCTAAATCTGTCTGAGCCCTGGGTGGGGGCCGGCAAGGGAGGATTCCTGCCCTGCTGACCATGGGCCGGCGCTGGGGACAGCTGCTGGGGACAGCAGGCCCCGCCCAAGGGGCACAGTGGAGGAGGGTCAGGGCTGGGGGGCTGTCTGCTGGCACCCGTGGGAAGCATGACACCCCCCTGGGAAGGACCCCCAAGAGCCGCTGGGGGGCTGGGATGGGGAGGGGGAGGGGGGGGCAGGTGAGCTGCTGGGGAGCCCTGAGGTGGCCAGGGCGCCTCTCCCCTCCCCTCTCCCCTCCCCTCCCCTCCCTCTCTCCCTCCCTCTCTCCCTCCCTCTCCTGTTGCTCTCTCTCTCCCTCTCTGTCTCTGGTCTACCTCCCCTCTCTCCCTCTCTCCCCCCTCCGGTCCCCTCCCTCCCCAGGACACCCAAGGAGGCTGTAGCACCTTGCTAAGGGAGCAGGGCGTGTTCCTAACACACCTCCCACATCCCCGCTGTCCCTGGGAAGCCAGCGCAAGCCCCCGGAGGTGGCTCTCGGAGTCCTGCAGCTCTCCGTGGGCTCCGACAGCCCCCACCCCCCATTCTTTCCTCTCTCCTAGATACAGCAGGTCCACAGAACTCAAATTAAACTTGGTTGTCATTGTCACTGCTGTTGTGCAATTGTTCTGAAGAAACAGTGGTGGCCCTGGCTCCGAGGACATCATTACTCTCTTATTATTCTTACGTGTGCCCCGGGGATGGGCAGGCAGAGGCCTCCAAGCTGCCTTCCAGCTACAGAGAGGGTCCCATGTGTGACTAGCTCCTTTGGGTCTTGGAGGCATTGCTGGGCCTTGCAGTATTGGTGTCCCTTGAAGGACTTTTGTAAAACTCCTACATAAGCCATGTGAAATCCAACCATTTTTTAAGTTGCAAAATAGAGATTTTTTTTTTTTTGAAGACCATCTGTTATTTAGTAACGTGCAAATTACCAATAAATAATTCCAGATTCCTTTTTGCCAGCAGAACTGTAAACAAGCTGTTCCACATGCAGAAATGGAAGTCGTTTTCCCCCCTTTGAAAATTCATTAAGTTCTGCATGATTGGAAGAGGTCGGGGGAGAAGCTTCCTAGCAGATGCCAACGAGCGTTATTACTGTACACAAAAAAAAGCATGAAGCCAAGCTCTACAGTTCTCTGGAATCTTCCACATTCTTCCTGGGGCCCTCCCCCACGCATGTGTCCTCCAGGAGTCTCGCGATCAGCATGTGTGCGTGACTGCCGGACCCTGTAGGCCAGTTGCCTTTGGTCTTTTAGCCAGTGAAACCTGCTGCCTGCGATTCCTGTCCCGCAAAGCGCCAGAGCATCACAAACAAACGACGCCTCAGGTTTGTACTCGGAAGAAGTTGTGGGGAACCAGCTTTCCTGAGTGGTTGGTGGACAAGGCACTGCCGTCTCCTGGGAGGGGAGATGCTGTGTCTGCTCACCTGGTCCCCAGCAGGGCTCCTGGGAGAGTGCAGAGGCTCAGCTGGAGGTGCCACTTGCCGAGGAGCTGCTTCTCCTTCTGGAGTGAAACTTCCCAGGGCCAGCATCAGGAACTGGGCAGATTCTTCTGGCCCATCCCCCGTTCAGGGCGCCTCTCAGACCTGAGACTCTCTCATGCGCTCCAGTCGATTAATCTAAAAGCAAATAACTTAGATTCCCCTTCGTTTCCCTTTTTTATTTCTTTTCTTTTTTCTGATTGACAGAGAGGCTTGTCCAAGGCTGAGGAGGCAGATAGGAAGTTGCAGTGAGAGCAACCTCCCTGCACTGGTGGGGACGTCCCCTCCGTGGGACAGCTGCACAAGGCCACCCCAGGAAGGCCCTCCGGAGCCACCTGCAGCAGGCAGGAACTGGAGCCTGCGGGCCTCTGCAGTGAGAGCGGACGGATCATCACCTGTGGGTGGGTCAGGAGCCTTGAGCTCGTCCGCAAAACCCCCTCACCTTCCCCACATGGTAGCCTCCCCTAGGGACTGACCCCTCACCTAGCCATAGCTGTCCCACACTCAGGGGAGGAGAGCCTTCAGGGCCCCGAGGCTGGGGCAGGAATCTGGGGCCACGATGGGATCTGAGTGCTTGGAGCTTCTGCCAGGAAGCCACACCCTAACCTGCCTGCAAGGACAGACTCTCACTGGACAATTGGGAGGGGAATCCTCAGAGGAAGGGAAGTTCTGAAGGAATGAGCCATATCCTGCATCTAAACTGCACCCATTGGTGTGCTCTTGACCTTTGACCCAGGCACCCTGCCACCACCACCACTTGCCCCCCACCTCCCCCCACCACCCCCGCCTCAGGAAACTGCAAGAGGTCCCACAAGCAGAGCAGCTGGAAGCACAAACTTCAGCCACGGGACACCACAGGACAGGCAGCTTGGAGACCTGCTAGAGCAAAAGTTGACTCTTTTCAGAGGCACATAACTAAATCCAGCGTCTCTCATACATTGTTCACAATATTCACATACAAAAACTTTTAATAGATTTACAAAGAAGCAAAAAAAGAAAAATTGTGAGCCATATTCAGTTAAAAAAAAAAGTCAATAAATACTGACATCAAGATGACCAAACTGAAATTAGCAAACAGAAATTTTAGAGCAGCTCCTATAAGTTGTTCAAGAAAGTAAAAGGAATAGAACCGAGTGAAGGGTATTTGGGTGGAACTTGGGCTTCTTTGATGTTTTTCTACCATCATCCAGAAACCAGTGCTAGGAAGGAAGACCACTGTTGCTATTCTGATTCTTTTTACTTTGTGAATGAATAGTGCTTTCCGACTGGAAGTTGGCCATGCTTTCTCTTTTGCCTACAGTGAGCTACACCCAGGTGTGTGCTTTTCTCGCCCTGTCCACTGGACCTCAGTAAGCGTGTGCAGTGTGAGCTGTTGCATTTGATACTTAAGATCACTGTGCCTGTTGCAGCTCCGTGAGCAGCGCGAGCCTATGCTATCTTCCACGTGTGGTCCTTATGGAATTGTGAGCCCAGGGCACACACTGTGAAAATTTTGCTTTCTATCTTCCAGGGTATCATCTTTGAACAGATCAGCACCGGAATGTTTCATGGACTTTATTTGTAAAACCAAGACCACCTACTTGCTGAAACATATTTATCCAGATAAGGCTGTATACATTTTTTATTACCAGTCCAACTTATCTAACCTACTTACAGCTCCTATTTCTCCTCATTCATTTTTCCAAAATTATATTAATTTTATCTAGATTTGAGATACAGGGTATAGTTGTTGATAACATGCTTTGATAGTTTTTTTATAAAGCATACGTTGTTTTAGGATTATTCTACCTCTATTGTTCTGAATTTTATTTGTATCTTCTTTCTTTTCCTCTCTATCATTTTTGCTAGTAATCCTACTCACTTTTCAAAGAATCGATCTTTGGTTTTGTAATTTTTGCTTGTGATTCTTTGCCTTCATTTTTATACATTTCTGCTTTCATTTTTGCTTTATTAGAGTTGCCTTGGGTGGATGTTGCTATTCTTTTCCTAGTTTCTTAATTAGAATCCTTACCTCATCTGTTCTCAATTATTTGGATATAGTGTTTGTCAAATTTCTGTTGCTGTGACAAAATAACCTGAATTAAATAAACTTATGAGGGGAAAAGGTTTGTTTGGGCTTGTGGTGTGAGAGGTTTCAGTCCATGGACGGTTGGCCCTGTCCTCTGGGCCTGTGTTCGGTAGAAACATCCTGCAGCAAGGCTCACCTGTGGTGACGGGAAGCAGAGAGGAAGACCGGGTGGGGAGAAGAGGGCACGCACCCAGCCTCCTCCCCCCCCCCCCCCCCCGGAAGGCTGCACCACTCCAGCAGCTCACGGGCTGTGACAAGCCTTTAGCATACGGGGCTTTGGGACCTTGACGGTTCATACCGTCACAAACGTGTGGAATGAGAATAGTTCATCTCTCCGTGACAGCACGCCAGATCGCTCGTCCCACGAATTTCTAGTATTTTCTCTTTAGCCTAGAATATCTAGTAAGGTTGTTTGGGCTTGTGTTGTTGCAGAGCTGGGGATGAAACTCAGGGCCGGGCAGGCCCAGCACGCACTCTGGCCCGGAGCTCCCGCCCAGCTAGTGACCGTCAACACCCAGCGGCTCTGACAGGACGGTGCCTACGGGTGGCTGACCCCTTTGCACAGAGTCATTTCTAAAACACGGTGTGCACAGTGCGTGGCCTTGCAGCCGGCATCATGGTGGGGGCAGGCGAATGTCCCATCTGTGCTCGGCCTGAAGTGGGATGTGCTGGGCGGGGTGTGTGAGGTGGATCACGCGTGGCCTCTGCAGGCCTTCGGTCTCGCGCACACCGCCTCCTCCACCTGATCCAAGAACACCTGAAGACAGTGCCTCAACCGCTCGGAGGCTGAGTGTTGGGCTCAGCCTGGCCCAGGGGCAGCGAGCTCTCCTAGCACGTGCAAACAGGCCCTGGGTCTGATCCCCGGTAAGCAAAACAAACAGGTCAAGTTCAACCTCTCTCGCTTTGATCCTATGGGTTGTTAGTTTGTGCATTTGGAGACCTTGAAGTTACGTGGTGCCCAGGCCCTTGCAAGCCATCCCGTGCCCATCCCTGTCCAGGCCTGGGCACATCCCGCAGAGACCCTGGGGGCGAGCCTGCCCCTGCTCTGCGGCCTGACCTAAAGGCAGGGAACTCAGTCTGCCCTAGAGGTCTGTGGGTGGAGCTGCGGCCACGGAGCAGGACACCGCTCTGGGCTGTGGAGGGATGTTCGCAGAGAGAGGGCTTAGTGGAAATAACGAGGAAAATGAAACAGAAGGGAAGACGACCAGCAATCGCCTTGTCGGACCCTTCCTCAGAGGCGCACGGGAGGAATTCCCACACGCACCTAGAAGGCGCACCGAGGCCACCGGGCCATTGACTTGGGTTCTCTTGTCTTCTAAGCTGTGGTTCCAGAGGTCATCACAGAGCAGGATGTGTTTGTAAAAGCTACATGGAAAAAATCCAAGGAACATTTGGCAATGTGAAAAAAATTCTATTGCTTCTAAATTTGTAAATATGTTAATCTAAACACAACATTAGCAGCTAGATAAGCTTAAATGCTAGAACTATCAGAGGACTTAAGATTTATTTACACTTCAGAAAAGGAAATGGATTTTTATTTATAATATTTATTATTATAAACTTAAACAAATCATTTTAATTTTGCTTTTGGATTTTAAAGGAGATTTTAACTATTTTATAAAAAAACAACATTTATGATAGCATCTAAAAGAATTTCAAATATTCTTCCTGCATTTACTTTATGCAAATACACACATTGACAAAAGTGCGTTCATATTTACTAACAATTTCATTTAGAAAAGTTAAAGTAAGCATAGTAGAGATCGTAGTGGAAATAAAAAATGCCCAAACTGAGAGAGTTCAGAAAGAAAAAAATTAAAAAATAATAAAGAACATTTTCCAAAAGGTGGCCTATTCAAATGTCTAAAAAGGGAAACGATAAAAATTAACAGTTCTCTCTTGAACATGAGTTTTCAAGGCACGTGAATAAAGCATTAGGCATGTTAGTTCATGAATGTTTGGCCTTTTATTTAGAAGAAATGTGAGCAATTAGATTATCTCCATCAAATCCACAAGTCAATAAGTTCACATGAAATCCCTACAATTTCATAATCTTCATAAATGAGAATTTAATTACTGATTTTGAAAGCAACAGTAAAAATGTCAACCTGAGGGCAATAATACAACTCTGACTTGTCCTTTAGAAATAAAATTGGCCCCTAGGATTGGGGAGATGAGACGGGGAACTCCACTCCACCAGTGAGAACCCCGGAAAGCCACCCACACTGTCATCAAATGCCATCCACTCCAACCAGTCACGGCCTACTGGCTGACCAGGGCAGGGTCTTACAGATTTCATTTTAAACCAAAATCTTTTAAATAGTGGTGGTGGTGGGGGGGATGTAGTTTCAATGTGTCAGGCTCAAAGAAGCTATTTTGTCATTCTGGTCAAAATGATTTACAACAAAACTTTATCTTTGGCCAGTGATTTCACTTGTAGCTGGAAACACTTAGACCTATGATTAAAACTGAAGGAAGTCGCCTGGCTCATGGTGCAGTCTGTAACCCAGAGATTTGGGAGGCTGAGGCAGGAGAATCTCAAGTTCAACTCAGCATTTAGGGAGCCACTGTCTCAAGATTAAAAAAAAAAAGCAAGAAATGCCATTTACATACCAAAACCCTGCATATGCTACACATAGAGGCAATAAATAATTAAATAACCAGAAGGAATTAAATAAATACAGCACTGCTTTTCGGGTCGATAGCAACAGAGCGGTGTCCTGCTCCGTGGCCGCAGCTCCACCCACAGACCTCCAGGGCAGACTGAGTTCCCTGCCTTTAGGTCAGGCCGCAGAGCAGGGGCAGGGGCAGGCTCGCCCCCAGGGTCTCTGTGGGATGTGCCCAGGCCTGGACAGGGATGGGCACGGGATGGCTTGAAGGGCCTGGGCACCACGTAACTTCATGGTCTCCAAATGCACAAACTAACAACCCATAGGATCAAAGCGAGAAAGGTTGAACTTGACCTGTTTGTTTTGCTTACTGGGGATCAGACCCAGGGCCTGTTTGCACATGCTAGAAGAAGCCCGCGCCCCAGGGGGAGGCCGACCACCTGGGGAACCGCAGGGACCAGTGGAGGGTGGCCGGGTGGTGGGAGGTGCAGACTGATTGGCCTTCTTGGGAGGCGCTGGGTCAGGAGGTGGAGACAAGCTCTCAGTTATCGGTCAAGTCCTTGTCATTTTGGGACATCCTTGTAGAGGTCATCTTTGGCTTCTTGGAGTGGTTGCTGGACATCATTGTCCGGACTCCAGGACGGCAGGCTGGCACCTGCACCTGCTGCAGTAGTTGGTGGACGGGCACGTGGGCAGGTAGGCCACTGTAGGTGGCAGCTGGCTTCCTGGCTGGCCCTGTTTCCGTGTGTGTGGCGTGTCCATGGTTCACTTGTCTGTTCAGGCTCTCAGCTGAGGGTCGCCCCTGCTGCCCGCTGTGAAAGCTCTTGACGCCACACTCGGCTGTCTTGCTCGGCGGCTCCGCAGCCTTGGGCAGGAGCCTGACCGGGTTCTGCTGCCCAGGCGGGCCGGGCAGATCCAGGTGCTGGCCTTGGGCTCCGCCCCAGGACTGGGAGCCCCCGTCTTCACCTGACTTTCATGTCTGCCTTCGCTCTTTCTTGACACTGGTCCTGGGCCGCCTGGTACTCCTGAGCTTGCGGTCTCTGGTCGGGATCCCGGTGAACAGGAAGTTCTGCACACAGAGCGCAGGGCCTGTTCACCAGGCCCCTTGAAACATCTCGCCCTCAACTCTTGAGGGTCCAGTACCTCCCTGAGCCACGGCAGGGTTCCAGAAGCTATGCCTGTGCTCACCTGGTCATCCTGGTCAGAGAGCCTCTATAGCAGAGGAGGGCCTCCCAGCCCTCCCTCCCCGTGGGCAGAGCCCTGCCCAGTGCCGGACGCCCCCGTCCCTATTCTCTGCCCCTGAAGGTCTTGCTTTCAGACACCCTCCTTTAAAAAGCACTCAGAGGAACCAGGCCTGGTGGAGCACGCCTGTCATCCCAGCAGCTCAGGAGGCTGAGGCAGGAGGACTGCAAGTTCAAAGCCAGCCTCAGCAAAAGCGAGGCGCTAAGCTACTCAGTGAGACCCTGTCTCTAAATAAAATTCAAAATAGGGCCGGGGATGTGGCTCAGTGCCAATCCCTGGTACAAAAAATCAAAAAATAAATTAAAACAAAGCACCCAGTGGACTCTAATCTCTGAGACATGCCTAGAAGTTGCCGGGAATTCCCCGTGACCGTGTTTTCCGTGTCCCCTGATGTCACACCTGATGATTCCCAGGGTCACGTGTAGCCTCTCCCTGGCCTGTCTCCTCTTTTCTGAGTTTGCTCCGCATCCTACCCCAGCAGGCGGCGGGATGCATCCTGTGCTAGACACGGGCCTTAGATTTAAGAAGCGTCTGCGACTTTTCCGGAGATCTGCATCACCTTCACCAACGCAGGCTTCACCTGGAGACAAGGAAAGGTGCCCTGACTCCGCCGCTGGGCTTGGGGCTGATGGTTCAAGTTCACGCGGCCTCACCTGAAGTCAGTTTTTGACGTTACAAAGCTGCCAAAAAATATGCCCTCGGTGCAGACCACACTTGGGGTCTGGAGTCTTGATCCTGTGCTGGGTGCGGTGGGGCAGTGACAGGCGTGGCCCCAGGGGCTGCCTCCACCAGCAGGCCTGTGCTGCCTGGTAGGTTGTTGCATCAGGTCCATTTGGACTCGTGACCTCTCCCACTCAACCCTGCGTGTTGGCGAGCAGCCCCATCGTGTGCACTGTCGATGACGGCACAGTTCCCATGGAACGCGGCACGGGGATGCCTCAGAAAACTGGGGATGGAACCACCATTTGACCTATATCCCACTCCTTGGTTTATACCCAAAGGACTTAAAATCAGCATTCTACAGTGACACAGCCACATCAATGTTTATAGCAGCTCAATTCACAATAGCTAGACTATGGAACCAAACTAGGTGTCCCTCAATAGATGAATGGGTAAAGAAAATGTGGTATATGTACTCCATGGAATATTACTCAGCTTTAAAGAAGGGTGAAATTAGGGCATTTGCCAGTAAACAGTTGGAGTTGGATAATATCATGCTAAGTGAAATAAGCCAATCCCACACAACCAAAGGCCTAATGTTTTCTCTAATATGTGGATGCTAATTCACAATGAGGCGGGGGGCACTAGGGAAAAATAGCGTTAGATTATGTAGAGGTAAGTGAATGGAGGGGAGGGAGGGGATGTGGGGATGGGACAGACATTATTACTGTATGTATATATGTGACTGCATGACCAATATGATTCTGCAACATGTACACTTAGAAAAATGAGAAATTATATCCCATCTATGTACAATATATCACAGTGCAAAAATGCATTCTACTGTCATGTATAACTAATTGAAACAAATGCAAAAAATTCATTTTAAAAATAACTGTACAAATCTTGAATTTTCACAAATAGAACCCGTGTGGCCCACACCAGATCAAAGTCAGGACACTGAGCTGCGTATTATCTCTGCCGTGAAGCTGGCCGCGAGCTCCCCAGGACAGCAGGGCGTCTCAGTTGCGCACCGTCACGTCTCCAGGGTATTCAGGTGCCTGACCTGCCTGAGGGGTGTCACTCATGGAATGCATTTGTTGGCCATCATGGAGATTTGGAGCCAAGCTCTTCTTTGGAAATATAGTGAATCCCATCTGTAAAAAAAAGAAAGAAAAAGAAAAAGAAAAAAAAAGAAAGAAAGAAGAAAGAGAGATTCCTTTCTTGCTGGCTGTGGCTCACACACTGCTCCAGTGTGCTAATACACAACAGAACTCATAAAATCGCTCTTATTCAAAGCACACTCAAATAGCAACCACAGAAGCAAAGCAGGCTGTTTTTCCTCTTTTGTTCCTGTGAACAAAAGAGCCCCGGCCCTCCTGCTCTGCCCAGGGCTCAGGCCTGGGTGGTTACTTGGGCAGGGCATGGATAGCTGAGGGACAATGCGCTGGGGCTGCCACCATCCGCGACTGGGTGCAGACCGGGTGACAACGGGACTCTCACCCGGCCCCTCTGGGAAGAGAAGGAGGGCATGCTGATCAGCGGGAGCGGGGAGCGGTTTTCTGGAGTCTGGAAGGTGTTGTCCACCGTGGAGTTGGCTGAGCCCCTGGGTGGGGCGCCTACCGCCTGGCGTTGATCTTCATGTCAGTCAGCGTCCTGTTACTGTCACAGATACAGAGATCAATCACATTTTACAAAGGGAGAGGTTTAGCCAGGCCTGGTTCAGCACACACTTCTAATCCCAGTGGCTCAGGAGGCTGAGGCAGAAGGATCGCAAGTTTTGAGGCCAGCCTCAGTAACTAAATGAAACCCTGTCTCAAACTAAAATCACAAAAAAGGGCTGGGGATGTGGCTCAGTTGTGAAGTGCCTCAGGGTTTAATCCTCAGTACTAAAAAACCAAAACAACTTCCCCCCAAAACAAAACAAAACAAAACAAAAATAGAAAGTTTTATCTGAAGCTTTCCGTCTGGCGTCAGCGGGCCTGTGGCAAGGCGGCACGTCAGGGTTGGGAACACGTGGTGGAACGAAAGTCCTTCCGCTGGCCAGGAAGTGAGAGGGAGAGGAAGAGGCCCAAGCCCCGAGACCCCCTTCCAGGGCACGCCCTGGGAGACCCAGTGGCCTGCTGGAGGCCCACGGCCCGGCAGTGCCGCGGCTGGCACCAAGCTGTCAGCACATCTTCACGCACGGCCTCTGAGGGACAGTTTCCCCCGAGGCAGCGTCCTCGGAAGACGGAGAGGAAGAGGGGCCTGGGCCTGCGCCTGCTCTTCCCACGCACAGGGAAAGGCGGTGGTGACCACCGCGCGCTGGGTTGCCCCGCGGCTGGGCCGGCCCGTGCTCCTGAGAGGCGGGCTGGGCAGCCGCGGGAGGCCCGAGCGCCCTGCGTCCCGCCCTGTGCGTTCCCTTGTGGACTCCGCCCTTGCTCTCAGGAGGAAGAACGGTTAGGATTCTGCTTCTCTGGTGTCTCCGAGAAGAAGCGACACTCTATTGTCACGAGAGGCGCGCGAGGTCACAGCTGTGGGCGGAGGGCTGGGAGCGGGCTCTGGCTCCTGCAGGCTGTGCCCGTCCCTCGGGCTTCCTGCCAGGGCACTGAATCCGCGGGCTGGTGCGGGCCTTGGACAGGACCGTGGGCTCGGAGGGGCCTGGCACCCACACATCGTCATGATCAAAAGCCCTCGCTGGATGCCAGCCACGTGCCACGGCCGGACTGAAGCCGCTTCTCTCTTCCTTCTTCCTAACGTGGACTTTCCCGTGGAGGAGGCCACGCTGCTCCCCGTCATGCCGCAACAGGCCACTTCCTAGCCCCGTCCCTCCTCCCGGTCTCTGAACTCCGGGGAGCACTCTCCAAGGGTCCCGAGAGGCCACCCAGAGCCCCCACGTGGTGACTCTGGACTGCTCCCCCTCTCGTCACCAGGAGCGTGGATCTGGGGAGGCCTGAGGGTCCTGGGACCGGTGCCGGTCCAGCGGTCCCAGGACACTCGTGCGGCGGGGTGGCAGGACTTGCTGCCTGTGGCGTCTGGGGGGCTGCTCTGAGCCACACCCAGGGGTCCGGGAGGACCCGGGGACAGAGAGCCACGCTGGTGCTTAGTGGCTCCCGGGCTTCCCTCGCCCCGCGCCTGGCTGCAGGTCTCTCCTGTACCTGCGGCCCCTGGGGGCAGGGGACCGCCGCGGTGGGCTCCCCCAGAGATGCTCACAGGCCCCCGCTTTATTCCCAGAAGTGACTTGTATCTGGGAAAGTCGGCGCCAAGACAACGGAGCCCCACTCCTCCTCCTTTTCAAGCAACAATGGCTCTTTCAAATGAGAGTGGCCACTAGGGAAGAGCTGGCCAGGCCGGGAAGCATTCAGAGGGGCGTCGCGCAGAGCGCGGGCAGACGCAGGGAGCCCAGCCGACAGGACACGGGCGAGGCTGGGGACGCCGGCCCCGGGAGGCCGGGCCTTCAGCGGGGTTGGCTGGGCTGGCCACCAGAGAGCCCTCCCTCGCTGCCTCCGCCTCTCTAACCACTGACAGAACATGAGACGTCGCGCCCAGTGTCCCCAGGCCCCTCCCTGCCGGCCGCCACGTGCTGGAGGGCCTGCTGCAGAACCCCTGGCCGAGGCCCGCGTCCACGCTGCCATCTGTGCCTGCTGCCTGCTCGGCTGCAGTGCCACAGCCCTTGAGCGGGGAGTCCCCTCACCCAGGGCCACCCGGCTCCCTCAGGGCTCCCTGTCTGAAGGACCCACACGCAGGCGCCACCCAGCACGGGCCAGTTGGCTGGTGGCCCCACCTGAGGATCCCTCAGTGGATTCGATCCTAGTGCCTCTGGAGGCTGAGGCAGGAGGATGGCACGTTGGAGGCCAGTCTGGGCAACTTAGCAAGAGACTGTGTCTCAGAATAAAAATAAATAAATAAAAGGGCTGGGGATGTGGTTCAGTGGTAAAGCCCCCCTGGGCTCAACCCCTAGTACTCCCCCCAAAATCCAAGCACACACCAAGAAAAAGACCCCAGAACTCAGGAGGCCCCCACTCCCCTGTGACCTGGCCTGCTTCCTTCCTGTCGCTCCGTCCCTCCTCCAGCTGTGTGACCTCCTGTTTCTACAAAGGTCCACACACGTTGGGGACCTTCAACTGCTGTCCTTCTGCCTAGCCTGTCCCCACCTGTCCCTCCCACACCCTTCACCTAGTTAACTGCGGTGTGGCCCCAGGGCTAGGTTCCAGCGTCACTTCCGGGGCACGCTTCCCTCCACGCATGGTGATGGCGGGTGTCCTTCCTGTCACTTCCCGAGGACCCCGGCCTGGTTCCCCGCACTGCTCACCTCTTCAGAATGAGGGACTGGACCCCAGCCTCAGTCCCCCAGCTGGCCTGCGTGTGCCCCCAGCCTCAGCCCCCCCCACCGGCCTGCGTGTGGCCTCAGCCCCCCACCGGCCTGCATGTGCCCCCAGCCTCAGCCCCCCACCGGCCTGCGTGTGCCCCCAGCCTCAGCGCCCCCCACCGGCCTGCGTGTGGCCTCAGCCCCCCACTGGCCTGCATGTGCCCCCAGCCTCAGCCCCCCCCACCGGCCTGCGTGTGGCCTCAGCCCCCCCCACCGGCCTGCGTGGCCTCAGTCCCCCACCGGCCTGCGTGGGCTCAGCCTGCGGGTGACCAGGAGCGGGGACTGGTCTGGCCCTCACTGCTTCCAGGCTGGGTGCTGGGTGAGGGGTGCAGAAGGGGTGGCCTTTGGAGTCACTCCGGGGGACAGTGCTGCCCTGGCTTGCCCCCGGCTCCCTGGGTGGGCACTCAGGGGGACACAGCCCTTCTCCTCAGACCTCAGGGCAGCCCCCAGCCGCCTGTCGGGGCCCTGCCTCCCAGAACCGCCCAGGTGGCAGAGAGGGCCAGCCCACCTGCACTGGACACAAGGCCCCTGACCCATGTGGCGCTGGCCAGCTGCAGGCGGAGCTCCCAGGGAGGAGAGGCAGCCTGCGGCTCCCTCTGCGGGCTGCGCCTTACATCCCTCTTTGTCCCCTCAGGTGACCCCGAGCCTGGCTGACTGTGGGTGCCCAGGGCCTGGGCGGGCTGCGGGTCTGCGGGGTCCTGAGCGGCTCCCCCCACAGCCCGCTCGGGGCTCCTCCGCGATCCTGGGGCCACGTGGGGGGCGACTCACTTCCAGTGGCCCTGCCCTGCACCTGGTCACCCAGCGGAGGCCTGCGGGAGCCGCGAGGCCCTCAGCTCCCTGCAGGGCCCGGCTGACCGTGCGCGCCCCATGGGGCTCGGGGTCTCCCGAAGGGGGCTGGGGGCTGGGGGGCTGGGGGTGGAGGGCTGGGGACTGGGGGCTGGGGGCTGGGGGCCTGGGGGGGCTGGAGGGTGGGGGCTGGGGGGTGGGGGCTGGGGGGCTGGGGGGGGGGGCTGGAGGGTGGAGGGCTGGGGGGGTGGGGGCTGGGGGGCTGGAGGGTAGAGGGCTGGGGGATGGGGGCTGGGGGGCTGAAGGGTGGAGGGCTGGGGGGCTGGGGGCCTGAGGGGCCTGGAGGGTGGAGGCTGGGGGTGGGAGGGCTGGGGGTGGGGGCTGGGGGGCTGGAGGGTAGAGGGCTGGGGGGTGGGGGCTGGGGGGTGGGGGCCTGGGGGGCTGGAGGGTAGAGGGCTGGGGGGTGGGGGCTGGGGGGCTGGGGGCTGGGGGGCTGGGGGCTAGAGGGGGGGGGGTGGTGGGGGGGGGCTGGGAGCCTGAGGGGCTGGAGGGTGGGGGCTGGGGGTGGGGGCTGGGGGTGGGGGCTGGGGGCTGGGGGCTAGGGGGGGGGCTGGGGGGTGGGGGCTGGGGGGGGGCCTGGGGGTAGGGGGCTGGGGGTGGGGGCTGGGAGGCTGGGGGGCTGGGGGCTAGGAGGCTGGGGGTGGGGACTGGGATACTTGGGGATGGGGACTGGGGGATGGAGGCTGGGGGCTGGGGGTCTGGGGGGCTGGAAGGTGGAGGGCTGGGGGTGGGGGCTGGGGGTGGGGGGGGGAGGCTGGGAGGCTTGGGGCTAGGGGGGTCTGGAGGGTGGAGGGCTGGAGGGCTGGAGACTGGGGTGCTGGGGACTATGGGGGGTGGAGGGCTGGGGGGTGGGGGCTGAGGGCTGGGGGTCTGGGGGGCTGGAGGGTGGAGGGGCTGGGGGGAGGGCTGGCGGGGGACTGGCGGGTGGGGGCTGGGATGCTGGAGGCTGGGGGCTGGGGGGCTGGGGGCTGGGAGGCTGGAAGGTGGAGGGCTGGGGGGTAGGTAGGGGGCTGGGGGATGGAGGCTGGGGGGGGCTGGGGACTGGGGGGTGGAGGGCTGGGAGTGGGGGGGCTGGGAGTGGGGGCTGGGATGCTGGGGACTGGGGGCTGGGGGCTGGGCCCGCCCCTCGCCTTGCCCGGTCCCGCGGCCTGTCTCCTTGCTGCCCCCCACAGGGCCAGCTCTGAGGACTGGGCGTCGCTGCTCGGCCAGGGCTGCCCTCCTACTGCAGCAGCTCATGCCCATGCTGCGGCCTCCCCGTGACCACCTGCCCCAGGCCAGGACTGTGGGATGTGAGGGTGTGGCCCAGCACTGGAGCGGCCAGGGTCCAGGGGCACCCCCTGGTGCCCGCCCAGGGCCCTCCTGACCCGTGAACCCTGCAGCTCTGCAGGGAGAGCTGCGGGAACCTGGCCGCGATGGCGAAGGAGGCACGCCCGGAGGGGACAGGCTTCTTTGGGCCTTCCACACACGCCAGGGGCTGCCAGGAGACAGGGAGGCTTCTCCCCGGGTTTGGAATCCGGACCTTGGTGGAAATGGAAGCTGCCTTCGGGGACCCCCGAGCAGCCGACCGTGGCTGGAAGAGCCCTGTCTCGGCGCCCAGACGGCCCAGCCTCCTCCGCAGTCTTCAGCCTGAGAGGCAGCAGACTGCCAGCCACAGCAGAGTCCCCAGAGCCTGGCCCGGGCGTCCTGCGAGGTCCGGGGTCCTGCACCAGGAGCCCTGGGTCCAGCCACAGGTGTCCACCAAATGCAGGGAATTGGTTCAAGACTCCTATTTCCACTTTAATACTCATATGAACTTGGTGTTCTGTCTTGTCAATCTGATCGCCTCAGTAAGATCAGAATGCTTTCAGTTTCTATCAAATAGGTCTCTGCCGGACTTGGGGAGGCATTTCTGGAGTTTTCCATAGACCCGCGGGGCTAGACATCTCAGACTGGGAAATGCTGGCCCAGCGGAGTCTCTTTACAGGTGGGGACTGAGGTCCCCAGAGGCCGGGTGACTTGTGTCCAAGCACGGAGTCACCCAGGGCCCAGCTGGGGCAGTCCCCTGCACTGACCCCAGACGTCCCCCCTGCCCGGCACCCGCCCACCACCGGCCTCAGCCCTGGGGGTCTTTTACCCAGGCCCTGAGGGGGGTTTGGTGGGAGGGAACGGAGCCTTGTGTAATATCTTCCAGATGTCCAAACGGTGACGTTACTTCTGCGATTTAATTGCTGTGTAATAATGAAGGGGTTGAGAAAAGCAGGGAGTAATCAAAGATTCTGAGAGAAGCAGAAGCTGCATCTCAGTGTGTTGACGACATTGGCAGGGACAAGGGCGAGGATCCCAAGGCAAAGCCACCTCGTCCTGGGAGAACAGGGTGACTCTGGTGACTACCTTGTACCCGAAGACGTGGCCTGACCAGAGAACCCAAACGTGCGCACTCAGAGGCCATTTTTGACGTAGGAACTTATTTTTTTATAAAACCTTAATAAAGGAATAAAAATAGATCTATGGACTTAGGTACATTTTAGCTGGGCCTCTGGAACAGAATAAAAGCACCCATAACTGGGACCCCCCCCCCAATCCACCTTATAAATAGGCCCTTGGGGGGAATGAGCTCTGCTCTGTGTGCACGTGAGTTTGTGGGGCTCTGCGGGGTTTTCATTTTGCTGCACATTTACTCCCTTGGTCAAGCCCCTGAACCCCCTGGTTTAGTTCCCTCGTCTGGAAAATGGTGGAATGACCAAAATTGCTGGATGCTTCACAGTTTTGAAATTCTGTGACTCAGGGATTTCCTTTCAGACCTGCCTTCCTTGCTCGCACGCCAAGTTGTTGTACTGGCCAGTGCCCAGCCAGGGGGCCGAGCACGCGTCCCCAGTGCTGTCCCTCTGCCACCTGTGGTGGCCCACGGCAAGGATCTCCAGAAGGCGGGACTTTGGTCTCCTCTGCTGGCTGCTGGGCTCTCGGGGCTGACCAGGGGCTGGCAGAGGACAGCCCTTCATCCTTCAAGAATGAACGAATATGTCCGCACCTACTGGCACCGTGGGAACAGGAAGTGCCCCGCCCGCCCGACATGTGTCAGTTTACAGACGGGAGCACGGCGGCCTGCACGAGTCACGCCCGATGCAATGAGCCAACATAGACCAGTGGTCACTCTAGCCTTAGCCGACAGGAGGACACTGTGGGACGTGTGGTGTGTTCTGGGTGGCTCGCTGCTAGCCGCGCTCCTGACCTGCAGTTCACCAGCCAGAGTCCGGCGGAAAAGTGTGCGACTGAACGGTCGTGGGTGGATTTACAGGGTGGCTCAACCATCATGGACACCTTTACCACCCCACAAAAGAAACTTGGGGCTCCTACGGTCATTCCCCACCCTGGACTTCCCTCGGCCCGAGGTCACCCTGATCCACCCTGACCCTTCTCTGCAAACGTGGCTACTGTGGACACGCTATGTGACACAGAGGCGAAGACAAACGTGGCATGATCCGCACGACGCTGTATCGGTCTGTCCTTGTAGGAGTGTGTGCATGGGTTTCTCTGTGTGTGTCTCTGCAGGAACTGTCTCTAAATATTGAAAAATTTGTCATCTTCAATTATTCATATATGTAATTATTTTCCAACTTTCTGCATTGATAATGTGTTAGTTCTTTACCAAAAGCTGTTTTTTGCTTTAAAAGATTTTTTATATGTGTAAGTCATATTGATGATGCTGTAAAATGACTGTAATGAATATGTATGATCCTCATTTTATGCCGTAATGAAACAAAATAGTAGTTATATTGATAAATTCTTCTACTTCACAATAAATATATATTTCTTTGTACTAGGGGTTAACCCCAGGGGTGTTTTACCACTGAGCCACATCCCCAGCCCTATTTATTTTGATGCAAGTTCTGGCTAAGTTGCCGAGGCTGGCCTCAAACCTGAGATCCTCCTGCCTCAGCCTCCCAAGTGGCTGGGATGACAGGTGAGGGCCACTCTGCCAGGCAGTGATGAGCGTCTTGTTTGAAGCTTAATGATCTTACCTTTTAGTCTACATCTTCCCAGACTTCTATTACACATTTTATTTCAACTTATATGGGATACAGTTTGTAAGAGGCTTCTAAATTCTTCCTGGAGTGTGTAGATATAAACACAGAGGCCAATAAATGCGCTGTTGGTCAGCTTCACGCAGACGTGTTGGCTGGAGATGAATGGGGGCACGGCAGGCGCGGGGGCTGCGAGAGAGGCGTCCTCGGCCTTGCTTTCAGATCGGGCCGGGAGCGGGTGGAAGGATGGGAGCGGCTCTCCGGCTCCTCCGTCCCTGGCACGAGCCTCCTGCGTGAGTCTTGAACCCGAGTCCCGGGCAAGCCCTGCCTGAAGCCCGCGTGGAGCGAGTCCACACCCTGGGCCTCGCAGGAGCGGGAGAACCGGCAGTGGCGGCGGGGTCGTCACCCCAGGGGCTTCCGTGCACGCCAAGGCGGTGTTTGCCGCCTGAAGCGATGGCCCGCTTGGAGCAAAGACGCCGCGGAAAGAAGTTCAGAGGTGAACTGGAAATAGGCTTTTTATTCTGATAACTTTTCTCTCTGGCTCTAACAACGACTTCAACACGCACCACACACACACCACCAAACAACCAACACACCAAATGGCGCAGACCCGATCAGCAATCTCGGCTCAAGTCTCTCGAGATCCCGGGACAAGTCCTGTGAGATCCCAGGCCAAGTCCCGTGAGACTACGGAAGGCAGCAATGCCCAAATCTCCATGGCTCGCAGCCAACCACAATCTTAGCCATCTCCCCAAACAGGGCTCCTGCATTTCCCACCTTTTGTTTTAAAAGAGGGGATGCTCTAGGACGTCTATGTGCAACCAAAATTCTTACCCGTCATTGGATAATCAAGGCTGTGCCCTTGACTCCTGTCTTAGGTTGATATGTCGGCCACATGAGACTGTCCCATGCGACTGTGCCTGTCTTAGGTTGTCCCCCTCTGGGGATCTTACCCGTCATTGGCTAACCAGCCATCCAATGGAGCCCTTCAGGATCGACTGTGTATGATGACTAACAGCTGTCCAATTGTGGGGAGATGCTGCGGCTTTAAGGCGACAAGCTTTTTGGTGACGAGCCAAATTGCATAGCATATCAAATTGTTTAAACAAATCAGCTGCCCTAAGTTCCATCAAGTAACACACTGAATTGTCTAGACAAATACCCGCAAGGCATTGTTTTGTAAAGTTTCAAACAATGAAAGATCAAAATGTCCACTTGTTATAAACACGTTGATCTAGGAGGCCCCATGCATGCAGAGCAGAGGCCACATTGCTGGTGAGGTTGTTTGATGCTTGAGCAACAGGGATGGTTGAAGCTGTAGCAGCAGCCATCTTTTTTATGTCTAGACAATGTCACCGGCAAATCTTCAGGACCCGCTACCTAGAAACTCAAGCATCAATTATTAAAGGAAAGGCAGTGTTATTGCAGCACTGAGTCAAGAGGCGAGTTGTCAAACTAAAAAATAGAATAATTAGATTAGAAAATTAAAGTTGATTTTTGTTCACACACATTGCTGGTTGAGCTTCCACAAACATAAGTTGGCAAAAATATCATATTTAGAGCAAAACAAAGAAAGACTGAGGGTAATTACTGCATTAAAGATAGATTAAAGAAAAGGTAAGCACTGTGGAGAAATAATTTGTTAGCTGGAACCCTCGAGTCTCTGTATACACAGCAATCTTTAACCTGTTGAGATAATTGAAATTAATCAGCTGTTAAACAAATTAAGTTAATAACAAATAAAACAATCTTATGTCAAAACACCAAAATATCAGGTTATACAGCACTAGTCATATTTTTCGCTAAAGAGAAGTCCCTGGGACACCTATAAATCAAAATTGAAGGTAACTTCACTTATAAAATTATTTACCCAAATTGAATACTCTTAAACTTAAATGAATTAGAGTTATTTGTATCCATATATATATTTTTTTTCATAAGCGCTTTGTTATTTTTGACGTCACACTAGACAGACGCACATACAAACATATATTTCTGACTCACATTAACATGAAATTTAGACAAATACACAGACATAAACACATATATAAAAAGAAAAAAAATACAATTGTGTGCACACTAAAGAGAGATCTCTTTTCCTTGGCCAGGAGGAATAAGACTTAAGTTGTGAAATATTTTGAAGGACTCTTATAAGGGAATCATTCCATGTCTTCATCTTGGTCTTCTTGATTTTGTGTCTTTTTTATTAATTTTGATTGTTCAACAACTTCATTTTTATCGTTTTGATTTTGTACCTGTTTTATTAATCTGGATGGTATCCATATTGGAGAAAATTCGTGTTTTGGAAAAACACAAAAAGATCCTCTCCCCAAAAAATTAATACTGGATCTGGACCCTTCCATGTACCTGAAAGAACATCCTTCCAGTAAACTAAAGGTTTATGTTGTTGACGTGGGTTCCAATGTCTGTCTCCAGCAGAATAACCATTAGAGTCTAAAGTTAAAAAATTTAAAGTAAACAAGGCAACTGCCAATCTGTCCTTAGGATTTTTCCAGTTTCCTTCTTTCTCTTTTAATAACATAACTTTCAGTGTGCGGTTTGCTTTTTCAATAATGCCCTGACCCTGAGGATTGTATGGGATGCCTGTTTTATGGGATATATTGAATTTTGTGCAAAACTGTTTGAAAGATGAGGATGTATATGCAGGGCCATTGTCTGTTTTAAGCATTTTGGGGATGCCCAATGCAGCAAAAGCTTGCAAACAATGAGATGTAACATCTTTAACTTTTTCTCCAGAATGTAAGGAAGCAAAAATCATGCCTGAGCATGTATCTATGATCACATGAATAAACCACAATTTTCCAAAACTTGGCTCATGAGTAACATCCATCTGCCACAAATGATTGGGCATTAATCTTCTAGGGTAAACGCCGAAATGAGGATTGGGCAAATGTGTCATATAAGATTTACAATCTTTTACAATTGTTCTGGCTTGCTCCTTTGTGATTTTTTAAACCTACGTTGCAAGGTGGTGCTGTTGACGTGAAACTGGGAGTGAAATAAAGTAGCTTGTTGTAGCACTGAAAGTATAAATATTGTTTTTGTAAGTTTCATCAGCCTTTTGATTACCTTCATGGAGGGGACCAGGCAAATTAGTATGTGCTCTAATATGGCCTACGAATAGAGGTTCTTTTCTTGCCCACAAAAGTTTTTGTATTTGATAAAATATTGGTCCTGCTAACTCTAATTTTGGGACAGCTCGTACAATATAGTGGCTATCTGAAAAAATGTTTATGGGCTGGTCCCTAAAATTTTCCAGAGCTCTTACCACAGCTTCCAATTCCACTAGTTAAGCTGATTTGTGTGTAGTTATGTACGTCATATTTTCTTTTTTAGTGACTGCTGCAGCAGTACCATTTGAGGACCCATCTGTAAATACATTAAATGCCTTAGGAATAGGTTGATTTTTTATTACCTGTGGAAACATAATAGGATGATTAATACAAAAAGATAATATAGGAGAGTTAGGAAGATGATTATCAAAATTTGCAGAAGTAGAGCATTTAGCTATAGCCCAATCACTATCATTGAAGCATAAATATTCAATCTGTGATGATGAATAGGGAGTAATAATAGTAGCAGGGTGAATGAATGTCAAATATTTTAGTAGAAGTCTTAAGTCCTTGAAGAATAAGTTTAGCCACCATGGAGGTATAAGACTCAATTATGCTTTTAGGAGAGACAGGCAAATGTATCCATAATAAAGGCCCTTGTTGCCAAAATACTCCTGTGGGTGTATATTGTGAAGAAATAATAATCAACATCAGCGGTTGAGTTAAATCAAATCTGTCAAAATGAGCTCCTTTGATGGCTTTTTCTACTAACTTTAAAGCTTTCCTAGCATCAGGAGTCAATGTTCGCGTTGAGGATGGATCAGGATCCCCACGAAGGATGTCAAATAAAGGTTTTAATTGGCCAGTAGTAAAGTTTAGTGTAGGGCGAAGCCAATTAATGTCTCCCAATAGTTTTTGGAAATCATTGAGGGTGGTTAAATGTTCTTTATTTATTAAAATTTTGGGGGGTCTAACAAAAGTATCCATGATTTTAGATCCTAAATATAATATGGGAGATCTGGTTTGAACTTTTTCTTCTGCTATATATAATCCATATTTTTTAAAATTTTCTACCATGTCACTGAATATATTAAATAAGATTTTTTGATTAGGCTGGGCCAGTAAAATATCATCCATGTAATGTAGACACATGAGGTTTGGATATTTATTTTTAATGGGTTGGATAGCCTTGTCCACATATATTTGGCATATGGTGGGGCTATTAGCCATTCCCTGTGGCAAAACCTTCCATTGATATCTCTGATCAGGGCCATTATTGTTAATAGAAGGAACTGAAAAAGCAAACCTGGGGGCATCCAGAGAATGTAGGGGAATAGAATAGAAGCAATCCTTTATATCAAGAGTAATAAGATGGAAATTTTTTGGAATAGCTACAGGACTAGGAAGTCCAGGTTGAGTAGGGCCCATAACTTGCATGGTTTTGTTAATTTGTCTAAGATCATGTAACAATTGCCATTTTCCTGACTTATTCTTGATCACAAATATGGGGGAATTTCAGGGAGAGGTGGAAAGTTCTATATGTCCTGATTCTAATTGTTCCTGAACTAGTAGGTGGGCCGCTTGTAATTTCTCTTTAGATAGGGGCCACTGAGGGACCCACACTGGCTTATCAGAAAGCCATGGTATTTTTAAAATTATTTTCTCAGTGGCCCCGAAAAAAATATCTTTTTCCTTTATGATAATGATTACTTTTAGGGTTAAGATTACTCTGTACTTTTTGATAATGAGTTATTTTTATGGTTAAGATTACCCTGTAGATTTTCACATTTAATACTCGCAGGCTTGTTTGCAAGGTGTACTCCCATTTGTTGTAAAATATCTCTTCCCCATAAAGTAACCGGTAGGTTTGGTAAAACATAAGGCTGGAACATTCCTTTATGTCCTTCATCATCCTCCCATTTTAAAATTACCGCACTTTTTTCTGGGAGGTTATTATATCCCAAGCCTCTTAAACTGCTTGAACCTTTCTGCAGAGGCCAGTGCTTGGGCCATTGGCGTAAATTAATAATGGAAGAGTCAGCTCCAATATCTATTAATCCCTCCATTTCTATTCCTTGGATTTTTATCTTACACATAGGCCTCCTTGAACAGTCTCGAACCCAGCAAGCCATGGGTCTTGAGTCAGTGGAACAAAATCCTCTATTGTTTCCCTTTTTGAGGCATACCCATTTTAAATGAATTATGTAAATTGGGAAGGAGAAGCAACTGAGCAATTCTATCTCCTTGATTAACAGAACTTATACTTAGGGGTGAGCTAAGCATTATTTTTATTTCCCCTTTGTAGTCTGAGTTTATTACACCTGGGGTCACTTGCAAACCTAATAAGCTTTTAGGACTATGCCCAATAATAAGTCCTACAGTCCCTGAGGGAGCCCCTGACTCCTGTGGGAATCAGTTGAACCCCCATTTCAGGTGTTAACACTATTCGGGCGGTGGAACAGAGGTCTAATCCTGCATTTCCTCCTGTTCCTCTGGCGAGGGAGTGGATGGGTAGTAGGGATTGTATCGGGGAAGCATCTGAGTGGATGCTTGAGGATACTCCTCCTCCAATGCCCCGTACATTTGTGGGCCCCAGGGCATTGGGCCCCGTGCCCCATTTTTTGAATTCCTGAACAAAGGATTTCCATGGATGTCAAATTTTGAATGGCATTTATTGGCCCAATGATTTCCCTTTTTACACCTGGGGCAGCGGCCTGGGGCACGGTATGAGCTTGGTCTTATTTCTCTTTTGGGATTTTGTCTAGAATAGCCTGATTGATTATGATAATTTTGCCTGGAATATCCTGATTGATTATAATGTCTAGGTTTAGCCTTTGTGAAATTTTGGGGGGAAGCACCTCTCATTGCAGCTGCAATCACATTTCCTGTGACAAAGGCGTCATTTATATCTTTACATAGTTGTATATATACGGAAAGATCCTTTTTAGTTCTCCATGGCCTGATGGCTGCCTGGCAGTATTTATCAGCATTTTCGTATGCTAATTGAACAACTAATGGCATAGCTTGATCAACATCTGCAAACACACTACCTGCAGTTCTCAAAAGTCGATCAGCAAAATCAGCATATGGCTCATTAGGTCCTTGAATCACTTTTGACAAGCTACCTTGTACATCCCCAGGTCCTTGTACAGTTTTCCATGCCTCTAAGGCAGCTGCGTTTATCTGAGCATATACATCTGGGTCATAATCTTTTTGAGCCTGTAAGTCTGCGAATTGCCCTTCTCCTGTGAGCATTTCTATATTATAGTTTCCAAACCCTGCAGCCGCGTTTCTTTTAGCCATTTCTATACAAAGTTCTTGGAATTGCGATCGCCAAACCAAGTATTGCCCCCCGCTTAATGCTGCTTTACATAGACTTTTCCAGTCTGAGGGGGTTAAGCTAAAGGTGTTAAGGGACTCCAGCATACTCAACGTGAAAGGAGCTTGGGGCCCATAAATCATTACTGCCTCTTTGAGATTTTTTATTGTTTTGAAATCTATTGACTGATGGACCCTCTGTCCATTTTTCTTTTCAAATGCTGGCGGTTCCCAATGTATCTGTGAGTTACCCTCGAGAGCGCATAAGTGCTCAGAAAGACTTTCTATTTCTGTTTCTAGGGTATGCAAATGCCTAGTAATACCCTTCATATTTTCTGTAATGGATTCCACCCATGGGGTAGTAGAGGACACAAGTGGTCCTCTACTTGACGGTCCTTTTTCTTGGTCTTTTTTAGTTTCTTTTTCCTCATTTTCTCAGGATCACTTTTACTAGATTCCTCACCACTGCTAATTTCACTGACAGCAATATCCTGAGGCCCAGGTTCCATTAAGAGCAAGTATCCTTCAGCTATCACCAATAACTCCCAAGTAGCTCTAATAGCTTGAATTTTTGTCATTTTTGGGACTCTTCTAATACTCTCTTTACTGGTCTTAGTTGGCCCAGTGGAATCTACGCTTTTTTGATCACTTTCACTTTTTTCTAAATCCTCCTCATTGAGAACAGAGTCAGGTATATCAAGGAGTCTTTCCATAGCCTCTATCACTTGGGATTCAGTTATATTCGAACCCATCTTTAGAGACCTTTCAGTTCTTACCTGTCCGCTCCAAAGTCCCCGTACGGGCCGCCACCTGTTTCCACTTGAAGCGATGGCCGCTTGGAGCAATGAAGCCGTGGAAAGAAGTTCAGAGGCGAACTGGAAATAGGCTTTTTATTCTGATAACTTTTCTCTCTGGCTCTAACAATGACTTTAACACGCACCACACACCACCAAAACCAACACACCAAATGGCACAGACCCGATCAGCAATCTCGGCTCAAGTCTCTCGAGATCCCGGGCCAAGTCCCGCGAGATCCCAGGCCAAGTCCCGTGAGACTACGGAAGGCGGCAATGCCCAAACATCTCCATGGCCCATAGTCAACCGCAATCTTAGCCATCTCCCCAAACAGGGCTCCTGCAGGGCAGGAACCCGGGCACAGGCAGAGAGGGTCCTACCTTCCCTCCCCCGCCCACAGGCCTTCCAAGGGAGTGACCGTGGCTGTGGGGGGACCCCAGGTTCCAGAGACCCCGCTTGTCCCTCCACCAGGTTCCACCCTGCGCGCCCAAACCCAGCACCACCAAACCCAGGGCCGGGTTCCATCACAGGACAGGCGGGAGGCAGCCTTGCATGCAAAGCAGGCAGCCCAGGCCAGGCCCGCCTCCCCACAGCCTTCCTGCCTCCCTGCAGCCTCCCTGCCTCCCTGCAGCCTCCCTGCGTCCCCTGCAGCTTCCTGCCTCCCTGCCTCCCCACGGCCTCCCTGCCTCCCTGTAGCCTCCCTGCCTCCCTGCAGCCTCCCTGCCTCCCCTGCAGCTTCCTGCCTCCCCGCCTCCCCACAGCCTCTCTGCCTCACCTCACAAGGCAGGAGGA
Source organism: Tamias sibiricus (assembly GCA_025594165.1). Classification (NCBI taxonomy): domain Eukaryota; kingdom Metazoa; phylum Chordata; class Mammalia; order Rodentia; family Sciuridae; genus Tamias; species Tamias sibiricus. Next base: position 5,355,771 of record CM046671.1, on the reverse strand, counting down.
CGTGGAGGAAGACTGGCTCAATGTCACCACCGCCACCCGTCACGGGCCTCAGGCCTGAGCCTAGATGGCGGTGTCACCAGGAGCCAGGTTGCAGAGGAGCACAGCAGGTCCCCCACACCCCACCCCGCCCTGCCTGTGGGGAGACCCTCATCTTCAAGGAGCCCAGGCAGCTCGCTGTGACCATGCCTGCTCCTGGGAACAGAGGGCAGTGTGAGCCCTGGGGGCCTCCTGGACCCCCACCGCTGCCCTGCCCAGGTTCTGCTCTGTTGGCCACAGACGCTGGCCCTGGGGCCCTGGGCGCAGACACAGCCTGGCCCATCTGGGCAGCCGGCTCCCCGTTGTCCTGCTGTGTCCAGGCCCCTGTCCTTGCCCTCAAGGCCCCGGCAGCTGAACACTGAGGAGGGAACCCAGCAAACTCACGCTACGCTGTGGGGCGACGGGCCTTGAGGTGGCCACGGTCAGCTGTTCAGCAGAGCATCGGCGAGCGTGAGTGGGGCAGGGAAGGGGCGGGCTTGCTGCAGGTGGCGGGCTGGGGACCACGGGGGCTGCTCGGGAGCCGGGACTTGTGCATCCCTGTCCCCGTCCCCTGGGCCGTGGCTGCCTTCTGCTGTGCGTCCTCTCTAGGCCCTGGCGCAGGACGGGGGCCCTCGAGGGGTCATGGGGACATGCAGGTGGCATGCACGGTGCAGGCTGCCTGGGTGCACGGACAGTGCTCAATTGTGCCGGGGCGTGCCTGCTGGCCTCTAGCCAGCTCTGCGGGAGCCTGCGGCCAGCCGGCCACCAGGCAGGGGAGGCCAGCTCGGCAAGACTCCTAATGAGGTGGTCGCCCAGCCCTGGGTGCAGAGTGCCCAGCGGGAAGCGGGGAGCCCCAGGTGTGGCGGGAACGGGCAGGAGAGTCCACTCCCCGGGACCCCAGTTCCCCGTCCTCAAGCCCCTATCCCTTGCCCGCCATCCTAAATGTCCCTGTCCCCAGAGCCAGGCTGAATGGGCCTCTGTGCTCAGGCCTGCTCGGATGCACTGCAGGTCTGGGTGACAAGTGGCCTTCTTCTGTGGCTTGGTCTCTGGGGCCCAAGTCTGTTCCGCTGCCTGGAACGACCCTGTGGCACGAAGGCCGGCCTCCGTCCTTCAGGGTCTCCCTGTGCCAGGCTCCATGCAGGGCAGCCCTCAGTCCCCCTCCTCCCTCCCTCCCTGCCCACCACCCAGGGCAGCCTCAGCCACCCTCAGTGCCCACCACCCAGGGCAGCCTCACCACCCTCAGTGCCCACCTCCCAGGGCAGCCTCACCACCCTCAGTGCCCACCTCCCAGGGCAGCCTCACCACCCTCACTGCCCATATCCCAGGGCAGCCTCACCACCCTCAGTGCCCACCTCCCAGGGCAGCCTCACCACTCTCAGTGCCCCACCTCCCAGTGCAGCCCTCAGCCCCACCCCTGCCCACCTCCCAGGGCAGCCTCACCACCTTCAGTGCCCACTTCCCAGGGCAGCCTCACCACCCTCGGTGCCCACCTCCCAGGGCAGCCTCATCCACCCTCGGTGCCCACCACCCAGGGCAGCCTCACCACCCTCGGTGCCCACCTCCCATGGCAGCCTCACCCACCCTCGGTGCCCACCTCCCAGGGCAGCCTCACCCACCCTCGGTGCCCACCTCCCATGGCAGCCTCACCACCCTCGGTGCCCACCTCCCAGGGCAGCCTCACCCACCCTCGGTGCCCACCTCCCAGGGCAGCCTCACCACCCTCGGTGCCCCACCACCCAGGGCAGCCTCTCCACCCTCGGTGCCCACCACCCATGGCAGCCTCACCACCCTCGGTGCCCACCACCCAGGGCAGCCTCACCCACCCTCGGTGCCCACCTCCCAGGGCAGCCTCACCACCCTCGGTGCCACCTCCCAGGGGCAGCCTCACCCACCCTCGGTGCCCACCTCCCATGGCAGCCTCACCACCCTCGGTGCCCACCTCCCAGGGCAGCCTCACCACCCTCGGTGCCCACCTCCCAGGGCAGCCTCACCACCCCTCGGTGCCCACCTCCCAGGGCAGCCTCATCACCTCAGTGCCCACCACCCAGGGCAGCCTCACCCACCCTCGGTGCCCACCTCCCATGGCAGCCTCACCACCCTCAGTGCCCACCTCCCAGGGCAGCCGTCACCCACCTCGGTGCCCACCCTCCCAGGGCAGCCTCACCACCCTCGGTGCCTACCACCCATGGCAGCCTCACACACCCTCGGTGCCCACCCCCAGGGCAGCCTCACCACCCGCGGTGCCCACCTCCCAGGGCAGCCTCACCACCCTCGGTGCCCACCTCCCAGGGCAGCCTCACCCACCCCCTCGGGGCCCCACCTCCCTGGGCATGCCTCACCACCTCGGTGGGGCCCTCACCACCCAGGGCCCATCCCAGGGGCCTCACCCACCCTCGGTGCCCACCTCCCAGGGCAGCCTCACCACCCTCGGTGCCCACTCCCAGGGCCCTCACCACCCTCGGGTGCACCTCCCAGGGCAGCCTCACCACCCTCGGTGCCCACCAACCAGGGCAGCCTCACCCACCCTCGGTGCCACCTCCCAGGGCAGCCTCACCACCCTCGGTGCCCACCACCCAGGGCAGGCCTCACCCACCCAGGGCAGCCTCACCACCCTCGGTGCCCACCTCCCAGGGCAGGTGCCCACCTCCCAGGGCAGCCCTCACCACCCTCGGTGCCCACCACCCATGGCAGCCTCACCACCCTCGGTGCCCACCACCCAGGGCAGCCTCACCCACCCTCGGTGCCCACCTCCCATGGCAGCCTCACCACCCTCGGTGCCCACCTCCCAGGGCAGCCTCACCCACCCTCGGTGCCCACCTCCCAGGGCAGCCTCACCCACCCTCGGTGCCCACCTCCCAGGGCAGCCTCACCACCCTCGGTGCCCACCTCCCAGGGCAGCCTCACCACCCTCGGTGCCCACCACCCAGGGCAGCCTCACCACCCTCGGTGCCCACCTCCCAGGGCAGCCTCACCCACCCTCGGTGCCCAACCTCCAGGGCAGCCTCACCACCCTCGGTGCCCACCTCCCCACCTCCCAGGGCAGGCCTCACCACCCTCGGTGCCCACCTCCCAGGGCAGCCTCACCCACCCTCGGTGCCCACCACCCAGGGCAGCCTCACCCAACCCTCGGTGCCCACCTCCCAGGGCAGCCTCACCACCCTCGGTGCCCACCTCCCAGGGCAGCCTCACCACCCTCGGTGCCCACCTCCCAGGGCAGCCTCACCCACCCTCGGTGCCCACCACCCAGGGCAGCCTCACCACCCTCGGTGCCCACCTCCCATGGCAGCCTCACCCACCCTCGGTGCCCACCTCCCATGGCAGCCTCACCACCCTCGGTGCCCACCTCCCATGGCAGCCTCACCACCCTCGGTGCCCACCTCCCATGGCAGCCTCACCACCCTCGGTGCCCACCTCCCATGGCAGCCTCACCACCCTCGGTGCCCACCCTCCATGGCAGCCTCACCACCCTCCCTGCTGGGGTCCCTGGTGCGTCCTCAGCCCCTTGGCGTCCACTGGTGCGTGGGTACTGCAGGCTTTCCGAGTTCCTCTTGCCGCTGACTTTGAGTCCCCCGAGGGCAGGTCTCTCTGTCTCGTCCCGTCCAGGGCCACCTCGGGTGAGCCCGGCGGCCCGCCTGGCAGAAGGGGACACTCACACCTGGACGTGGGGGGCCGAGGCCGCAGCTCCGGGCAGAGCCCCTCCTGCCGTCCAGAGGCCTGGTCTTGAACCCAGCTCCGAAAACCCTCTGCCTGCAGGAGACGCCGCGGAACCCGACTGCGGACATGACCACGAGCCAGCTCCCGCCTGCTCACCTCACTCCTGGCCAGCGCTGCAGCCCGCGGCTCCGACAGCTGAGGCGCACGTCCCTCGTCCCACATCCCACGTCCCAGAGGCTGGAAGGCCAAGGTCGGGCGGGGCGGCAGCTGCTGAGGCCCCTCCAGCCATGCCCGGGCCTCCTCCCTGGGCCCTCTGGTGACAGGAGGCAGGGAGCAGAAGAGCCAGGAGAGTCCCGGGGCGCGGAGGGGCGGCCCTGAGCACACGGCTCTCTGACACCAGGGTCCTGTTCTTTTGGTGACACCAAGTCACGTGGCCGGACTTGCCACCCACGTCCAGGCAGGAAGACGAGCGTGTCTGAGGTTCCTGACTGAGTCACACGTGACGGTCACGTGCCATCATGCTTGCCGTCTCGCTCACTTGTGTGACGTCCCTAGAAAAGACGTGACCCCTGCGCGGCCCTCCCCTGCTCTCCGGGTCCCCTCGCCTCCAGCCTCCCCGGGCCCCGCCTGTCCTGCCCGTCTGTCCCTGTGCCCCTGGCGTGCCCCGCTCGGGTGCCAGCCCTACTCTGCTCCTGCAGTCCTGGAGGTGTGGCCCTGCGCAGGGGAGGCGCGAGGACACTGCTGGAAGGACACCTCTGGGCACCCTCTCCACGGCCTTTGCCTTCCGAGCTCTCAGTTGGTCGTGGCCGTGGGAAGGGGCACGTGCCTGGAGCCGCTGCCGCCCGGCTCGCGGCCTCTGCGGGGCTGGGAGGTCCAGGCCAGAGCGCGGCGGAGGCAGGTCTGCCCTGCAGAGTGGAGGGACAGCCGTAGGTGAGGCAAAGGCAGGCGTCACCAGGACGCTCCTTGCATTGGGACACTCTTGGCAGCCCCCTCCAGCCACGTGTCCCCTATTGGGGACGCTCAGAGAGGAAGAGGGGGAGGAGCGGCCTCTCTGAAGGGGGGTGCAGCGTGCCCCCAGTCCCTGACCTCAGTGTCACTGTGCTGTGCGAGCTCAGGGCCAGCAGAGATAGTTGTTGCATCATCTGCCGAGGCCTCCAGCAAGCCCGAGCCCCCAGGGCCACTGCTTCAGAGGGGTTTGGGGGGCGGGGGTCCCAGGCCTCACTGCAGCGGTGGGGACGTGGCTCCACGTTCTGGCTGCCACTCCTCTGTCTCCTCAGGGGCCCCACCTGGGGCCTGGCTGGGTCCCCCATGCTGTCCCCACCTGCCGCCCACACCTCCAGGCGCCGTGAGCTGTGCCGAAGCAGCTGCCACCTCTCCGCGGACCTCGCCTTTGCCCCTGGGCTCCCGGTGGCCCTGGGACCTTCACAGACTCAAGCTAAAACGTCTGTTGGGGTTCTGGAGTTACAGGAAATCTGCGTGAGTAGGGACCCTTTGGACACCCTTTGAGTGTCCAGAATCCCGTCAACTCATGCATGAAAAGACGACCTGATGTCTCTAGAACTGGACTTTTTACTTGAGCCACCAAGCCGGCTGAAACTAGAAAATGTCACGTGGTCACCCCCGGCTTTTAGCCCTGATGAAGAACATGAGGGTTCCGCATGATTGAATGCCTGTGGTGACACTGGCGCAAAAGCAGGTTCAGGGCCACTCTGGGGTCCCGCACTCCAGCGCGGCCAGGGCTGGTAGCCCCTGCTCTGAGCTGCAGGCTGTCTGCACAGTTCCGCTCCCTGAGTTCGGGGTGGCAGCCTCCTGCCACGGGGGCCCTCTCTGCACACCCACGTGCCTACCCTCAGGGGACAGGATGCATGCTCAAGGCCACAGCGGGGCTGGCCTGGCACATGCCTACCAGGGAGGCCCCGCAGAGCCCTCAGAGGGGCACAGAGCCCGGCCCAGGGGAAGGTGGCGGGGCGTGCTCCTGAGCCTGGGAGGTCACAGGAGGGCGGGCAGAGGGTCCGCTCTCCAACTGGCTCTCACACCACCTCTGCTCCTCTTCCCGCCAGCCTGAGGGGGTTGTTTGGCTCAGACTCCTGGGATCTGGGGTTTGGAAAGGGTTTGGAGAGTTCGAGTCCCTGGTGGGCCCCGCCCCCGGCTGTGTCCCTCTCCGCTGGTGGCCCGGTGCTCCTGTGGCGCCGCCTTCTTCCTTCTGGGCTTAAGGCAGCAAGTTCTTTGGGGATGGCGCCCACATTTTGTTTTCTATTTTTAACACAGCGCATTCCATGAGTTGAACGCTGGCTCAACACACGGTCAGACAGACACAAACAGCCTATTTCTTAAGGGAAAACACTCATTAAAACCTTCAGAATACTAGACATGGACATTCAAAAACTCACTGGGAAATGTCAGTTTAAACATTCAAAGCAAAGTCCAGGCGATGGGGTGGGGCTGCTCCCACAGGGCCATCGGAGCCCGAGCGACCCACCATTCTTCAGGGCGTCCTGGGCTGTAGGGGAGAGAGGCCCCGGGCCCCAGTTCAGGGACCAACCAGCTGCAGGTCCTGTTCCCTGACAACGGAGTTCCCTACAGACACCCCCGCAGTGCCAGGTACCACGCAGTGCCAGGTACCACGCAGTGCCAGGTACCACGCAATCTGGAGAGAGGAAAGCCACGCCCGTGGGCTGCGGGTCTGGGCTGAAGAGCGGGCGCCGCGCTGTGGTGCCTTGTGGGACTCGGGCGTCCTGGTCCTCCTCCGATACCAGGGACGCTGCACCCCATCTGCTCACCATTCCCCAGCACCAGAGGCGAGGTCCCGTTTTTCGGTGGAAAGCACGCAGCCCACCGCACTGTGGTTATTGGTGGAACTTTCACCCTGAAAATAAATATCAAGTGTTTCTCAAGGAGTTCTAGAGGTGAAACACAGGGCGCGTCCTGAGGTCCACGCTCTCCTGGGCTGGCACCCCCAGGTGGACCAGAACAGATCTCAGCAGGGAACTTCAGGGGAGTACGTCCAGGTGGTGGCCTCTTTTTTTCCCCCAGTATGAGCTGAGCGCCTGCTGTGTGCCTGGCCTTGCCCGGGGCTTCTCTGGGATGGAATGGGCCCCGGCCTTTGAGGCGGCTGACGTCCAGGGGAGCTGGACGCGCATGGACTACTGAGAAAGCAGCTAGGGGCAGAGGAGGCCCCACGGGGCCGCAGCGTGGTGACGCAGGAGCATGCCGAGCAGGAGGGCCAGTGGAGACCTGTGCCGCAGGAGGGCCAGCCCCCTTCAGGACACCAGGATGACATCGCTCATGCCCCCGTCCAACCCAGGGCTCCGCCGTGGCAGGACATCCTGGGTCATCTTAAAACATGCAAAACCCGGGACTCCCGCAGTCCCTACAATGGACCGTTTGCGCTCTGGTCACTGTGTGGACGCCGTCCAGACACTTGGTGGGAGATGCTGAGAGACCCGCAGCAGTGTCTAGTCCCTGAAGTCTGAAGAGCCCTCCCAGGAGGAGGGTGGTAGCACTGCAGGACCCCAGGGCCCTGCCTCTGTCCTCTGAATGGAGAGCAGGGTGATGACAGGAGTCCTCCTGTCCATGATGGACGCCCACCTCCAGAGAGACGGCCGCGTGGCCCGACCAGCCTCCTGGCTTCCAAGAGGAAGAGCCCTGTCCAGGGGCCTCCACGCAAGCCACTCCCTCCAAGTCACGAGGGACGCGGGGTGGGGGGCGCCTGGGCAGTGGGATTAAAGCCAGGGGAGCAGTGACGTGGCCGCCATGGCTGCCGGGGCCCAGGAGCTCCTAGAGCCCCCCTTGGGGTCCCCGCCCCCACGTCCTCCGCTCCACCTGCGGGCTCGTCTTGCAGGAGCGCTTTCCTTTAGACTGGGGCAAACGCTGACGGACCACACCGGCCCTGGGGGCTCCATCCTCACTGTCCAGCCCGCGGGGAGGGGCTGTCACTGTGCTGTGACCCGCACCCTGCGCGGCCTCCTGAGGAAACCCCGGTGCCACCGTCACGCACGCCCCGCTGCGGAGCGCGCAGATCTCCTGCTCCCGGGGCCTCTCGGGAAGCGGACGCGAGGCAGAAAGGAAGCCCGCCTGGTTCTCTTGTTCATTTTCCGACCTACTGTGTGTCACTCTGGGTAGCTGCTCTGTGGCCTCCTCCCAGTGAGTCCACGCCCCCTCCGGCCGCGTCCATGTGATCTCTCTGGTTTGTATCTGAGGATATCCACGCAGGTGCAGCTGCCCGGCTGCACTAAGGCCCAGGGAGGCTGCAGTTCAAGTGGGCAGGGTGCTCTCAGCTGGGACCGGGAAACTCAGGAGTCCAGACAAGGCAGGAGCAGGCCCGGAGAGCAGGTCCATCAGGAGGCGCAGGAGCGCTCAGAACGCAGGCAGGCCCGCGCAGCTGCCGAGCACTGACTGCAGGAAGGGCTTCAGGACCAACGTCATAGGTGGCGCCTGGGAACGCACCCTCTTGCGTCCAGTGTCAAGTAAACACCTAGGAGAACTTGGAACAGACAGGTCCGTCTTGGCTATCGGAGGGAGTTGCTGTACTGCCCCTCAGCAGTGAGATCGTCTTAATTACTATGATTTCCCCTCCAAACCGAGACTTCAAACAATACGAAATTTATTTAGCATGCATTGGCCTCCGGTCTCCTTGAACGCGGTCCGGGTCTCGGAGTCAGGATCTCAGACTTTCTTCCTCTCTCTGCAGCCCTGGGTGCGTCAGAGGGGAAGGCAGTGTCCCTGCAGGCAGGCGGACGTCTCCCTGGGCCGCGATGTGCGGTCGTGACTTTCACTGGGCTCAGTGGCCGCCGTGGCTGAGGGGCCTTTCTCGAGATGCCACGCGGCAGGTGTTCCCTCATCTGCGCGGGGGCTGATGAGAAGCCGGGGGCACTGGGAAGCCTTGCAGGCGTCTCTGGGGTTTGCAGGGACTGCTTATAGGATGCAGCGTGACCCAGGGGACAGTTGAGGAGATGAAAGGAAGCCTTTCGGATTAAGTCAGATTTAGGAAATAAAAGGATTAGCGGGACACAAAAGCTAGATTTTCGGGGTTTATTTAGCCAACGCAGCGTGGCATGCTGGGATCGGGGATGTCAGAGAGAGATAAAAGAATCGGGTCAGGAGGTCGCAGGGCAGCGGTGATGAGCAGACCCCCAGTCCTCTAAATCTGCTGGTAATTGAAAGTGGGCCCACCAAGGGGGCTCCCCATGGCTGATTCCGACTCCGCCACCAAGTAATGAGAGGAGGTTCACGAGGAGCATCTCGAGGACCCGGTCAGGCCTCCAATAAGCTTAGGAAGTAAAAAGCTCACATTGGGACAGCCTCCTTCACAGACCGTCTCTCTCGAGGAACAAAGCCACTTGTCATCGGCGGAGGGATCGGACACCGTTCGGGGTGGTCACCTCAGCCCCTCCTATAGTAGGTGCCATCTCTTTTCTCTGTGGTGGAACCAGAAATCCCAGACGGGAAATGCCGTCCTGCCTCTCTGGTCTCAGGGCCACGTGAGCAGGGCAGCTTCAGCCATGCCCCCTCGTGGCCTCTGCCACGGCAAGGCCACTCCTGGGCGTGGGCAGGACCGGGTGCTGCCGAGGCCAGCTCCTCCCTGTGACAAAGAAGACTCCCCAAACACTGTCCCCGAAATCACACCAAGGTCTGCGTCACTGTCCTTGACTCTGCAACCTGGAGGATGCTGGGACAGATCCAGTCTCTGCTTCCGTGACCACTGTTTGAACACCGGAAATGGCTGTCCAGTGACCCCAAGCAGTCACTTTACCTGGCTGACCCTCCGTCCCTCAGAGGCCCCGTGACTTGTTTCTAGCCCCTCTGCTCAGCACTGAAACAGAGCAGCCTCTATTTTGAGCCTCTACCCACATGACTCCTGGTGCCTAGATTCACTCCTGAGTTTCATCTCCCAAGCCAGGGTCAACTAATCCCTGGGCCACATGACGTCGGATGGACATATCCAGTGAAGCTGTCCACATCGGAGTCACCTTATGGGACAGCAAAAGGTGACCCGAAGAATCTATTGCAAGAGCTGTGATTAATATGCTGGGCTGCATCTATCCATGCAGTAGTCATCAGACTTATTGAGCACCTACTATATACCTGGAGCCTATTTAGTGCTAGGAACAGGCAACCAAGCCATGGCCGTAGCCCTGGGGAAGCTCACAATTGAGGAGAGGAAATAACAATTGAACGAAGATAATTAAATGTGACACAAACTACACAAATGGTAAGTTCCAGATGAGAGTGTGGAATGGCCGAATGCCCAGTGGCAGTTGGTGAAGGAGCTAAGTGCTGCCACTCCCCAGGCCAGGAGCCCAGGGCTGCTGCTGGCCTCTCTCCCCAGCCCCTCCTTCCACCTGCGACTCCGTCCACGCCGGGCAGCAGAGCTGCTCTCCGCCTGCTCTGCACCTGTCCGTCCAGGCAGCCTCACTCACTGCAGAGCTGGGGCTGGAAGGGAGTGTGAGTCCACACCCGGCCTCACCTTGAACTTGAACCTGCGGGCGTCCGACCTTCGCTCTCACCCGCGGAGCTGCAGCCGCCCCTGGCTGGCACCGCCTCTCCCTTCCTGAAGTCCAGGTCTCGCTGAGATTCGTGAAGACCCGCCCTCGTGCTCCAACGCCCCCTCCAGCGCGCTTCCCGCACGTCCTGGGCAGCCCTGAGTGTGCCGCTGGCCTTACCTCCTCCCCCGGGTGAGGAGAGCCCTCCGGAGCCCGACCAGGCGGCGGTGGACTGCCACGCAGGCGGACAGCAGGGTTCCACCGCCGCTAGGGTTTTGTTTCGCTTTTCCCACTGTTTAAGAGATCCGTCAGAAAGTTGCAGAGGGGTGAGAGGACGGACGCACACCCACGTCACACCCACGGCACACACGGACTGGCCCGGGGACTGGCCAGCGTCCAGGAACAGGCTCCAGTGCTCCCGACCAACCTGCTGCGAAAGGTACGCTCTCTACGAGGGCCTGGGGTCACCTTTCTGTCCTGCTCTCTATTTCTGCCCTGGTGACAGCAACACGTCACAACCTCTTTTAGTCTCTTGTATCTTTTTGGTCACACAATTTCCCCGACAGCTTATTCCTGAAGACCTGAGTGCAGCTGAGTAGGCCTCCAGCAACCAGGCTGCGGCGCCAGAGGTGCAGCTCGAGTACCCTCTGTCCCCAGTCGAGTACCCTCTGTCCCCAGGGTGAGTACCCTCTGTCCCCAGGCGAGTACCCTCCGTCCCCAGGGCGAGTACCCTCCATCCCCAGGGCAAGTACCCTCTGTCCCCAATGCGAGTACCCTCTGTCCCCAATGTGAGTACCCTCTGTCCCCAGTCGAGTACCCTCTGTCCCCAGGGCGAGTACCCTCCGTCCCCAATGCGAGTACCCTCTGTCCCCAATGTGAGTACCCTCTGTCCCCAGGGTGAGTACCCTCTGTCCCCAATGCGAGTACCCTCTGTCCCCAATGTGAGTACCCTCTGTCCCCAGTGCGAGTACCCTCTGTCCCCAATGCGAGTACCCTCTGTCCCCAGTGCGAGTACCCTCTGTCCCCAGTGGAGTACCCTCTGTCACCAATGCGAGTACCCTCTGTCCCCAGTGCGAGTACCCTCCGTCCCCAGTGGAGTACCCTCTGTCCCCAATGCGAGTACCTTCCGTCCCCAGGGCGAGTACCCTCTGTCCCCAGTCAAGTACCCTCTGTCCCCAGGGCGAATACCCTCTGTCCCCAGTCGAGTACCCTCTGTCCCCAATGCGAGTACCCTCTGTCCCCAGTCGAGTACCCTCCGTCCCCAGTGCAAGTTCCCTCTGTCCCCAATGCGAGTACCCTCTGTCCCTAGTGCTCAGGGAAGTTCTTAGGGGAAAACTGAGGAAGATTTTTTTTTTTTTTTTTTTTGGTATCGGGGATTGAACTCAGGGGCACTCGACCACTGGGCCACATCCCCAGCCCTTTTTTGTATTTTATTAGAGACAGGGTCTCACTGAGTTGCTGAGTGCCTCACATGGCTGAGGCTGGCTGTGAACTCGTGATCCTCCTGCCTCAGCCTCCCAAGTGCTGGGATTACCGGCGTGCGCCACCGCGCCCGGCGAGAAGGATTTAAACCCGGATGAACAAGCTCACGTTGATGAAAGCCGGGAAGCTCCGGTCTGGCATTGTCCGCAGCTGAGGAATGGAAAGCCGTACAGCAGCCTGCGCTGGGCCTCGCCCTCCGTCAAGGGCAGTGGTGCGGGCGTCCTCGGTGTGGGACCTGCAGGTGGCAAGCGTTGCAGTGACACTGGTGGCAATGTGGCCTGTGCAGAGGAGCACGACTGGTTCAGGGGCACTTTGGCTCAGTGGCTTGTCACAGGGTGCTGCACTTCATCCTCCCCCTTTGTGGTGGACCCCGAGGCCACAAGTCAGCACGCTGGCCCAGGCCAGGCCCCCGGCCGCGACCCCCCTGCGGCACTCTGCCCTGGGCACGCAGATCGTCCCACCAGCACACCCGCACCATCGCTAGGGCCGGGTGACCCGCGAGCCGCTGAATCACTGGGACATGAGATGAGGCAGAATTGAGCAAGCAAAGCCTTTCACCCACTTGACTCACTCACGAAGAAGTAAGCCGGAGAGGCGGGCGTGTCCTCCCTGCGCCTGGAGCAGTCGGTGCCGCAGCTGCTGCCAGGGGGGCGCGGAGACCCCGATGCGCTAGCTGTCTCTCCAGGGGCGCGGAGACCCCGATCCTCTGTCCTCCAGGGGGCGCGGAGACCCGATGCGCTAGCTGTCTCTCCAGGGTTCGAGACCCCGATGTGCTAGCTGCTGCTCTCCAGGGGGCGCGGAGACCCCGATGCGCTAGCTGTCTCTCCAGGGGGCGTGGAGACCCCAATGCGCTAGCTGTCTCTCCAGGGGGCGCGGAGACCCCGATGCGCTAGCTGTCTCTCCAGGGGGCGCGGAGACCCCGATGTGCTAGCTGTCTCTCCAGGGGGCGCGGAGACCCCGATGTGCTAGCTGTCTCTCCAGGGGGCGCGGAGACCCCGATGCGCTAGCTGTCTCTCCAGGGTTCTGTGGCCTCGAGTCTTGGTTCAGATACAAATTAACACGTGACTGGGCTGGACGCTGGCCTCTGTGCCTCCGCTGTCCACCTGGGAAGTGGGGGCTGGGCGAGGGGGGCAGTTTTCCGCTGCCAATTACCGTCCTGCAGACCCCTGCCGCTGACCTCTGCAGGGTCTGGACCGTGCCCCGGCGACTTCACGGTGCTCTTAACCTCCAGCGCCTCAGACTGTGACTGTGGTGGGAAATCGGGCCTTCACAGAGGTCAGGAGAGTGGACGCAACTCAACACCACCGTTGTCCTACAGGAGGTTTGGACACAGAGGCCACAGAAGACAGACGACAGGAAGGCTCGGCTGGAGCCAGCCCTCCCCGCGTGGGGAGCGCCCCAGAGGAGACGGCCTGGCCAGCACCGTGACCCCCGCTTCTGGCCCTCTGTGGTCTGCGCCGCCCAGTGTGGAACTCTGCTCTGCAGCTCTGGGGACAAACACAAGCGTGCTCTGAGATTGGCGCCACTCACAGAGGCTGACTGGACATGCACCTCACCACTCGGTCCACCGCCCTCCAGCGCCCTGGTGGGGTGGCCACCGGCCCCGCCACACCTCGGGTTCTGCAGGAGGGCGCCCGCCTGTCACAGCTCCCCGCGGACCTACGTTGACCCAAACATGCCGAAAGGTAGAAAGGGTGGACTGCTGGGCGAGAGGCACCACAGTGGCCCAAGCGTGGCCTAGGAGCCCACACAGCTGTGCCCACAGCTCCAACACGGGAGCCGGCCGTGACCTCTCCAGTGTCTCTGAAACCTCGAATCTAGAACGCACATGTCTACTGTCAGGACACCTGTGGCAGGAAGGGCCCTGGGCCATCTCCAGGGGACAGAGTGACACGCACATGCCAGGCTTGTCATTGCACACTGTGCTCGCACCAGCGAGTGCGCTCCTGCGCAGTGAGGTCCCGTGTGACCCGGAGGGTGGGCCTCAGTGAGCAGAGGGTCCCGTGTGACCCGGAGGGTGGGCCTCAGTGAGCAGAGGGTCCCGTGTGACCGGGAGGGTGGGCCTCAGTGAGCAGAGGGTCCCGTGTGACCCCGGGAGGGTGGGCCTCAGTGAGCAGAGGGTCCCGTGTGACCCCGGAGGGTGAGCCTCAGTGAGCAGAGGGTCCCGTGTGACCCGGGAGGGTGGGCCTCAGTGAGCAGAGCGTCCCGTGTAACCCGGGAGGGTGGGCCTCAGTGAGCAGAGGGTCCCGTGTGACCCCGGGAGGGTGGGCCTCAGTGAGCAGAGGGTCCCGTGTGACCCGGGAGGGTGGGCCTCAGTGAGCAGAGGGTCCCCTGTGACCCGGGAGGGTGGGCCTCAGTGAGCAGAGGGTCCCCTGTGTGACCCCGGAGGGTGGGCCTCAGTGAGCAGAGGGTCCCCTGTGACCCCGGGAGGGTGGGCCTCAGTGAGCAGAGGGTGCCGTGTGACCCCGGGAGGGTGGGCCTCAGTGAGCAGAGGGTCCCGTGTGACCCCGGGAGGGTGGGCCTCAGTGAGCAGAGGGTCCCGTGTGACCCGGGAGGGTGGACCTCAGTGAGCAGAGGGTCCGTGTGACCCCAGTGTGGACCTCGGTGAGCAGGGGTCCGTGTGACCTCAGGGTGGGCCTCAGTGAGCAGAGGGTCCCATGTGACCCCGGGAGGGTGGGCCTCAGTGAGCAGAGGGTCCCCTGTAACCCCGGGAGGGTGGGCCTCAGTGAGCAGAGGGTCCCCTGTAACCCCAGGAGGGTGGGCCTCAGTGAGCAGAGGGTCCCCTGTGACCCGGAGGGTGGGCCTCAGTGAGCAGAGGGTCCCCTGTGACCCGGGAGGGTGGGCCTCAGTGAGCAGAGGGTCCCCTGTGACCCCGGGAGGGTGGGCCTCAGTGAGCAGAGGGTCCCGTGTGACCCCGGGAGGGTGGGCCTCAGTGAGCAGAGGGTCCCGTGTGACCCAGGAGGGTGGGCCTCAGTGAGCAGAGGGTCCCGTGTGACCCCGGGAGGGTGGGCCTCAGTGAGCAGAGGGTCCCGTGTGACCCGGGAGGGTGGGCCTCAGTGAGCAGAGGGTCCCGTGTGACCCGGAGGGTGGGCCTCAGTGAGCAGAGGGTCCCATGTGACCCCGGGAGGGTGGGCCTCAGTGAGCAGAGGGTCCCCCTGTGACCCGGGAGGGTGGGCCTCAGTGAGCAGAGGGTCCCCTGTAACCCCGGGAGGGTGGGCCTCAGTGAGCAGAGGGTCCCGTGTGACCCAGGAGGGTGGGCCTCAGTGAGCAGAGGGTCCCGTGTGACCCGGAGGGTGGGCCTCAGTGAGCAGAGGGTCCCGTGTGACCCGGAGGGTGGGCCTCAGTGAGCAGAGGGTCCCGTGTGACCCGGGAGGGCGTACTTCAGCAAGGACAGAGTACTAGACGTGCATAATACTCCTCTTTAAAAGACCAGAATTCATTCACTACTAAATGCCAGAAAAGGCTGATTTACTTCAACATGTTATTTAATTATCCCTCAAATTGACAATCTTAAAAATTGAAATTTGGCTGAATATTCTTAGAAAAATGGATTGCAAAACTCACATAGATGTGTAATTTACTTAGAAATGAGCTGAGTCTTCAAAACACCAAAACTTGTCTTCAATTTCTGTAATAAAACTGACACAGACAAAAAAATTAAAATGCGTTTGAAATGCAAATGAAAGACAAACTATGAAATATGCCCTTCATTTTTAAAAATTGTTAATCACATTACAGTGCAATAAAAATACAGTGCTAGATTTTTCATCCAAATACATCAAAGTAATTTTTCAATTACTATTTCACAAGAAGGCCTATGTTTTGGAAATCCGAAAATTACTCATTCGTTTGTGGATGACAAAACAATAATTGCTTCATCATTAGAAGGAAAATTTTAAGAATTATCCACAGATGTAATATTACACTTGATTTTCAGTATAATTATGATAATGCATATTTTAAAAAATCAAATCCAAAAAATCAGTTGCTTTCTAAGTAGGCAGAATATGTGATAGTAACATACTTAGCAAGAAAAATTTATAAAACGGACATAGTGTTTACCTGAGTTTAACCATATTCAATATATATTCAATATAATGTTTTCACTTTTTTGTTTCTGACATTTCCGTCTGCATACACAGAACCGCGCAGGTCTGGGAGTGCAGCTCAGTGGTAAAGACCCCGGGTCCAATCCCCAGCACAAAATAAACACTCAGAACTGCAGGTAACGATATTTTAATTGTTTCTCTTTTTCGAGTTTATTATGGCAATAGGATATGTAAAAGGGTACAACACAGAATTCAGCTATTTCACTTGTTTATAATTGAGCCTGTGCCGAGCTACTCCACACTAGATATCCTGTAATAGGTCCCAAAGTCAAACGCAATCCGATGTGAATCCTGGGCATTTGAACGAGGCTAGGACATAAGCCAGTCATCTGGGCAAGGGCGTCAGTGCGGCAGGGATAGCACAACGTCATTGTGTGGCCTAGGAGAGATTCACCTGAAGAGCCTGACAGCAGGAGACCTCGATGCGTTGCTGAGAATCGAGGTGGTGACTGACGGGGCCACGAGGGACGCTGGTCAGGCCAGCTGTGTGGTGCTCACACTTGCCCCGGCCAGGTGCCTCCTTCTGGCCTGAGGCTGCGGGGGTCAGCGCCCAGGATCGTTTCCCGCTCACGTTTCCGTCAAAGACAGAGACAAGCCCAGCAAGAAGCCACGGGGTGCTGCGAGGTCCCCGCCAGGGAGGGGCGGGCATGGCCTGCGGGCCGGGGACGGGGGAAACGCCTGGTCCTCCCGCCTGGGTTGGGTCCTGGGCACCCCCTCTTCGTGCTCACGTGGCTGGGCCGACTGCCCCGTGTCCGCACCCGCAGGAAGTCTTGGCGGATCCAACGAGGATCACAGGAACGGGCTGTTGGAAAGCACCAGGAACGTCGCTGACCCGGACTCCACCGTGCGACCACGCTGGTGTCCGTGCCTCTGCGACGGTCCTCCCGTCCCGTCCCGAGCTGCCCAGTCTCTGTGACGTGATCGGATGGCACCCGCGATGCTACAGCAGGTGCCCCCGCCAGGTTCAGGCCGCCTCCGCCAGGAGCGCCAGCTCAGCCATTGACGGTCAATTGCGAATCAAAGCCCAGGAGCTCACTTACCCCTGCAGCCCAGGGCTCAGCACCTGCTGCGTGCGTGGCGCGCCGGGGTCTTGGAGGTGCGTTCGCCGTGGGTCCCACGTCACGGCTCCGTAGCGCTGAGGCAGGAGGTTGCCCGGTGTCGCTAGGCTGAGGAGCAGCCCACCATGTCCAATCACGAAGCCAACAGTGACAAGCCAGGAGGTGACCCCGAAGTGGTTGGTGGATGTCCCAGACAGGTGGGAGTAGCCACAGAACGCAGAGCACGGAGGAGACTCGGTGACCACTGGGTCCACTCTCCTGTCCTGTGGCTGAGGGAACAAGATCAAGGCGGTAAATGACACGTCCTGGAGCACGCGGGTGACAAGGCTCCCGGGACGAGACTGCCCTGGCTCCCTCGTGAGCGGGCCCTGTGCCCCCGAGACTGCTCTGTGAAGCTGCTCAGGACGTGGGTGACCTTAGTCACCAGGCGGGTTCAGAGACTTGTCATGCAGAACACTTAGGGGACTGGCGGCCAGCAGCCACGCTCAGAGAAGAAAGCTCGCGCCTTGGGCTCAGCCACTGGGAACACTTGTGCGTCACCCATGGGGACACGCAGCCTAAGACCCAGCGACCAGGGGGAGGATGCGGGAAGGACAGACCGGTGGAGGCGTTGGCCCAGCGGGGAGGCACGGAGGCGCTCTGCGTGTGGCCTCCTCCTCCGAGGCCTGAGCCGCACAGGGGAGGGAACCGCAGAGGTCAGGTTCAGGCTGCCACCCCCCAGCGCCAGCAGTCTTGGTGTCCCCTGTGTCTGTGGCTAGATGATGACATGTTCCTCCAGGAGGGCCTCGCTGCGCAGCGTCCCCGTGGCAGAACCCAGAAGAGGGGTCGGGGGTCAGGGTGCGCGGACTTCAGACGTGACCCCTTCTGTTCTCACCAGAGCGGGCTATTACAAAGCAGGTGTGGCTTCCCTCGAACCAAGTGACCACTCTTCCTCACACCTACTGGCCCTTCCTCTTTCTGCACAAGGCCCTCACCAGGAGCCAAGCAGATGCCAGCAACCATGCTCTTGGACTTCCAGAACCACCAGTCAAAATAAACCTTTTTCCTTGATAAATTACTCAGTCTCAGGTATTCTGTCATAGCAGCAGAAAATAGAAAGAAGGCACCCTTCTACCTTTGCTTTGGAATTCCCAGATTCTTCTCCACACAGCCGGGTCCTGCTCAGACCCTGCTCAGACTTGTCCCCGCACTGGGACTTACCTGCATGAGTTGTTCCATCCTGCACCCCAGAGAAGCATCCTCGTGTCCTCCTGTGTCCTCCTGCCTGCTCCCTTCAGCCCCTCTGGCCTCCCTGCTTTTCCTGGGACTCAGCAGACAACTCCTGCCTCAGCCCATTGGTGCTTCCTGTTCCTGCCGCCCCGCGGCTCACTCCTTCGGGTGCCAGCACAGCTCATGTGGTCACGATTCAGTTCTGACAAGCCGGGTAGCTCTGGGTGACCCTGAGGTGGGCAGGGCTCTGGAGAGCTCACGCTCCTTGAGGCGGTCTGGTGGATTCGAGCCGTTCTGCTTCCTGGTTCCTCTCCCCTGACCAGCAGGCAGGGTGGTTGCAAACACTGCACAGTGACTAGACGGTGTCTTATTACCTAACCTGTTGCCGGGGTGTGGTTCAGGGAAGGCCCGAAATCAGCCCTAACCCAGGCAGCGCCGAGCTGCTCCTCACTCACGCCGTCTGCCAACACGGGCGGGGCCGCTCTGCTCCACAGGCACACTCAGGCACCCAGGCTGGCAGAGCGTCGGAGGCAGGGGTCGCGAGCACCCGCAGGCCCGCCCTCGGCCTGCTGTCTGTCCCAGCCCAGGAGAGACGCTGGTCCCCTGCACTCCCATGCGTTGGTCATCTCTGCCCGTCTGGCTCCATCGCAGGGCAAGGAGGCTGCACGGCATGGGGTCCCGCCTCACAGACAGCGGGAAGACCAGGCTTGGCCGTCCCAGCATC
>CM046671.1:5064538-5332038 GCA_025594165.1 Tamias sibiricus | reverse complement strand
GCGCTGGCTCTAGTCTAGGGGACGTGGTCCATGACACTGCCACGGTGCAGCCCACGGGAGGCAGCAGGGGACACGGTGTCAGCGCTGGCTCTAGTCTAGGGGACGTGGTCCATGGCACTGTCACGGTGCAGCCCACGGGAGGCAGCAGGGACACGGTGTCAGCGCTGGCTCTAGTCTAGGGGACGTGGTCCATGACACTGTCACAGTGCAGCCCACGGGAGGCAGCAGGGACACGGTGTCAGCGCTGGCTCTAGTCTAGGGAACGTGGTCCATGGCACTGTCACGGTGCAGCCCACGGGAGGCAGCAAGGACACGGTGTCAGCGCTGGCTCTAGTCTAGGGGACGTGGTCCATGACACTGTCACAGTGCAGCCCACGGGAGGCAGCAGGGACACGGTGTCAGCGCTGGCTCTAGTCTAGGGGACGTGGTCCATGACACTGTCACAGTGCAGCCCACGGGAGGCAGCAAGGACACGGTGTCAGCGCTGGCTCTAGTCTAGGGGACGTGGTTCCTACTGACACTGTCACGGTTTGCAGCCCACGGGAGGCAGCAGGGACACACGGTGTCAGCGCTGGCTCTAGTCTAGGGGTGGTCCATGACGTGGTCAGCCCACGGGATGACACTGCACAGTGGGGACGTGGTCCTAGCCCACGGTGAGCCCACGGGAGGCAGCAAGGACACGGTGTCAGCGCTGGCTCTAGCCTAGGGGACGTGGTCCATGGTCACAGTGCATGGCACTGTCACGGTGCAGCCCACGGGAGGCAGCAAGGACACGGTGTCAGCGCTGGCTCTAGCCTAGGGGACGTGGTCCATGGCACTGTCACGGTGCAGCCCACGGGAGGCAGCAAGGACACGGTGTCAGCGCTGGCTCTAGTCTAGGGGACGTGGTCCATGGCACTGTCACGGTGCAGCCCCTCTCTAGCGCCGTTGTTGTGGAAATCCTGCCGACGCGGCCACCTGAGACCAGGCCTGGGCTGGGATGGTGAGCGAGTGAGCCAGGGCAGGTGCCCCTTCACCCGGAGAAGGGCCTGGGCGCAAACGGGAGCTGCGAATATCTCAGGGGATCGGGAGAGACGGGGACCTCTGGGGGAAGAGACGGCACACAAATCGTGGTTCAGGTCACATTCTTTGGAAGAAGCCGTCTTGGTCTAAATTCCCGAGCACGGCTGCCTGGTTCTCCACCTCCTGAAGGCAGGAGGGACCAGCAAGCCAGAAGTGTTGGCCGCCACCCTGGCCCACCCCAGGGGACGGGAGCTTGGGAGGAGCCAGAGATGGGGCAGGAGGCTTGGGCCCAGGAGGAGTCTGTGGGCAGCTGGCGGTCAAGGTGGCTTCCTGGGTCTGCGAACAAGCTCTGGGCCACAGGCAGAGGCTGGGGACAAAGGGGACCAACCAAGACAGCGCCCACGCCCGGGGAATCTCCAGGATTCATGCCTCATTATCTGCACTGGAAACAAAGAGCTGACTGCGTGTCGGGGCCCCCCTGTGAGCCTGGCTTCCGGCACCACAGGCGTCCTGGTGTCAGAGCAGAACTCCAGTGTCCCCTGTGGCGAGCAAGCCTCGCTCCCACCGGGCTTTTTGTCAGTCGCAGGATTGCTTTTGCGAAAACAGGAGGACCAGCGGCGCTCGGTGAGGTTCAGGCTCCCAGGACTGCGCGGGCACGCGCTCCCCACGGCTCCATCTCGCCCGGTCCCGTTGCCCCTTGGTGGGAAGGTGCCTCGTGCGCACTTAGTAGCGAGTCCCCTGCGTGGAGTCCTCCTCTCCGGGGCGAGTCGCGGGCCCCAGACCTCAGCTCCGCCCGTTGCTCCCCGGCGCTGGGGAGGGCCCGACCCGAGGTCCACCGGCCGCAGAGGCGAAGACTTCCAGTTACCGGGAAGAGCCGGTGATGGGCAGAGGTGGCCTGGAAGTGCCACGTTTGCTGCCACCTGCTACCTGCGCGGCCGCCCTCAGAGCAGGGAGTCTCCTCATGAGTCAGCGAGGCCGATCAGACGGTGAGGGTCGGCACCTAGTCAGTGGATTGATCCACTGGTGGCTTCAAAATCTGAAAGGACTGCTGTGACATTAGGCAGCTGGGTGTGGCTGGGGGACGCAGGTCACTGGGGGTGGCCTTTGGGGTTCGGGTGTTGCCCTGGTGGGCAGAGCTCTCTCTGCTTCCCGCTGTCCCGCCCGAGCTGCGTTCCTCCACCTCGCCCTTCCGCCACGACGGGCCTCCCGGGCCCAGGGCCGTGGAGCCGCTGACCGCGGCTGAACCTCTGAAACCGCGAACTGGAAGAAGCTCTTCCTGCCCTGGGCTTGTCCGGTCAGGTCTTTCAGTCACAGCGACCACAGTGTTTGTTGTGACTGAAGGTGTCCAACGTCAGGAAGGGACTTAGCGGGACCGACGGTGCCCACCTTCCACAGGGAGGAGTGCGCCCTTCTGCATCGGCCAGTCCACGGGGACACGTGGCATCGGCCAGTCCACGGGGACACGTGGCATCGGCCAGTCCACGGGGACACGTGGCATCGGCCAGTCCACGGGGACACGTGGCATCGGCCAGCCCACGGGGGCACGTGGCATCGGCCAGCCCACGGGGGCACGTGGCATCGGCCAGTCCACCGGGGCACGTGGCATCGGCCAGTCCACGGGGGCACGTGGCATCGGCCAGTCCACCGGGACACGTGGCATCGGCCAGTCCACGGGGACACGTGGCATCGGCCAGTCCACCGGGACACGTGGCATCGGCCAGCCCACGGGGACACGTGGCATCGGCCAGCCCATGGGGGCACGTGGCATCGGCCAGCCCACGGGGGCACGTGGCATCGGCCAGTCCACCGGGACACGTGGCATCGGCCAGCCCACGGGGGCACGTGGCATCGGCCAGTCCACCGGGACACGTGGCATCGGCCAGTCCACGGGGGCACGTGGCATCGGCCAGTCCACGGGGACACGTGGCATCGGCCAGTCCACGGGGACACGTGGCATCGGCCAGTCCACCGGGACGCATGAGGCCGCGGTGTCTTTGACCATCAGCCTCCAGCCCCTCCTCGCTGGAGACTGGTGAACCCTCGCAAATTTCAACAAGGACAGTTGTCCCTGTCCCTTGTTTTCTTCCAGGTCCAGGGATCTGGAAAGGAAGTGCCTGCCACTGACTTGTCATAGAAGGGACCATTTCCCCCCAGCTGTGTCTGTGTCACGTCCGTCCTGTGTCCCCACCCAGCATCTGCGGAATGAAGAACGACACGTGGAGGACGGTGCTGGGCGTCTGATGCCGTGGGGGCCTGCCGCGTGTGGCTGCTGTCCTGGCCTCGAGCCCGAGGGCCCTGGTCCATTGCCTTGTCTGACACTCCTCCCAGCACGAGTGACACGCTCTATGTTATCTGGTGCAGAGGTCACCTGCCGTCTGTGGCACCCCAGCCACAGAGGGAGCCCTCCCTGGTGACGCGGTGTGCCACGCCCTCCTCCCGTGAGGGTCACCCGTGCTCTGTATCCACCTTGAGGCTGTCCCCGCCCCAAAGCCAGTCTGGAAATACTTGCACTTTTACAAAGTCCACCGATTGCTTTTACGGTTTAAGAGACAGCAGGAGGGGGAAGCAGAGGGACGTGCCGTCTTGGGGCCATGAGAGGAAGTGAAGCCAGCAGCAGGGGCCCGTCCACGTCTTGGGTGCCAACAACACGGGTCCCCGTGCTGCGGCAGAACGTGAACTTCTTTTCGAGGGGCAATCTGGTTGTCTAACTAGGTCAGCAATCCTCAGAGGAGGATCCAACTCTCTGGTACTTTTGACATTAGCGTGATTGATGTCTTACGCTTGATTTTTTTTTTTTTTTTTTCAGAGAGAAAACCATGTCCAGTAACATAAACCCTTATTATCAGTCTGCTGGGCTTAGCAGTCAGAGTGCAATTGTCAGAGAATCTTTCACATGCCCATCAGACATCTCCATGACTCGTGTATAGAAGAATCATCTTACTTTTTATGTCGTTTTAAAAAGAGATATTCAACCAAACACTCACACAGACATCCCCACGTCTCTCTATACAAGTATCTCCTCCAAAGAGGATGTGGTTTTAATAGTGCTGTATTTCTCCAAAACCTCATAGGAAATGAGTTTTATATTCTGAAGAATTGTTTAAAACATGAGTTAAAATATAGGAATTGCTGTGCACATACATATTAGCCTTTGCTGGCGCTGTGGGCGAGCCCAAGGGATCTGCACTCAGTGCCCGTGGTACGCCTCGGCTACGTCGGTGCTATCACTTAGAATTAAGTTAGACTGCCTATCATAACGAAAGTAAAAAGAGAGGAAGCAAGAACAAGATTGAGGTTTACGTATTTTTTTTCAAAAAGAAAACCAAAGGGCTCCTCAAAGTCATCAACAGGCCAGACCCCTGCCAAAGTCCACGCCTGGCCCTCCAGGACTTGGCCTTCACCCTCGGGGCATAAGACAGCTGCTAGTGCTCCAGACACAGACTCCAGGGTCCAGCAGGAGGAAAGGCAAGGGCCTCCTGCTGAACACTGCCTGGAGGTGCCACACGGAACTTCCTCCCACCGGCCATTGTCCCCAGCAGGGAATAGTGAAACTGAACACCTGGGCAGGACAATCCACCAGCGGCTTGGGAGCCCCTGGGAGGGCTCAGGAAGCTCCCCTCCCACCCAGACGCGCACATGAACTGCAGTGGCACCTGGAACGGGTGACGCTGGCCCACAGCAGCTCTGCGACCCGTGTCTGCCGGCGACCGCACTGGGTGCATGTCTGGGCTCACGTTCTGTCGCACCCTGGACGCACAGTGCAGCCGCGAGCCTCTGCCTTCTGGTGGACACCTTCCATCAAGACGCCTTCTCCACTCCTGCGATCACCTCCCTCGCTCACCCTCTCCTCCTTCTTCAGGCTGCATCTCAAATGCTTCCGCATCCTTGGGGACTTTCTTTGTCACATCAAAATGCATAATTTCTCCCTCTCTCACCCCCGCGTTGCGTTACATCTGTGGCTTCACTCTCGTCACAGCTCTGTGTAAACTAAACGTCTTTTACTTTTGTTGTCTTATATTCTTCAAGGACAAATGTCTGCCCACTCATCTTTATGCCCGCAGAATCTGCTACCAAAGCTCAGCATAGGAAGGTGAACGTGCAGAGTGAAGCAGCAGCACCGGAAGAAGACAGCACGCGCACTCGCTCGGCCTGAGCGATCCTTCACCAAGAAGCCATCCGCAAAGGAGGTCCACTGAACTGCATGTCCACAGTGCCAGCTGCCATCTCCTCAGGTTCTGGAGAGTCAGAATTTAAAAAAAAAAAAAAAAAGTCCCATTTGAGTTCAACATTGCTTGCAATTGGGGAAAACTACCCTGAGGTTTTTATCTCACTCCAGTTAGAATGGCAATCATCAAGAATACAAATAATAGTAAATGCTGGCAAGGGTGTGGCAAAAAGGTACACTCATGTGTTGTTGGTGGGACTGCAAATTAGTACAACCACTCTGGAAAGCAATGCGGAGGGTCCTCAAAAAACTAGGAATGCAGCCACCATGAAACCCTGCTATCACACTCCTTGGTATTTATCCAGAACAACTAAAGGCAGCATACCACATGGACATAGTCACACACGTGTTTTGGAATCAACCCAGGTGCCAGACAATAGGTGAATGGTTTTTAAAAATGTGCTGTAGTCTGGGCATGCCTATAGTCCTAGCAGCTTGGGAGGCTGAGACAGGAGGATTGAAAGTTCAAAGCCAGACTCAGCAACTCAGCGAGACCCTGTCTCTAACTAAAATTAAAAAAGGGCTGAGGATGCAGCTCAGTGGTTCAGTGCCCCTGAGTTCAATCCCTAGTAGTAAAAAAAAATAAAGTGCTATATATACACAATGGAACAGCAATAAAGAAGAATGGAATTATGGCATTTGCTGGCAAAGGAATGGAAACAGAGAACATCATGCCAAGTGAAATAAGTCAGACTCGGAAAATGAAGTCGAATGTCTTCTCTCATATGCAGAAGTTAGAGCAAGGTAAGGAGGAAGAAAAGAGGTGGATGAGTATGAAACATCAGTGGAGTAGAAGAAGGAGAGTTCAGGATGGGAGAAGGGACAAGAAAAGAGAGAGAAAATGCAGAATGAATTTGACCAAGTTATCCAATGTGCATACAAAAATATATCACAACGAATCTCACCTTCATGTAGATATATAGTGCACCAACTAAAAATAAGTAAAAGAGCAAATGAGTGGAAGGAAGACTAGTAGAGTAGAGGAAGTAGATGAGGAGGAAGGACGAGAGGAGGGGAAGGGGGTATGTGGCAACTGAAAGGGAGCAAAGTAAATTCCAGGCACGTATAATTATGTCAAAATGAACCCAACTATTATTATGTAGAATTATGATGCACTAATACAAGCCTAAAAAGTCACATTTACATATAGAAGGGGGCACTACGCCTTTGACACCACAAATGCTACTCAAATAAGTACAGAAAAGAGTACCTAGGTTCCAAATGCAGCACCAGACACTACATGAAAACCTGGGAACCTAGGGAAAGAACTAAAAATGCAGGCTAAAATAGGAATAAATAACAAATACAGCAAAAGGAGTGCAAGATTTGTACACTGAACAGTGAAGATATCATTGAAAGAAATTAAAGAAGATCTAAGTAAGTGGGAAGACATACCATGTTCATGGATTAGAGCTATTAATATTCTTAAGATGACAGTATTCACCAAAATGATCCACAGAATCAACAAATCCAAGCTGTCTTTTTCCTTTTTTGTTTTTTTCCTTTTATTTTGGCAGAAATTGGAAACTAATCCTCAAATTCATATTTAAATGCAAATGGCCTGGAAAAGCCAAGCTAATCTTGAGAGAAAAATAAAAGAACAAAGATAAGGGATTTCAAACTTACTCCAGCCAGGTACGGTGGCACACGCCTGTAATTCCAGCACTTGGGAGGCTGAGGCAGGAGGATCGCGAGTTCAAAGCCAGCCTCAGCAATGGCGAAGCACTTAGCAACTCATTGAGACCCTGTCTCTAATAAAATACAAAAAAAGGTCTGGGGATGTGGCCCAGTGGTCAAGTGCCCCAGAGTTCAATCCCCGGTACCAAAAAAAAAAAAAAAAAAAAAAAAAAAAAAAAAAAAGATAAAAAATAAATAAAACTTACTCCAAAGTACAAGAACCAGATTTCTGATTCTGTGCTGGCATAGGGACAGACAGAAAAAGCAAGGGGATGGAGCTGAATCTAGAAATAGACCCTTACATTTATAGTCAACTAATTTTCGACAAGGATGTCAGAACAAGTCAATGGGGAAGAGCAATCTTTACAACACGTGCTGGGATAACTAGACGTCACGTGCAGAAGAGGTGGCTCGATCCCTGCCTCACACCATAAAATGTAACTTGAAATGGACTGTCGACTGGGGTTTAAAATATAAAACTTTTTGAAATACTTAAGAGCAAAGTCTAGTTCCTTTCCATCAGGGAGTGGTTTCTTAAACATAACACTGGAAGCATAAACAAAAAAGGTACATTTGATCACATCAATATTAATAATATTCATACTTCAAAAGACCTAATCAAGAAAGCAAAAATGCAACCTAAAAACGTGAGGAAATACATGCAAACCATTTGTCAAAGAGGGGTCTGCTATCTGGAACATATGAGGAATTCCTACAATTCAAAAGTAAAAACCAACGGGGTGTCAAGCAGCTCGTAATGAGTCTGGGGTCCCTTGGGGACGACAGGGTGTTTAAAGTAGATAGATGCTCGGACAGCTCTGTAGCCGTGCAAAACCCTGCTGAAAGGGCAGGCCTGTGCCTCAGCACAGCTGTCACACGGCGGGAGGAGAGCACTGTGTCAAAGTTAACCTGGAGACACCATGGGCAGATCCGCAAGGGGATGGGACAGGAGGTGCTTTGGAAGAGCAGGGCATTAGTGACAGAAGGAAGCCCCAAGGAGCCCTGGGATAACTAGATGTCACGTGCAGAAGAGGTGGCTTAATCCCTGCCTCACACCATATACAAAATGTAACTTGAAATGGACTGTAGACTGGGATTTAAGATATAGAACTCTTTGGAATACTCAAGAGATGCCCTCTTTCTTCAACTCGGTGTCAGCCGCATGGGTATTTAGTCCTCAATAGCACTTACTTAAACAAGCAGAGAAGGCAGGCTAGTACTTGGGATTCTCAAAGACTTACTTTCTAGCCAAAAAGGTGGAAGTGCACCAGGCACGGTGGCGCACACCTGTAATCCCAGCAGCTCAGGAGGCTGAGGCAAGAAGATCATGAGTTCAAAGCCAGCCCCAGCAACTTAGCGAGGCCCTAAACAACTCAGTGAGACCCTGACTCTAAATAAAGAATAAAAAAGGGCTGGGGATGTGGCTTCGTGGTTAAGCACCTCTGGGCTCAATCCTGGTACCAAAAAAAAAAAAATGTGGAAGGGCAAGTTTAACGGGCCTGAGCTTGAGAAAGTACCAGAGTGTCAGTCATCTAAGCAATTTAAGGCCCTGAAGCGTGACAGGCACTGAGAGTGTGCAACCGGTGACCTCAGGGCAGAAGACGAGAGGAGAGCCAGGCCTCAGCACTCACGCTCAGACCGCAGAGTCTGGTCCGCCCACCCGGGTGCTGTGCGTGCTCAGAGCTGAGATCAGACCTGCCACCTTTCTGCAGACTTGCAGGAGCCAGGGGGACGGCACACGCGTCTCGTGCATGTTGCACCTGTGGTGTGTGTTCACAGAGGCTGTGGCCCCAGCAACCGGCCTCCCTCGAGCCCAAGCACACAATGGAGGTGCTTGGCCCTCCTGGTTCTTCCTCGCAGGCTGCTCACATTCTTCCTCCGCCCCTCGGCGTGTGGCAGCCCCAGCAGGCACCCAGGGTCACCTGTGCCTCCTGAGTAGAGAAGCGAGTGTGTGCGCAGCTTGCAAGACCTGCTCATGTGGAGGGACACGGCAAACCCGTGAAGGCGCTGGACCCAGCACGGCGGACGTGCAGAATCGCCTTCAGTGTTTGTGTTGTTGATGGATAGGCTTGGGCCATGCGCCACCTTCCCCGTGGAAATTTCCATAAAAAGCAACCTGGTTTCATTTTCCCCAGGCAGGAGCCAATCGGCTTAAAAGTCGCTCTGTCCCCTGGGCAAAGAGCCAATAGTGTTAAAATTCACTCTGGTGCACCCCCACCAGAAATCCCTACTTACAGCTCCTGCCTGCCCGGAGCTCAGACACAACAGCTCGTCCCTGCTGAGAGGAGGCAGCCACTGCGACAGCTCCAGACTCTCCATCTCCAGCCCCACGGCAGCTGCCCCAGCTGACAGCAGAGACCACAGCCGGCACGAGCAGGCACCCGTCTCCCACCAGAGCTCGCACACTCCCCTCTCCCTGACTCCTCTCTCCCCGCACCTCTTCTACCTCCGACCAGCCATAAAGGCTGGTGAATAACCCTCTTGGCTGCACGCTTGTCTCCGGTGCGACTTTTGCCCTTCAGTGGCCGCACTGACCTCCTCCGGGAGTGGGACGGGCAGCACCTGAGAGGCCTTCCCTTGTGGGGGGTGCCTTCCTTCGCCCTCACACTGACCCGTGGCTGAGAGGGGCCTGTGCTGAGGCCCGCCTGTCTGAACAGGAGCCAGCCTCCCTCGGAGCCTGCTCGCGGTGGCTCTCCTCTGCGTTCTCCCTCAGGGTCCTGGAGCCCTCTACGGGCACAGGGCAATGCCTGGAGTGAGCGGCCTCCTGGGAGAGAACGTGAGCTCTGCCCTGCAGGGACAGGCAGCAGGGAAGGCTCGGCCTCTACCCCAGGCTGCCCTCTGTCTCCCCAGAGTGTGGACGCTCAGACACAGCTTCTGCTTGGAAGCGGGTTTCCTTCCGGAAGTCTCCACTGCAGCTACGGGGGGTGCCCCCAGGGCTCCTGCAACAGCAGCTCCGCGCGGTTTTTTTTTTTTTTTTTTTGGTGCTGGGGATTGAACTCAGGGGCACTGGACCACTGGGCCGCATCCCCAGCCCTTTTTGTATTTTCTTAGAGACAGGGTCTCACTGAGTTGCTAAGTGCCTCGCCATGGCTGAGGCTGGCTTTGAACTTGCGATCCTCCTACCTCAGCCTCCCAAGCCGCTGTGCTCAGCTCCCTTCACCTGGGTAATGATTCCTGCCCTTCAGACGTCCTTGGGGGTAAATCAGAGAATACACACGAAAGTCCTCCATCAGGAATGAAGTGTCCTGTAGATGGTCTTGGTTTACAAACGGCTACTTTCCTTTTGGTGGCTTTGGCTCTTGGTGACTTGGGCCCTTGGCTGCCTGGGTAAAGTCAGGGCAGGAGTAGATGGGAACACCAGAGGCCTCCAGGGTGCGGTGACCCACAGCCTTAGGCTCAGGGTTGTCTATGGTCTGAACATCCCCCACCCCAACGCCACGCTGAAATCTAATTCTGAGGCTTGGAGTGTGTGGAGACCCCTTGGGCACTTGGGGGTGGACCCCTGGGAGGTTCGTCAGTCACGTGAAGCCAAGGTGGCCGGGCCCCGATCCCACAGGACATGGCCTCATGAAGGAGGAGAGACCTGAGCAGGGACAGCCCTTCCTGCCTCACCACGCCTGCGTGACGTGGCGCTCTGCAGTCCCCATCAGCACCCGTCAGCTCCGGGGATTCCGAGCTTGAGAACCACAAGGCCAATAATCCTTCCTCTTCACGAATCGTTCAGTCCGTGGATTTCAGTGACAGCTGCCTGGCTGTTGTTGGATTCATCGGAAAACGCCTCCATGCCTGTAGTTTCCGATCCCTGGAACCATCTCCTTCCTTCTGGGTGAAGACTCCAGCATCCACCACCCACAGATGTGGTGAAGAAAAACATGGCGGCCAGCATTAAGATAATCCAGATGCAGAATTTCCTTTTGGAAGAAACCTGTTGGCAAATTCGCATTTGGAGAACACGTTACAGTGAACTAAGTTTCAAATCAAAACAATCATGCTGCAAACCCAAACTCCCGGGCATTTGAGAATGTCAACCCAGTTGTGCTCAGTAGAAATAGCACATTGTCACAGAGTCTTCAAACGAGTTGACACAAAGCTAGGAGAACAATAAATGCAAGCCTGATGGGTATTTTTAGAACATTCCATAGCTGGATTGACTTTTAAGAGAATATATAAAAGAAAGAATCCAAATCTTGGGAACTGATAGTGCTAAGTTATTTACCATTTTTACTGTTCAATTTCCGCTGATAGAAACAGGAAGGAAGCCGTAAAGGGCTTGTCCATTGAAAGGAGACCAAAGAAAGATTGCAAATAAACCCTGGAGCCCAGTGGTCATGGTGACTGACAACCTCAGAGATTTGTCACATCCTCTCCAGGGGAAAAATGTTTTATTCAAATTCTTGTGGTAATTGACGACATTTTTGCCTAATATGTAGATCCTAATGCGAAAATGAAATTTTCCACGAAGGAAACATCTTTCCGCTGGGTGCCGGTTCCAGGGCCTCAGGAGCTCACAAAGCCCCAAGTGTTTTTGTTCCAGTCACATTTGATCAACAGCCTTAAATCGTCCTAATTGAGTCCTCGGCAGTAACGGCATGTTCTCAGCTTCTATTTTCCTGGTATCCTGGGCCACCGCCGAGCTTGTGTGCAACACAGGGCCAGACACTAAGAGGTGGCCTGTGGCCTTCGGGCTTATTTTCTGTGTCCTTTGTGGACAGAAGTTGAATGCTCAGGGGACCCCAGCAGACACCCCCAGGAGAAGGGGGTCCTGCTGCTCCCCAGCCGTCCCCCACCCCGGCCACAGGGACAGTGCGTGGGACAGGCCTGTCAGGTCAGGCCAAGCGTGCGGAACACCAATCCCGACGGCGGTTCCTGTTTGGCTTCCAACTTCAAAGCTTCCCGCTTTCCTGAACAGGCATTCCGAGCTTTATTTTCCAACGCTACAAACCACGCGGCCCCCCCAAGAGCACTGAGGGTCACGCTTTCATCCCGGGCCTGAGGGGATACACTTGGATCCCTTCCTTTTTTGTTTCCCTTTGGGGAAGTCATAAAAACAGCTTTGATGATTAGTAAACAGCCAACATTTCCTCGACCCTCATAAAACATAAAGGCGAGGGGAAAGCCCAGCGAGGCTCCCAGCCCTGGAGCCTCCTGTTCCCGGGCCACATTCTTCCCCAGGAGCAAGCAAGTTGTCGGCGTGGTCTCAGGAGGTGTGCCCACGTTGCCCGTGCACACTTGAGGGAGTGTGACCAGGCCCACATTTCTGTCGCTGTGCAACGTTGACTCACTGACGGTGGACAGCACTGGCCTGGTCAGTGCAGGGGCCAGGACGGAGCCCAGGGAACCTGCTTGACCTTGTCGAGAGACGGAGGAGCCCAGAACTCTTCTGGGCCGTTCTCGTGGTCACTGAATGTCTATGGGACAGTTTCTGATCCACTTTGAATCACTATAAAAATCTCAACGCAGCCCCTTAGACAACTCAGTGAAATGAAAACTACTGGCAGCCCACTCTGGTCTGTGATTTCCAGTTGCCACCTGTCACATCACAAGGAGGAGCAAACTGATGCGTGTGCATGGCACACCCAGGGGCTCTGCCCAGGCAGGATGCAAACCCCCCACGGCCACGGCCACGTCACACTCCTTCAGCTGAGTCTTTGGCTGGTACCGGGGACAGCAGGAATGGGGTGGGGATCAGATTGCCCAAGTCCTCCCCAGTGCTCTAAGTGCAGTGTGTCTCCAAACACGAAGGATTTCTGGGAGTATTCAATTGCAAACAGAAGGCGAATACACCAACGACGTGAAAAGGGGCAAGCCCGTGGTTTGCAGGAGGCAGTGTCTTGCCTGCTGTGGGCGAGACCCTGCAGCCCACCCCCGGCAAAGCTAAGGAAGACCAGCAACACGCCCCCTGGGGCCCCAGGAAGTGCGAGAGGAGGAGGAGAAGCACCACTCGGTAAGGCGGATGACACAAGGACTGGCCAGGCGTGCCGCAGACCCAGAAGCCGGTCGCTTGTTGGAGCAGCAGCTGAAGCGCTGCGACTTCAGATCGGACCCTGGACGCGGCTGGCCCGCGCGGTCCCCGCTGACAGGCTGCGCTCTCAAGGGTGGAGCTGGCCCCCCAAGCCCCGAAGGCACCTGCGCTCACAGCTGTCTTGCAAGGTCGGTCCTCCCCGGCCACCACCCATGAGCGCAGCTGCCTCCAGACTGGTCGTGGCTGCCTCGGTCACCCCTGGAGCAGGGTGGGCCACCCTCCCCTGCCCCGGGCACCTGGCTCTGGAGCCATGTCTTTCCAGGGAACAGTCGCCAGGGTCAGTGGCCGGTGCGTCCCAGCCTTCTTCAGCTGGGCAGGGAGTCCAGCGGTGAGTGTGAGGGAGGACGAAACCCGGGCCTGCGTCCTCGAGGCTCCGAGGGCTCTTCCTCACCAGCTGTCCTCCTGAGGGACACTAGCGTCTTATTCCACAGCGTGTCCTGAGGACGCGCGGCTCCAGTCCTGTGGATGTCCCTGCTGTCCCCATGAGGACCTCTGGGATGGGGCAGTGGTCGGCAGGGCCAGGATGCCCTCCCAGGGCTCCTGGGGTGGAGGCTTGGTCCTCACGTGACCCGGCAGGGAGCCTTCAGTGGGCGGGGCCTGGTGGGATGGGGTGAAGTCACCGGACGCTGTCCTAGGAAGGCCTTGCTGGGGTCCTCATGAGACCCTGCTTAGTGCTTGAGAGCTGTCAAGGAGCAGGCCCGGCCTGCTGGTCCCTGCGGCTCCCCGCTCCCATGGCATCTGTCCCTGTCACCTGCATACTGCTATCATGGTGCCATTTTCCAAGAGCTGGTGTGGCCAAGGAAGTCCTTGCCAGAGCCAGGGCCGTGCCTTTGAATTTCCAGCCTCCAAACTGAGCGAAATCAAACTTTTTTATATATACGCAAATAAAGTACCCAGCCTTAGGTATGTTGTTATAGAAATAGAAAATGGCCTGACACAGATGGAGTTGCCTTGTCCCATTTTACAGATGAGGAAGGGGAGTTAGAAGGGACAGGACGGCAGCTGTAAGTGGAGAGCCCCTTCCCAAGCCTGGGGCTCGACCCGCAGGTCCGTCTCTCTGGGAGCGCTTTCCCCTAAAAGACGCCTTTGTCTCCAGCCGCCTTTTCCAACCTGCCTTCTGCGCAGGGACAAGTCTCTTGGCCTCGTGAGGCTCCCGGTCCAGACGTCCACGGTGGGAAGAAAACAGCAGCCACTGCCGTCTGCCTTCATTAAGAAGATGAGCGGGGTGTTGATGGACGGGTGTCTCCGCCAGCACCCAGCTGCGCCGGGAGCCTCTCTGGAATTCCGGCGAGTTCCAATCGGCAGAGAGTGCTTCCCTCCCTCCTCCCAGGGACGAGAGCCGGTGTCCCTCACCCCACAGACTCAGGACTGTCGAATCCTAACGTGATCGCCGCTGACCCAACCCCAGTCCCTGAATGGCAGGTGCTTGCCAGGACTTCGGAGCACCCCGGAGCCCTCAGGAAACCGAGAAGCAGGAGCCTCCTGACCCAGAAAGACTTCCCGGCAGCCTCTCTCGGGGCCAGCCCTCATGAAGGAGGTAGCTGAGACTGCGGCCAGCTGAGAGCCACGAGCGCTGCCACCTCCGTGGCCTCGCGGGACTTGGCCCGGGACATCGCGGACGGGGTCAACGCCATGGTGTGTGTGGTGTGGTGGTGTGTTTTGCAGGAGTGTGCATGGCGTCGGAGGTTGCTGGAGCCGGAGAGAGAAGAATGAAAGAACTTCCTCATCTCCACCCCGCCTCCGATTCCCCGCGGGGTCCTTGCTCCAGGCAGCGAGACTCTCAGGAACGAGCACTCCATCTCCAGAAGGGGGAGGGTGGGGTGTGGCAGCGTCCAAGGTCACACCAACACATTGACATCTGACCAGGTTCACGTGACGCCCCGCGGAGAGGCCGACCACTCCAACAGCGCTGGTGTGCTTCAGATGGTGCCTGACTCTCGCGGAGTTCTGAGGGCAAAATCCAGGAAATCCAAGCAGATTTCTATCTAGCACAAAACCTGATCTTTCAAGACTCCAGGGCATTCCGACTTGCCAGCGCTGATTGATGCAAACTCTCTGCTGGGGAAATGTTGATCAGAGGTCCATGAGACGTCTTGAGCCCTGATGCTGCAGTACTCTTGTGTGAGTAACAGGGCAGCCAGACCGTCGGTCCTGCTGGCCAGGCTCAAGGACCTGGGTGGCCCTTCTGGACTTCCCCTTAAGACGGGTGGTTCACAAAGAGGCTTCCCCAAGCTCGGCAACCCCGATCACCTTCCTCCAGCAGGAAGCATACACAGCTCCAGAACTTTCCTAAGTGTTTTGTGGGAGAGGAAAAGAAACCCAAGTGTCCTTACGACTATCGCCCTGAGGACTCGTGAGCCGGACAGAGTAATTGCACAAATCGGGTAAATCTGCCTGAAAGGAGGGAGGCAGGGCGGCCGGGACACATGGCACCTCGCCGTGTCCCCAAGGTGTGTGGTGCACCAGGGATGCCCTGGCTCCAACCCACCTGTCCCTCTGAGACTGGGGGCCTCTGTGCAGGCAGAGCTCACGACAGAGGCGGACCCCATGGAGGCCATGGGGAGCTGCGATGGGAGAGTGCCAGTGAGTGACACTGACGTTGCCTCAGCAACGGCTGCCTTCAGGTGCTGCAGGTGGGGGCTGACCGGTGGCCACAGGCTGGCTGGAGGCGTCCCAAACGCCACTCCTCCCTTCTGTGTGCAGGCTCCATCTCCAGCCCCAGCATAGCCTGGCCTGGCGGGGGCTGGGGCCGTGTGCACACAGTGGGGCTGGGGCTGGGGCCGTGTGCACACAGTGGGGCTGGGGCTGGGGCCATGTGCACACACTAGGGCTGGGGCCATGTGCACACACTAGGGCTGGGGCTGGGGCCATGTGCACACACTGGGGCTGGGGCCGTGTGCACACAGTGGGGCTGGGGCTGGGGCCATGTGCACACACTAGGGCTGGGGCCATGTGCACACACTAGGGCTGGGGCCATGTGCAAACACTGGTGCTGGGGCTGGGGCCATGTGCACACGCCGGGGCGGGGGCTGGGGCCGTGTGCACACACTGGGGCTGGGGCTGGGGCCATGTGCACACACTGGGGCTGGGGCTGGAGCCGTGTGCACACAGTGGGCCCAGGGCCACGGGCCATGTGCACACGCCAGGGCAGGGGCTGGGGCCATGTGCACACACTAGGGCTGGGGCTGGGGCCGTGTGCACACACTAGGGCTGGGGCCATGTGCACACACTAGGGCTGGGGCCATGTGCACACACTGGGGCTGGGGCTGGGGCCATGTGCACATGCCGGGGCGGGGGCTGGGGCCGTGTGCAACTGGGGCTGGGGCTGGAGCCGTGTGCACACAGTGGGCCCAGGGCCGCGGGCCATGTGCACACACTAGGGCTGGGGCCATGTGCACACACTAGGGCTGGGGCTGGGGCCGTGTGCACACACTAGGGCTGGGGCCATGTGCACACACTAGGGCTGGGGCCATGTGCACACACTGGGGCTGGGGCTGGGGCCGTGTGCACACACTAGGGCTGGGGCCGTGTGCACACACTAGGGCTGGGGCCATGTGCACACACTGGGGCTGGGGCTGGGGCCATGTGCACACACTGGGGCTGGGGCTGGGGCCATGTGCACACACTGGGGCTGGGGCTGGGGCCATGTGCACACACTGGGGCTGGGGCTGGGGCCATGTGCACACACTAGGGCTGGGGCCATGTGCACACACTGGGGCTGGGGCTGGGGCCATGTGCACACACTGGGGCTGGGGCTGGGGCCGTGTGCACACAGTGGGCCCAGGGCCGCGGGCCATGTGCACACGCCAGGGCTGGGGCTGGGGCCGTGTGCACACACTAGGGCTGGGGCCGTGTGCACACACTAGGGCTGGGGCCATGTGCACACACTGGGGCTGGGGCTGGGGCCATGTGCACACACTAGGGCTGGGGCCGTGTGCACACACTAGGGCTGGGGCCATGTGCACACACTGGGGCTGGGGCTGGGGCCATGTGCACACACTGGGGCTGGGGCTGGGGCCATGTGCACACACTGGGGCTGGGGCTGGGGCCATGTGCACACACTGGGGCTGGGGCTGGGGCCATGTGCACACACTAGGGCTGGGGCCGTGTGCACACACTAGGGCTGGGGCCATGTGCACACACTGGGGCTGGGGCTGGGGCCGTGTGCACACACTGGGGCTGGGGCTGGGGCCGTGTGCACACACTAGGGCTGGGGCCGTGTGCACACACTGGGGCTGGGGCCATGTGCACACACTAGGGCTGGGGCCGTGTGCACACACTAGGGCTGGGGCCGTGTGCACACACTGGGGCTGGGGCTGGAGCCGTGTGCACACACTGGGGCTGGGGCTGGAGCCGTGTGCACACACTGGGGCTGGGGCCATGTGCACACACTGGGGCTGGGGCTGGGGCCATGTGCACACACTAGGGCTGGGGCTGGAGCCGTGTGCACACACTGGGGCTGGAGCCGTGTGCACACACTGGGGCTGGGGCTGGAGCCGTGTGCACACACTGGGGCTGGGGCTATGTGCACACACTGGGGCTGGGGCTGGGGCCATGTGCACACACTAGGGCTGGGGCCATGTGCACACACTGGGGCTGGGGCTGGAGCCGTGTGCACACACTGGGACTGGGGCCATGTGCACACACTGGGGCTGGGGCTGGGGCCATGTGCACACACTGGGGCTGGGGCCATGTGCACACACTAGGGCTCGAGCCGTGTGCACACACTGGGGCTGGGGCTGGAGCCGTGTGCACACAGTGGGCCCAGGGCCACGGGCCATGTGCACACGCCAGGGCAGGGGCTGGGGCCGTGTGCACACACTAGGGCTGGGGCCGTGTGCACACACTAGGGCTGGGGCCATGTGCACACGCTGGGGCTGGGGCTGGGGCCGTGTGCACACACTGGGGCTGGGGCTGGGGCCATGTGCACACACTAGGGCTGGGGCCATGTGCACACACTGGGGCTGGGGCTGGAGCCGTGTGCACACAGTGGGCCCAGGGCCGCGGGCCATGTGCACACGCCAGGGCAGGGGCTGGGGCCGTGTGCACACGCCAGGGCTGGGGCTGGGGCCGTGTGCACACACTAGGGCTGGGGCCGTGTGCACACACTAGGGCTGGGGCCATGTGCACACGCCAGGGCTGGGGCTGGGGCCGTGTGCACACACACTAGGGCTGGGGCCGTGTGCACACACTGGGGCTGGGGCCATGTGCACACACTGGGGCTGGGGCCGTGTGCACACGCCAGGGCGGGGGCCGTTTGCACACACTGGGGCTGGGGCCATGTGCACACACTGGGGCTGGGGCCATG
The DNA here is from genome assembly GCA_025594165.1 of Tamias sibiricus. Classification (NCBI taxonomy): domain Eukaryota; kingdom Metazoa; phylum Chordata; class Mammalia; order Rodentia; family Sciuridae; genus Tamias; species Tamias sibiricus. The sequence continues at coordinate 5,313,804 of CM046671.1, read as the reverse complement.
TGCACACACTGGGGCTGGGGCCGTGTGCACACGCCGGGGCGGGGGCTGGGGCCGTGTGCACACACTAGGGCTGGGGCTGGGGCCATGTGCACACAGTGGGGCTGGGGCTGGGCCCTGCGCGGCTGTGCTGCTTCTCACATTTGCAATCGCTCCCTGAGCTGTGCGACCAGCCGGCTTTCATCATCATTATCAAAAACAAACAACACCCTCCAAGAGAACCTTCCCAGGTGAAATTACAGGAAGATTGAATTCTACAGAAGTTATAGAAATTACCCTGAAATTATAGAAAGATTGGACTTTGCAACTGATGGGAAGGAAGGGCGCTGGGCGGAGTCCTGGCTCCCACGGAGGCCGCGGGGCTGGACTGCTGCTCCAGACCTTCGCTGTTCAGAGGCCTCACTCCCGTCCCAGGGCACAGTCCACCCGCCTCAGCACACAGGGGAGGCGACTGCGGTCCCCTCTAGTGGCTTCCTGAGGCTGCAGGCCAGGTGGGGACAGAGCCTCGTGGAGTCTCCCGGCCCTTCCCGCCCACTCAGCCTCCCTTCCCCCAGCTGCAGGCTCCCTGCTTCAAGGAGCCACGTGGCGTTCAGCCTCCGTGGCCCTCAGGCCTGGGAGCCTTCACCAGAGCTGGGTGTGCAGGAAGCAAAGTCCCCTCCACGGCCATCTTTCTATCCTCAACCTCCTTTTCATAGCACATGCGACTTACAGGAGCCTGCAAACTTGAGAAAAATCAAAGGGCTGGCCTTGACCTTGGGGTTTCCTTGATCTTCTTCTTCCTTTCCCCCTGTCTCAGAGTTCAGGCAGAGAGGTTGCATCAAACACTCCCCCAGTTCTTAGTGCTTTCCCAGTGGTCCGTGCAAGGCCTTCCAGTGGCACTCGTCTCTGTATCATGTGTTCATCTCCTCACTCGTTCGTTTCCTTGGGGACTAGAACCTGCCCAGGGAAGGCCTTTGTCCTCCTCACTAGCGGCGCAACGGCAAGGCCAGGGGCACTGGCAGGAATGGCGTGTGACGCTCTGCTCTGGGCCCCAGAGAGCCTCCTCGATTCCTCTGGATCTGGTCCGTCTACCCTGAGGTGCGGAAGCCTGGGGAAGCCGGGCTGGCCCCGGCCACGTGGTCCAGGCTCTTCCAGGCAGTCGCACGCCTTGCTCTGGGGAAGCAGGTGGGTTCCGAGGATGGCTGCAGCTCCGCCTGCGCCCGCGTCTGGAGAGGGAGGCTCACTGTGCGAGGGACAGCGGGTGCCACAGCCAAACAGGCACGAGCAGGGAGGAGGTCTGACTTGAAGAATTCAAGATGCAGGATTTTATCTCCTGCTCAAGCATTCATTAATCTCTAGTCACTAATAAATCAATTCTTGAAAATGTAGTCGCCTTGCCAAATTCCGTGTGTGTGTGCGTGTGTGTGTGTGAGTGTGAGCGTGCGTGCAACATGACCCAGTACCAACAGTGACAGGCCACGAGGTCGAATGGCACAAATCCTGGGCTGGAGCGACGCCCACTGCTCGTGAGTGGAGAGCGACGTGAAAACCACATCCCAAGAGCCCTGAGGGGGCTGGGCCGTGGCCGGGGTGGAGCCCTGCCTGGCTCGTGCGAGGCCCTGGGTTCAAGCCTCAGCACCACACTAAAATAAATAAATAAAAATAAAGGTATTATGCCCCCACGACTGGGGGAGGTGTCCCCACGACTGGGGGAGGTGTCCCCACTGCAGAGCTCTCGAGGAGGGAGCCCAGAGCTGAGCCAGTGTCCTGCACTGTCCAGGAGAGCCGCAGGACCCCGCCGACTCCGCGGGAGACGTGCACTTCGGCCACCGAGAGCCCTGCCGTCCTGGGGCTGCTGCAGCCCTGACCCTTCATCGCCCTTCCAGACCACGACACCCTCCGGGAGACGTCTAGAGGCCCTGGGCCGGCCCTCTTTCACGAGAACTCAGTTTCCACGAGGGTCGAACCCTGTGGGCCTGTGGAAGACACCGTCGCATTTCCCAGCCTCGGTCATCACGGCACAGTGGAAGAGCAGCCACCGGCTCTCCACGGCAACCCGTGCCCTCGTAGCGTTGCCCGCGAGGAGCTAGTTAGGCTCGCGCCCGCGTGCGGCGCCCTTTGCCTGAGATGCCTTTGCCCCTCTTCTCCGCCTGGCACGAGCCCACCAACCTTTCACGGTCCAACTCAAATGTCAACCCTCCTCTGAAGGCTTGCTGCCGCCGCCCCAGGCAGACCTCACGGTCCTCCTCTCTGTCCTCACAGAGGCCAGGGAGGCCCTCGTGGTTGGCAGACCCAGGGTCTCCGGCCTCCAGTCCGTCCAATGCCCTTGGCGCAGTTAGCACGAAAGCTCCTCCGTGTCGAAGCATCTCTCCTCTCCGGTCCCTGCCTCTCTTCCGGGCCTCCCCTCTGCTCCTGCCTGGCTCCTCCCACAAGCATGGACCTCACAAAGCAGCTGGGAAATGATCCGCGCTCTCCGTGGCTTCAGCCAGCAGTGAGCAGTGGCCCTGGTGTGCTCAGTGCTGGGCATCCTGCGCGGCAGGGGCCGTGGCCGGGAGGGACGGTCGTCTTCCCAGCCCGGGCTCTGCGCCCAGGGGACTCCCTGTCCTCCTCGCCTCCTGTCTGCTGGGGAGGGAGCCCACACACCTCTCTACAGCTCCTCGGCCTTGGGCAGCACCAGGCCTGCTCCTGTGGCCCCGTAAACGCTTCAGAGGGTCTTCCGGCAGGACACCTTGCACGTCGAGTCACACCTGTGGGAGTGCTTGCGTGTCCCTTTCCTAGAGCACGCGCTTCCCCAAGGCACGCGCTGTGCTAGGCTCTGTCTTCCCAGCGTGTCCCTCCAGCATGGGGTGGCCCACAGACAGACGCCCATCACTTGACAACCAGCCAACACACTGGCCCTGTCCAGTCCAGGAGGCACTCGACAGAGGCCATGTAATGGTCACCCATGGGGTCCCAGACGGTGAGTGTGGCCTCCTCGATTCACACTTAACTGGTAAACTCGACAGACCCGCTGGGCAGCGAGAGGGATGGGAAATGCGAGACCCTGGTGAAGGGGGCTCCGGCACGGGGAGGACACTGTCCACATCCCAGCCGTCACCGAGGGACACGGTCAGGACCACACCAACCTCCGTTGCTTCTGTGGACTCTGCCAGGGTGTGGCACAGCCACGACTCCTCCATGCTCAACGTGGCCTTAGAGGTACAGGGAGAGCACGCCACTCTGGGAATAAGAAAGCCAAAAACTCCAATGTCCGAAACATTTTGCAGCGACCTGCGTCAGGAGTGGAAAATTCCACGCAATGAAACTTTGTTTCGAGCATAGAATTATTAAAGTTACTGTACAACCTCACCTTCAGACGTGGGCCAAGGGTGTATATTGTGTTTATTTAGACTTGGGTCCCGTTCCAAAGTTGCTTCATTGTGTCTATGCAAATATACCCAAATCTTTAAAAAAAAAAAAGTGATTTCTAAAGCACTGCTGGTCCCAGTGCTTGGGGTGAGGGACACTCGGCCTGGGTGAGTGTCCACGGCCCCCAAGTGCTCAGCCAGCGTCACTCCTCTTGTTCTGTCCTGCAGTCTGCATCCTAGCTGAGAAAGGATGGTGCCCCTGGGCTTTGAAGTTCCATCGGAGGCCCTCTCTGGGGACCAGCTGTGCCTGTCCCAAGGGCCTGGCGTGGACGGTGAGGTGCAGGGCTCTGCTCCACCCCGCAGCCTGGCTCCATTGTCTTGGAGCGGGGCCACCCTTGCACAGGAAGCCCTGCGGATCACGCGGCTGCGAGGGCAGAGACCTTGCAGAGTCCTTCCTATGACTGATAAACACTGTTTGGTTTGGATCAAGAGGAAAAATAAGGCACTTGGGATAATAGAGGCGGATGGGAAAGCACTCGGGACTCCAAACGGGAGCAGAAGGAGGTCACTGCTTTGAACGCTCCTGTGGTAAGTGACAGGAACAATCGCTCTGCTCAGAGGGGCTTCCTTCCACCCAGCTGCAGCTGAAGCCCGGTTCACGGAGGCCAGAGAACTGGCAGGAGCTGTGTTTTTGGCTTGGGGAGAACAAACGGGCTGGTGCAGGAAGCCAGGCCCCCTTCAAAGGACAAGATCTCAGGGCTCCGATGACTTCACTGCTCGGCTAGGAGAGGGGTCCCTCGCGTGGCACAATGACCCTGGGCAGCTCCGAGGGAGAGGAGGCAGATGGCCAGGCTGTGGCCAAGGCCGCGGCTGCCTCTGACAAGGCCGTGCAGCACCTTTGTTTTCCTTGGGTAGGTGGCAGGTGGTGGCCGTGTCCCCCTCGCCAGGGCGTGTGTGAGAAAGCATCAGTGTCTGATGAGTTAGCTTGGGGACACTATGAGGGACACAGAGCTGCGGGGGTGGGGGCTTTGGAGACTGGGAGGAGCAGGGAGGAGGAGGCTGGAAGACCAGGGGCAGCCACACAGGTGACACAGACCTTATGGGGGCGCGAGCTGGGCCTCTTCTCCTCCATCTCTAAGAAACTGCTGAAGGTTCTGGCAAGATCTGCCCTTCCGCCCGCACACTGGGACGGGATCTGTGTTGTGGGAGGCCGACGGGGCCTCTGGTGGGTGTGGGGAGAGAGCTGAGCCATCTGTGGCCTGCCCAGCTGGGTAGGCTGGAAATAAATTGTTTCTGTGGAACTTCCCATGCCAGGATCCCAGGCTTTGGGCCCAAGTGCCAACTTGGCACGAATAAAGGAAAATAACTTCTTCCCTTATCTCTGCGCCCAGAGCTCTGCAGCTGCCGCTGCGGCCAGATGCTGTGCTAAGCTGTGATGCACTGCAGCACTTACTGAGAAATCCTGTGCTTTGTTTTTCATTTGGAAAGAATAGACCTGAATAAAAGAGAAGTTGCGAGGCAGGGCCTCAGAGGGAGAAAAAATAGACATTTTATCCCCCAAGGCCGTGGCCGCTGCAGACGCTGCGGCCCAGCAGTCAGAGCAGAGCTCTGGGGAAGGCCTGGGCGGCGCGAGGCTTAGCAGCAGGCGGGACTGCAGCAGGGGCAGGTGTGGGCTCCTGAGACCAGGGCTCAGAGCCGCCTGCACCCCTGGCCGGAGGTGACTTGCTTGTGGCAGTGCTGTGGGCACTCGGGAAGCCTGGGCTACAGGAGGCAGGCCAGGCCAGCCACGCTGTGGTACTGCTAGCAGGCCCCTTGTCTGCAGGGCATGCGTTCCCCGAACCCAGTGGACACCAGCAACCACAAGGAGAACCAGGCCCTGTGCAGACTGAGTTTCTGCCACACCCACGCGCCTGTAAATCAGGCTCAGTGAGAAGTCAGCAATAATAACCAACAGCAAGTGGGCACTACCATGTGATACAGTGTAACGCAAGTCCTGTGACTGTTGCATTGTAGCACGAGTCCGGGTCCCTCCCTGTCTCACCCTGGTGTGCATCTCCACAACCTCAGCGTGCAATTTACTCTCTTATAAGTCAAGAACTTTCAAGGATGGGGATATAGCTCAGTTGGTAGAGTGCTTGCCTCACATGCATAAGACCCGGGGTTCAATCCTGAGCACCACCAAAAGAATAAGGAAAAATAATAATAATAATTGCCATAAGTTGAGAACTTTCACCTTTCACTTGAAGGAGACACTTTTGGTTTCTCTTTGGCACAAATTATCATCATCACTACTCTTGAGCTTTGTGGTCATGATGAAGTAAAACAGGGTTATTGAATGCAAGCACTGGGGGCCACCAATGTGGTTTTGAGAACCAAGCCCTGTGACTGGCGGTCAGGAGGAGATATATGGTGAACAGAGGGACGGTTCACGCCCCAGCGGGAGGGAGCGGGATGCTGAGATTCCATCACCACACTCACATGTAGGTGTCTCTAACAGCACACCACCTAAGACTTAGGCATTGCTTCTTTCTGGAATTTTCCATTGGATACATTTGGAGCTCGGTTGACCATCAGCAACGAAAACCTCAGACAGCAAGACCTTGGAGAGGGGACAGTGTGCCCTGAGAACTTGGAGACTCTAGAACGCAGAGGGACCAGGCTGAAGTGGGCAGGTCCACTCCCGTGTGCCTTGTCCACCCCAGACACTGCGTCTGTGGTCACGCCTTCCACGGTTCTAGAACGAGCACGGGGTATAGACCTGCACTGCCCAACGTGGCCGTCTCTAGCCAGCTGTGGCTGATTACATTTAAATTCAATAACATTAAGTAACATGGAATTCAGGTCCTCAGCCTCAGGAGGCTAGTGGCTGTCACCGAGGACAGTGCAGATACAGGGTACTTCCATCTGTACAGGAAGTTCGAGTGGACAGAGCTGGTCTGGGGACCACTGCGGCTTTGCGGCCATTCTGGGCAGTAGCTGCACCCCTGCCACCATGTCCTATCTGGTCCCAGGCCCCTGACCTCCAAGTCATGGGCCCTGGAGGGGCCCTCCCTGGCCCAGCCAGGAGCCTCCCAAGAACTTCAAATGGGTCAGGAAGCGGGGCGAGCTGTCCCCGAGGCCAAGCCACAGGATGGCCCGCACATGTCTCCGGTCCTTGCACAACCTAAGGGTGGGGAGAGGACAGGCAGGGGAAGAAGGCCCTGAAAATGACCGAGGTGGAGTTTTTCTTTAAGTCTGTAGAGCAGGAAATGAAGTCATATTTTATTTAATTTAGAAAAAAATAAAGCAATAGAGCATTTTTTCCACTTCGATGGCTCTTGGGCAATTTCATTTGTTGCATGGTCTGTCTTGTGAAAGCAAATGAGGAACAGCAAGCAAACATGTCCCTAAGGCTTGGTGCTGGAAGCCAAGTGACAAGCCACAGACCTCCAGGCCACCCCCTGCCAGGCAACGCCCTGTTGTCCCTCTTGGAGGGACATGCAGAGGGGGAAAGCAGTGGTTTCCAAATCCAGGAGGTCTGAAATCTGCCTCTGGAACAAAGCAGAGTCCCCAGCAGGGATGGGGCGCGGCTGGATGGGGCGGGGCTAGAGGAGTGGGGCTGGAGGGGGGGGCTAGGGGAGTGGGGCTGGAGGGGCGGGGCTGGAGGGGCGGGGCTAGGGGAGTGGGGCTGGAGGGGCGGGGCTGGAGGGCGGGGCTAGAGGAGTGGGGCTGGAGGGGCGGGGCTAGGGGAGTGGGGCTGGAGGGGCGGGGCTAGGGGAGTGGGGCTGGAGGGGCGGGGCTGGAGGGGCTGGGCTAGAGGGGGCTGGTGGGGCGTGGCAGAGGGGCGGGGCTGGAGGGGCGGGGCCGGATGGGGCGGGGCTAGGGCTGGAGGGGCGGGGGCCGGATGGGGCGGGGCAGAGGGGCCGACCTGGGGAGGCAGGACACAGCCCTGGCCCTGGGCCTCAATACCGTGGGCGGGAAGCAGTTCAGGTTGTCAGAGCTGGAAGCCCGGGAAGGTTCAGGAGTCATGTGTGGGGCAGGCAGGGACATGCGTCTGCTGAATTCTGTGCTGTGTGCCAGGACCTCGGGGACAGGACCATGTGTGGCTGTGCACAGTGGAGCAGGCCTGGGCAGGTCCTCGTCTCCCTGAGCCTCACTTTCCCCGGCTTGGCCATCGGAAAGATCGCCCCACATCTCACTGTGAATAAGTCTAGGAAACCCCTGATGGCTGCCGTCAGACTTTTTCCATCAGAGACTTCACAAAGCTCCTGAAGTCTTCCTGGGCCTCTTTAAAATTAATTTGAATTTTGTAACATTAGGGTCTGGTTTTCTAATTCTCTCACAATTATATCACTGCATTTACATTTGTCACTGTCTTTCTCACTCCTTTATAATCACCATATTTGAGTGTGCACAGATCTCTCTGTCTTTGTATATATAAGTGTATTGATATGTTTCCTCCCTCCTGAATTTCAGATCGCTGTATGTAGCTCCGGTGAAGACTTGCAGCAGTTCTCAGTGAATTAGTCTATGAATCTAGGCAGACTAGAGCCCTCACTAGTGAAGTGCAAAGTCTATTTTCACCTGAATACAATTCCTGTGAGTTTCGTTAGTCACCCAGATATTACTCTGAATCATTACGTTAAAGAGTCTGATGTAGAAATCACAAAGAAATGATTTTGAAAGAGAAATCATTACTCTAGACAGAATCCAGAGCATTGTGGGTAATTCTGGTGACAAGTCCAGGGGGAACCAGGGGGACAGGTCAGCAGAGGGTCCCCTGTTCCCTGGAGATCGTGGCTGCTGCCAGGAGAAGAGGCTGGGAGGGCAGAGGCTGAGGGGTGCACACAGAAGGCAGGGACGTGGGGCTGGAGAGGCCCCTGATGTCTGAGGGGACTCGTGCTGGTGACAAAGAGGAGGAAATGCCATTGAGCACACCCAGCTGTGAGCGCCCGGTCAGACGCCCTACCACGTCCAGGGAATCATGCATAGACTCAAAGTGGCTGCGCATTGCGTTCACGGACAACAGGCATCGGGACTAACAGGTTCTTACGGGGAACTTGAGCAGAGGCCACAGGCCCTGCTGGTCATCTGAGACCACCCTCACGAGGGAGACCCTCAGCCTCCACTCAGCCTCCCCCAGCACCACGTCAGACACGCCCGCGGGAGGTGGCAGGTAGGTTCTCTTTGCTCCGCGCCTTGTAGCCCGGGGCGTGGATGGAGTCTGCGCTGAAGGGGGCTGACCGGAGTTAGAGTCAGCGGGAGGGCTGGATCCAAAGAGGCCCGCCAAGACCAAACGACCTGTAAATGCAGACCACCCCTCCATTCCACCCCAGGGAAACCAGCCTGGCGTCCAGTCAAGCCCGAGGCAGAACATGCGGCCCGGCGGTTACCAATTAGATGGACGTCACTACCAGGCGTCGGGGACTTATCTTGCCCTGGAGACAGGGACGAGCCATATCTTAAACCACACTCAAGGAGGACAGGAGAGGAGTGGGTGGCCGCCGTCCCTCGTCAAGAGGAGGGCCCACTTCACTTCAGACCGGAGGGCTGTCACGGGGAAGGCTCGGGGACAGGGCAGGGGCGCGGGGAGGGGAGACGGCCAGCCGTGAGCTGGAATGGCCGCACCTCGCTGGAAGCGCTGGCACTGACCGCCAGGTGAAGGCGAGCCCTAGTCTGAGGAAGGCCGGGGACGTGGTGCAGGAGGCCAGCAGATAGTCAAGAGGACACAGACCTGCCAGTGCCCCCGTCTGGGTTGCCAGGCCCGGGGACATCCAGGACCCTCCTGTGAGCGGGAGGGCTCCCAGCTCCGGGTGGCAGAGAGCTGGCCGTGGCCCAGCGGAACAGAATGTGAAGTGCCCACAGTCCCTCCTCCAGGGGCCCTGGAACTCCCCGGCCTCGGCACAACGGTCAGACCAAGTTTGCAAATGCCGTGACCAAACACACTAGGAGCGACCGACAGAGGACCCGGCGGGCACGTGGGACCAGGCGCAACTGGAAGGCAGAGTAAGAGCACTTCGTTATTCTTTAATTTACGCACTTATGTTTTAGAAAAATAAATATGTGTAAAAACAGGCAACAGAATGTCATAGCTCACACCCACCCGGTTCCCAGCATTCCAATCCGCAGAGCAGTGTTCCCAAGGAAAAGCTTCATCACAGAGGGCGAAAAGATGCCAAATCCTAGAGTGAATTAGTAAAAGACAGAATCAATGAGCTAGTATTTTTCAGAAATATTTTCATTTAACAAGGACAGAAGCTAAGATGATTTCACTTTGTTAACTAGGAAGTAAAATTTAAAAGTATTCTATTCAGTAAAAGAAGAGGAAGAGAACCGGCATTTATTGAAAACTATCAAATGATAATTTCGTATGTATTGCCCACAGATGTCTCATAGACCGTGTAGCATTTTCCCCTCTTAAAGACAAGGAATGAAAGGCGCAGGGCTTGTTCTCACCATCTGTAGGTGACAGGGTCAGAATAAGACCCAGGGCTTCATGGGTTCAAAGCCTGTACTTCAAAAGCGATTCAGTGAGTCGAAAAACAGTCTGAAAATTCCCATGGGAACACAAAAGACCCTGAGTAGCAAAATAATATTGAGCAAGAAAAACAGAGCTAGAGGCATCGCATTTCCTGATTTCAAAATATATCACAAGACTGCAGCAATCAAAACAGGAATGGTATCGGCATAAAAAACAGACACAGAGACCAAGGAAGGAGTGAAGAGCCCGGGAGTGACCCGCAGCTCCTCAGTCCAGCACTCCCAGGAACTCGCCCCCAGGGTGCTGGGGGACCTGGAGAGCCCCCGGCAAGGAACAGCCAGGGCCTCACACCAAGTGCGAGAATCAACTCAGGGCTCGTGGAGACAGACGCACAAAGCCTAAGGCCACTAAACCCCAGAAGAAAACACAGGGAAACTTTTACATTGGTCGGGGCGGTGGGCTTTAGGATATGACCCCCAAAAGCACAGGCAACAACAGCAAAAGTATCAGGTGAGATTCCTTCAAGCAGGAGAGCTTCGCACAGCCCAGGAGCAGCAGAGTGGACGGGCCTCCAGAGGGACGGACGGTACCCGTGAACCCTGGGTCTGATCCGGGGTCTGTACAGCTACTACCCAACGTGGACAAGGAACCCACCAACACACTGAAAAAACCAAGACCTCTAAAAAGGGCTAAGGCTGGACGGACACCACTCCAAGATGGCATGTGCATGGCCAACAGATGAATGAAGAGAGCCCAGCGGCCCCAGTCCAGGGACACACGGACCCAGGCGATCCACAAGAGGACACTATCTCCGTCAGTCAGAATGACTATGATCAAAGGACAGAAGATAACTGCTGGTGAGGATGTAGAGAAAAAGGAACCCTGTGCACCGTTGGTAGGGTGGTCAACTGGTATACCCATTATGAAAGACAAAGTAACAGAGTCCTCAAAAATGTGGACACGGAGCTACATGGGCTTTCCAACCCCGCTGCTGGAGCAGACCAGAGAGAAAGGAATCCGCACCTCAGAGATGCCCTGCGCTCCTGCGGTCGCTGTAGCACTGACGGCCACACCAGGAAACAGTGTCTCTCAGCGGGCGAGTGGCTAGAGAAGATGTGGTCTAGGTGTGCGAGTAGAACACCATCCCACCTGTCTCAGTCGCTGCTTCACGGCTGTGACTAGAAGATCTGGCCAGAACAACTGCAGAGGAAGAGGGTTTATTCGAGGGCTCACAGTTTCAGAGGTCTTGGTCACAAAAGGCCGACTCCATCCCCAGGGCTCGAGGCGAGGCTGAACAGCATGGCTTCCCTCCGCCACATCTCGGTGACCAGAAGCAGAGAGCGTCTCCACCCACCAGGTACAGATATCCACCCCAAGCCCGGCCCATTCCCACCTCCAGCCTCACCCGCCACTTAGTCACCACCCAGTCAATCCCCATCAGGGGATTAATTCACCGATGGAGTCTAGACGCTCACAACCCAGTAGTGTCTCCTCTGAACCTGCTGGCCTGTCTCACGTGAGCGCCCAGGGTCACCTCCCGCCACACCATGACGCGGCCTTAAGAAAGAAGGGAATCCCATGGCTTCCGGGGACACTGGAGAACCCAGGAGACTGAGTGAAGTCCGTGGGCGCGGCTGAGATGTGACCCGCAGAGGCAGGTTAGCTGGGTGACCGCCGCGGGCTGGGGAGGGGGATGCCGTGACCGGCTGCAGAGCTCTGTTCACGCAGGGGCAAGTTCTGCGGACTACCGCACGGCCTGGCGCCGGTGCCGACGCGGTGTTCAAAGCCGACGCTGGCGGAGTGTGCCGTAAGTGTTCTCACCACTGAAGAAGAACACGTCACAGCCGTACGAGGTGACGGACGTGTTCATGACCTCGATTGTGTCAATCCCTCCATGAGATCAGCCTGCGCGTCTTAAAGACACACGACTTTGTCACGTCTATGTCATCAAAGCTGCGGACACTTAACCTGCGTGGCGCGGCGTGGTTTCCCAGAAGGGCACGCGCAGTCTTGGCTGATTGTTCGGTTGCTGTCCTTCTCTGGGTGCTTCTAAAGTCTACTCCATAAATGAAAACTTCTGCTCCTTTCCTGTCAGTGATATAGAATCGATCCAAATGCACCCAGATGTCCCTGAGGACCCTCACGCCCTCGCCCTCTGCTGACAGCCCCCTGTGGTCCCCAGGAGGCAGGGCCCTGCTGGGAGTGCTCTCAGGCCTGGGTGTGCTCCAGCCTCCAGTGGCCCCAGCGGGTGCCTGGAGCCTGCCCTCTCCAGCTCTCCTGAGCCTGCTTTCCCAGGGACCCAACCTTGGCCAGGTCGACCACGCTGAGCAGTCCCAGCTGCAGTTGCTGTGTCTGAACCCTGTCTCTTTCCCACTGACTGATCCTCGGGGAAGGAGGTTTCTGATGACTAAAAGCAGATGAGGTCGAGTGCCCCATGGTGCCACGCTACTGCTGGACCCAACAGCGCCTGCTTGGCAGCTCGTCAAGTCTTGAACCCACTCCACCCCCGCAGGGGGCCGGGTTCCCCTGGGCTGGGGCTGGGGCCGGCTCCTCCCTGGAAAAGCTCGGGCGTGTCTCGCACGAGGAGGGCGCGCCCTCTCCAGGAGGAAACCGTGTCTGAGCACGCTGTGCTCCAGCCCTGTGAGCCCCTGGAGCTCGAGCCCGGGTGGCTCGCCCTGCGCTCGGAGCCCTGGCGCCTGCTGGAAACCAGATGCTCTCTGTTCCCCCCAGAAACCCTGAGGACCAGGCCTGGCCAGCTCCCGAGGGTCCACACCCCTGCGCTTCCCATCAGGGCCGCTGGGAAAAGAGAGGGGCTTCCCAAGGAGGCCAGGGCAGAACGTGCCGTGGGCAGGCCCTGCCGGGTGGTGCGGGTCAGCTCACCCGTGGGGAGAGGGCACAGGGTCTGCTCCTCGGCACGCTGGACTGGGGCTCCCCGCCTTCTCACCTCCGTCTGAAGTGACCGCTGTGCATGCTGAGGTTCTGTGGTGCCTGTGTCGTGGAGCCTCCAGGAGGCTGGGATGAGAGGCTCAGGCGGCCTCGGTGGCTTCTCTGCCTAGAAAGGGGACCTTGAGGCAGGAAGGGAACCTGCCACCTGCTGAGGGCTTTGAGGCCCTGCACCCTGGTTTCCCAGCTCTTTTCAGAGCACTGGATTTCTGTCTCACAATCACAGGGAACGGGGGAGCAGCCTGGGCCCTCCGAGTGGGACTCGGGCGCAGGGCTCGCCATCTGGTGAGGAGCGCGGCAAGGGAAGGTCAGGAAGAGGCCACCGCGAGCCTCCGCGCCTAGTCACCACCAGGAAAATAAAACGAACAGCAGGGAAGTGCTGGGTCTTCACCCTGTGGGAGCCCAAGCAGCGAGGTAGAGGGATAAAACCTGAGAACCCATCCGCCACCTCGGATGACGGCGTTGCACGTCTGGCTTGTCGGGTAACTCCCACCCCAAACTTCACAGAGAACCCAAGTCATGAATCGGGGATTTCTGCGGTGACGTCTTTCGGGGGGCCTGGGTGGTGGAAATCACGCCCCACGGCTTCTAGGACGCGAATTCAAAGCGCCCTCTGTTGGTGTCGTTCCCAGACGCAACTTCACATATTGCCTGTTCTTAAAGAAGCTTCCGCGTTCTCGGGACAGCAGCTCAGGCCTGTGGTCCTCATGTGCGGGCAGGCGAGAGTCCCAAGGTGAACAGGCCGGGAGCACAGGGGGACAGTGGCTCTCAGAGGCCTCCGAGCCGCGCTGCTCTGGCTTCCCACGGCTCCTTGGACCTGCTCAGCATGGCCCGTGGAAGAGCAGGGCCCCTCCAGGGTGAGGGAGAGGAGCGGGGCCTCCCCTGCAGGGCCATCGCTGCTCACGGGGCTGAGCCCTGCGGTCTCAGAGCGGCTGAGTGTGACAGCTGTGCCGCCTGGACCCCCTTCGCCCACTTTCCAAGCCACAGAAGTGGTCGGCACAGAACTCACAGCCACTGACACCAAGAGAGAGGACGGACAACGGCGGACGCTTGTGGAGAGAGTTCTCCTTTACTTCCCGAGCCACGCGCCCACTGCCGCCCCCTGGGTCAGGGCGGCGGGTCCTCCTCCCAGGGTGGCAGGGCTGCAGCCCGTGGCTGGCTCGTGCCCCTCAGGGCGACTCTGCAGCCGACACAGGAACCCCCGGGAGCTGCGGCTCCAGGGCTGTGGGAGTGAGTAGCCCCCGGAGGTGGGTCCTCCCCCCCCGACAGTCACAGCACCCCCTTGCTCTCTGGTCCCCTGCAGGAACACCACACACTGAGGCCAGCTCACGTCCCCTGCTTGAAAGAGAAAGAGCTAAGTAGCACTTTCTGTGGGGCAAGGGCACGCAGGTTGTGCCCTCGGATCTCAGCCTGAAGTGCGCTGGGCGGGGAGGAGGGGTCTCAGCCCTCCGGCCACCAGCAAGGTTGGAAACTGCGTGACCGCCACAGCAGAGTCCCCTCGCTTTGCTGAAGGCCTGGGCTACGCTCTCAGGTGTGCTAGATGCTTGTGAACGGGTGCGGGGCAGGCCCCACAAGCTCACCCTGTGACTCACACACGTGCTCGTGAGAACATGCACGTCCTCCTGTCACTTACATTTGGTACCCACCTGGGTCCCTGGACACCGGCACACTCCGCCTGGTGACGCTGGAGCTGTGGAGGAGGGCAGAGGCTGCAGCTCCGGGTCGGGGCAGTGGAGCCTGCGGGCGCGGCAGGAGCAGGGGCAGGTGGTGAGCCTTCATGGGACTGCGGGGACGTGCCACACCGTGGCGCCTCTGCCTGCAGCCTGGCCTCTGAGCAGGAAGCCAGGGCTGCTGCGGAACAGAAGGCTTCCGCTGTCTCCTCGGGCGGCGGCGCCCGCAGGAGCTGGTTTCCAGCCAGAGAGAATGGCTGGCCAGGGCTGCGGAGCTCCTGGGGACGCAGCCCAAGAGCTGGGGTCAGGAGGCCAGGAGCCGGTTCTGGGCTCCCCTTTCCTGGCCTGGGGTGGCCGCCAGGTTTCTGTGGCTTCAGCACACCCCAGGCACTTCCCCAGGGTGCAGGCAATTCCCCAGGGTCCCCAGGCCGAGCCCCTGGGCTCAGAGCGCCTGTCCAACAAAGACAGCTCGCGACCTGTCCCTCCCAGCGACCTGTCCCTCCCAGCGACCTGTCCCTCCCAGCGACCTGTCCCTCCCAGCGACCTGTCCCTTCTAGCAAATGCTGGGGTGGCCTTCAGAGTCCAGCTCTTGACTCTTTCCTAGATACTCTGAGTTGCGGTGGACAGCACACCTTTATCTGATTGATCTGTTTCTACGTGGCGCTGAGTGCGGAGCGAGGGCCTCGCGCGTGCGAGACGAGCGCTCTGCTGCTGAGCCCAGCCCCAGCCCCTGCACTCTTAATAAGAGAAAATAAATAAAACCCAGAATACCCGCGTTATCTCTCAGATTCCTGGCTTATCCGTCTGGCCAGAGTCCCAAGATTTGACAAGAGCCTGGAGGAGCGGAGAGGCAGGCGCCCCAGGAGGGAGACGGGAGAAGGGGCCACCTGCGCAGGCGGCCCGGCAGCTCCAGGGAGCCCCAGGCTCCGTTTGCTCTGTGGCCTAACAGCTGTGCTTCCGGAAGAGGTCCTCAACGCCAACTGCACACGCCAGAGGACACGCTGACTTCGTCACTGCAGCTCCGCTTGCGGTGACAAGATGACAAGCAAGTCAGGTGTCCCCCTGCAGGAGGCTGGTTGAATAAATTCTGGTACCCCGTACAATGGAATACTAGGCAGCTGTGAAAATTGCAAAGATGTGGTATAAACATCAATGTGGAGAGAGGTCAAAGACTCGAGGGGAGAAGGCCAGCTGAGGAGGAAGTGAGCGTGCAGGCAGTGAGACCTCCGCCCTCCTTCACATAAACACCAGCCCAAAGTGCAAGAGGCACAGAGAAGCAGTAAGAATAAGGAGGGAGCAACGGGAGACTTGGTGTCACCCCCGAGCCACGGGGGGCCGCGTCACTCCATGCCCCTAACTTCCCCTGGAGCTGGTTTCCCTCCAGCACCAGGGCCGGGGAAGCCGGGTCCCCTTGGAAAGCCTTTCTTGCTGGCACAGCAGGGCAGTGGCTGCCCGGGGCTGAGCTCCTGTGACAATGTCACTGCTCCCCAGCTGGCGTGCGCCGCTCCTCCAGGCAGCCTCCCCGGACAGGGCACCGCGGGGCACGGAGGTGCTGCCAGCCTGTCACCTCTTCACAGCTCTCATCTCGGTAGGCCACCTGCGTGCACCGCACGTCCCCTGCGCCACCTCCAGACACTCCCTTTGGCTTGTCTGCAACCTGCCCCACCGCCCTGGCACAACTGGGCATGGGTGAGGCAGCAGGCAGGGCGGGTGAGTGGGGCCAGATCTCTCCATCTGCACCTTCTTATCCTTGACTTTTGAATCCTATGACCCTATTATTCCTTCCAAAAAATGCAACTAAGAAAGATCCTGAGCGACGGGGGTGGGGCAGATAGCGAAACCGGACGAGGTTTTCTTGACTGGAAGATTAGAGCCAAGAACTTGGTGCCCAGAAAGTGGGACAAAGCCGTCAGGGCCCGCGGAGCTGTGGCAGGGAGGCGTTCTCTGGGCTGGGGCTGCACCCTCGGCCAAGAGCCCACAAAGAGCTAGGACAGAATCTCCAGGGCCCACGAGAGGCCCTCGAAGAGACGCAGACCTCAGCCTCCGGCCACCTGTCCTTCAGGTCACACTGTTCAAGTCCAGAAGTTCTCAGTCCCTTGCCCAGGGCCACCCATTTAGAGGCAGAGTGGCCGTAGGACCCAGCCGCCTGGCCCCGCGTCACCCGCGGAGTTCAACCCAGCTCCTCTGGCAATGTCGGGCCGGGCCTGGGACCGTCCTCCCTGGCTGCGGCCTTGCTGAGAGGCCAGGAAACTGAAATAGGCTTAACCTGGAAAAGAATAAAAGGGAGAACTTTAATAAAAGTGGGTCTTATATGATGTCCAATAAATTGGAAGGGGACCATCTGTTCTCAACCGTAGCCGCAGCCGAGGAGCAGGAACGAGGGTTTATGCTCCAACGCGAGGCCGAGCTCGGAGGAGGAGATTCCTGATTTGTCTGGTGGTCGAGGAAGATGCTGTTGGAGGAGGCCGGGCCGCGGCCTCCGGGCGGCTCGAGGGGCAGCCTGGACTTCTCCTCAGCAGTTGCTCCCAGCTGGTCAGGGTCCCCGTGTGTCTGTGGTCAGAGGGGCTGCTCACCCACCACGCCAGGCCCTCCTGGTCACCCACGCTGTCCTGCCCCTGCCCTTCCTGGACAGCAGCCCCAGCACGTCTCCCACGGGGCCGGAGCGCAGGCACGCCACACGTGGCTGAAACGGCTGCCGGGACTCGCGTGGCCTATCCTCCCCGGTCCTGGGGTCTTTGGCTGTGAACCTGGGACAAGTGGCTGCGCTCCCTGTGATCCGTGAGCGTCCACCCTGCTGGGGGTGCGGGCATCACACGCGTCAGGGGTCACGCAACGCCACCTTCAGGGGCAGAGCCTGCCACAAGTCCACGCTCCCTGTCCCTCCTCGACACGCCTCCTGTGGCGTGGCGGGGTCCTGAAGGGTGGGGGTGGGTGGTGGCGCTGTGTGACACAGGCCAGGGGTGCCCAGCAGAGACACGACACTGGACACACCCCAACGCACTCTGAGCCACTCACGTCTCCGCGTCGCCGTGGCAGTGGCTGCGTCACCACCGCTTGTGCAGAGAACAAGGAGGGACACTGCACCTGTGGGCAGCTGTGCCCGTCAGCCTTTCATCACCGTGACCAAAGCACTGACCAGGCGGCTGAGAGGAGGAAACGTCCACTTGGACTCACAGTTTCAGAGGTCTCAGTCCACAGGAAGTGCCGCCATTACTCTGGGCCTGAGATGAGGAGGAGCGTCAGGGCGGAAGGGCCCGGTGGAAGGAAGCTGCTCGACTCTTGGCAGTCAGGAAGGGAAGAGTGAGGGGGAGAGAGAGGAGAGAAGCCAGGGCAGGATGGAGTCCCTAAGTGCGTGTCCCCAGTGCCCACCTCCTCCAGCCACGCCCACCTGCCTGCAGTCACCACCCT
This sequence comes from Tamias sibiricus, assembly GCA_025594165.1. Taxonomy (NCBI): domain Eukaryota; kingdom Metazoa; phylum Chordata; class Mammalia; order Rodentia; family Sciuridae; genus Tamias; species Tamias sibiricus. The sequence goes on along the minus strand of CM046671.1, from coordinate 5,296,000 downwards.
ATGATCCATTGGAGTCACTGATCCACCACGTGGGTTAATCCAGGCTCAGGTCACGGCGCTCAAGATCAAATCATCTCACCTCTGACCACTCCTCCTTTGCCGTGAGAGTGTCACAAAGTGTCACAAAGGACATCTCTCCTTCAAGCTACCACAGGGGTTCTTCCATCTGGCGTGACTTGTTGTCTCTTCCCACGCTCCAGAGTGGACCTGAAGCCACTGGCCATTTTCCACAAGGCATTCACCCTGGCAGAGCAGCACGGCAGCCCCTCGCGACGCGGAGAGGGGTTCGCCTGTGAGTAACTGTTTGCTGAATCGATCGATCACCTCAGACCACCTCGTATTGACGTGGAAGGCAACCTTTGGTATCTTATGAATGATCTGTCCTGTTTGCTATATACTTTACTTGTTTCAATCACTTAACTGAATTAGATAGTAGTTTGTGTACATTTCTTACAAAACCTTTTGGCACAGCGTTTTATTATTTAATTAATATGAAGCAATTCTTACCGACATTGACGTGAGGTTGGTATATGGAGCTGAAAGCTTGCTTTTTCCTGATTGTCACATTCCTGATCTTTGGGTTTCTACCACTCCTCCGTCAGTGGTTAAAGTCATCATAAGCCCTTCCTCTGAACTCATTTCCTCTGTCACAGGCCTTGTCACGATCACAAGGGGCCCATGGGAGACCGGCCCTGGCCGTTCTCTTTGATCTCAAGCAGTTTGCATGTCATGAGTCTTTCTCTGTTTCGGTGTGAGGCCAGCCTCTGGCTTCGTGCTCAGCACATGAATCATAAGCCAAGAAGCCTGCTGAGTTGGGGAATCGTCCTCATCCTTCTCAGTCCATCTCTTCTGTGAATGTGTCATGCTCAGTTTCCTTAACGGTCACATCTAACTTCCTTAGAGCACATTTTTTCAGATCAAATCCTAAACTGCCTTTCCTCAAACATCCTCTCTTAATGATGAATAAATGAATAACTGAATGTCACGATAGATAGTGGATGATGGATGGATGAGAGGTGAGTTACTAGACAGACGGGTAGATAGTGGCTGGATAGATGGATGGACTGATGGATGGATAGATGGATGGTGGATGGATAATGGATGGATGGATAGTGGGTGGATGGATGGATGGATGGATGGAGTCACTGGATAGATGGGTAGATAGTGGCTGGATAGATGGATGGATGGACGGATGGATGGATAGATGGATGGTGGGTGGATGGATGGATGTGGATGAATGGATAATGGATGGATGGATAGTGGGTGGATGGATGGATGGAGTCACTGGATAGATGGGTAGATAGTGGCTGGATAGATGGATGGATGGACGGATGGATGGATAATGGATGGATAGATGGATGGTGGATGGATGGATGGATGGATAGATGGATGGATGATAGCTGGATAGTGGGATAGATGGATGGAATTGGCCAAACAGACAGGTGGATGGTGGTTAGATAGAGAGATGGATAGATATGGACTGGATAGATGGATGGGTAGTGGACGGATAGATGGTTTGATTAGTGTGTTGGTAGTGAATGGGTGGACAGGAAGTGGATGGATGGTGGGTGGATGGATGAATGGATTAGTGGGTTGGTAGTGAATGCGTGGATGGATGGTGGGTGTGGGTGGATGTATGGATAAATCTGGTCTTCTGCAACCTCTTCACCTGTTTGTCAGAACCCAAGAAACCTCAGAATCTCTGTGGGACCCTGGTGGTTATGTCTCAAGGGTTCACAATTCAAGTCAAATGTCCTTCCAAATCGTGAACTGCACTCCCCTGCCAACATTCCAAAAGCCACATCAAGGAATTTAAACTACACAGGCAGGAGCTAAGCCATTCAGACCATTTTCTCATAAAAATGGAATAAGTGGGGAGAAATCAAAGAGCAGCTATTCTTATGCCACATTTGCATTTTCCACTTAGAAAGCCTTAAAACTCTAGTTTGAAGTCTAGTTTCATTGGGCTTACTGCCATTTGAGTTTGTGACAGTATTTTCATGGAAGATGCCATTTTTCTTCATTGTCTCCCTTCCAGTGTGGGCATTTGGCTGGGCCTTCCCAGCCTGTAAAAGTCGCCCGCTGAGCACCCTTTATGACTGGCCGCGGTCGGTTAGAGAGCCTGTGCCGGGCTTTCCTGAAGGCAGCCGCGGGTGAGGTGGGAACATTCGGCCATCCTAGCAGCGGGATGAGCCAGCTGGCAACAAAGCATCCCCATGAAGCAGCAGCCTGTTGTCGTCCGGGCTCTTGCGGCAGACTCCCGCTGCGTTCCTTCACCCCTTATCCATTCATCCACGCCGTGTGGAATCCCCGGATTCCATCTTCCTGAAGCCCCGCAGGCAGGAATTCTGGTGGCCTTTCTTGGCAGACCCAGCCATACATCGTTACTTGATTAAGGACTTGGCATGTGAGCTAAGGTACAATCTAGAATGGGCTTCCTAGTGAATGACATACTCCTCAAAGAATGTTTCCAACGGCTGTCGTAAAACTTTTTGGGGAGTAGAAATTTCACATGGAGCCGGCTTACTTTATTTCACAGCCGCGTGGAACACCACCAACTACTCCAGAATTTCTCAAACGGAGGCTGGGGCCCCCGGATGTGAGCCTGGGGAAGTGTGTAAGAGCCGGGTGGATACTCTGTGGTTGCTGGAGCAGGTAGTAATGGACTGCGGAATAATGAATGGGAAGGAGAAATTCTGTATCTTTCTGGGCCCTTCTTTCCCCTCTTGATTCTGCCCAGATTTGGGGGAGTCTCTGGAGTGATGAAATGAAGACTACAGGGAGACTGGGCCAAACAGCTGTGGGCCGTGGCATGGCTGCAAGAAAAACCAGAGTCTTTGGGAAGTGGAGCTGGGCAGACGCGAGTCGTCGCGGGTTGTCTGAACGGACGCAGCGATGTTAAGGACTGCCTTTCCAAGAGGCTCCTGTCAGTCAAGCAGACTGAGTCAGGCTCCCTCTCCTAGGACCCCATCCTCCAGGGCAGGAAACCAGTATAGCTTTCCTGAGAAGTCACTAGAAGAGGCAGAGCCAAAAGGCCGGGCTGCAGATCTTGGCCTGAAAGTCAAATCAACAGGCTCCATTTCCTTTCCAAATCTGCCTTCACCACACATTTGCCAAACGTCCCCTCCAGTTCAGCAAGACCAGAGCTCCCAGCAGTTAGGCACTGGTGGCACTGGAAACCATCTTTAGGTCAGGGATCAACGCTCCTCTGCACAGGAAGTCTTAGTGGGGCTGTCAGGGAAGAGTGTGCCGGAGAGGGCAGAGATCACACCCATTTCAGACTCCACACTCTCTGCGGCCCAGAACACAGGAGCTCTCTGGGCGGATGCAGCCTGCTTACTACAGTGAAGTGCCGAGGCCCCTGACTACGAGGAGGAGAGGTTGGCTCAGCAGGACTGGGAAAGGCCTCCCTGGGGCGGAGGCGTGTCACATGGCCAGACAGGAAGTCACAGAGAGGTGGCCAGCCACGGTCCCTTTCAAGGACATCTCCTCAGTGAGCTAAGGGCCTCCCACAAGACCCCACCTCCCAAAGATCCCCTTGCCCCCAGCCTGCCCGTAGAGACCTTAATCACGGTGGGCGCTTGGGCTCACTCAGACACTGCCACGCCATGGCAGTGGCATCGGTCTCCTTCCAGGCCCAGGTCGGCGAGGTCAGAAGCACCCTCCCCAAGGCCCCGGCACCTCCAGAGCAGCCCGATGACCACCGTCAAGGAGGGCATTCAGTGACCGTGGTCCTGGCCACGGGAGGGCCACGAGAGGCCCTCTGGCTGTGCCCTAAGTCAGCACCGCACTTGGGAGGCCTGTTGGAGGTGGGCAGGGGGCTTAAGCTCTCAACACCACGCCTTCCCGGCCCTCGGCCGCTCACCTGCCCTCAGCACGCCCTGGCGGAGGCCGGGGAGAGAATCGTCCTTGCGGCCCTCGATCCCGCCTTGGTGCTGTCAGGTTTTGCGGGGTGGGGCCGGGGTGGGCCGCTCCCTCCTCCCCACCCTTCCTATCTCTCCTGGCTCCTCCCGGCCCTGGGGCTGGTCTGTGAGCGGCTGGGCGAGTCCTGCGGCAGAGCTGGGCCTGGAGGGTGGGCGCTGCGGAAGAGCAGGAGGCAGCCTGCGGTGGCGCTGGTGGCTCGGTGGGTGGCTCGGGGACTCAGGGCGGAGGAGCAGGACCGGCTGGGCGGAGCCCTCCTGCGACCCGCCCGGGAGGAGAGCTCCTGATAAGGCCCTGCAGGAACCAGAGAGGGGTGAGCCGTGGGCTGTGCTGGCTGCCCTGGCCTCGCCCCGCGGCTCCTGCACCCCAGCGAAGACGCCTCAGTGACCTGTCCAGGCAGAGCTTCCCTGACACCCCGGGCACAGCACACCTGGATTCTGGGCTCTGGGCTTGGGACGTCACGGCACCCTTCCTGCGTGGGCGCCGCCCTCTTCTTCCCCCCTTGGTCTCCAAGCCCCTGGACTTCACCCCAACAGCTGGCTCCTCCCTTTCCGAACACAGGGGCGGGACCACTGCGCACCCGCCAGAGTCCCCACCCCAGCACGTCCAGCTCTGGACACAGGCTGTCACTGAGGCCCACGGCCGCACAGCGGGAGCGGCCCCTCAGGCAGGAGACAGGCAGGAGGACCCTTCGAGGGACTGTCCATCCACACAGGACACGTGCCCGGGGGCTTTGGAAACCCTGGGCACAGGAAATGTGGCTCTCTGAACACACTCACAGACACGCACCCCAGCAAAGTAAAACAGCACTGTCATCAGGACGTGGAGGGGCAGGACCCCGGTCCCCGGGTGAGGCGCAGCCTGGCCAGCTTCTTGGGGCACTGGCCAGCACATCTGCGCTGGCAGCTCCCTGGTCCCCTGTCCCCTGTCCTTAGCCCAGGGCTGAGCTCCTGAGCCACCTCCTGCCCAGCACCTCTGGTGTCTGGTGACGGGTTCCTTCGCCAAGCTGTGAGGGAGTGGCAGGTGTCACAGGCAGGGCCACACCTTCCCGGGAGGGCTTGAAGCCAGAAGTAGGGTTTGGGCACCGAAGGGGAGCCCAGCTTTCAGGCTGGAGCCAGTCCAGGGCTGTGCTCCGGCTGCCCAGAAGTGTCCTCTGCAAAGCCATCCCCTTGGGACTGTGGGCCGCCGAGGCCTTGCCCAGGGTCTTTGGCAGTGGCCTCTAGTCCCCAGGGCGAGCTCCCCTGAATGCAGTGGTGACTTTTGTCTTGGAGGAAAACTGGACATCAACTTGCACCTCCGGCAGGTGTGCCTCCGCCTGGTCACTGCCTTTTCCCAGGACGGGCTCAGTTGGAGACTACCACGGGACAGAGGGGCTTGGGCCTCGTGCCAGCCGGCCCTGCCATCTCACAGGCAAGCCGCTGGGCCCAGCTCCAGGGGCAGGGGAGCCGGGCTCTCCCAGGCCACTCTCCACACCCCCTTGCAGCTGCCCCGCAGGTCCCTCTCTGTCCCGTCCTCATTGTTGGTATTGTTGCAGGCTGTCCCTGGGTCTCTCCCGGAGTGTGCCCACACTGTCCTGGTCTTCCACACCCCAGGCCGCGTCCTGAAGAGAAGACCAAACGGCAGCCGCAGCCTGGCCTGGCCAGCTCTGCCCTTCTCAGGTGACCTTCTCCCAACCCCTGCGTGTCCTGGGATGGTCCCCACGTCACCCAGAGGCCAGGCACCCCAGCCCCGAGGCAGGACGTGCACCTGCAGCGGGGGAGGGATTCTGAATCCCCGAGGCCTGGAGCTGACGGGCACAGTCCTACTGAGCTGTGAAGATGTTTTTTTAATATTGAAAAATCAAAATTAATAAACAAACATCACCAGGTTACAGCCCCGTCCCTCTGCAGAGCTGTCTGGGTGGAGAACTTTGAAATGGACTGCACTGGGGTGTCCAGGGCTAAGTCCCCGCAATGCACCTCCCGCCCTGTCACCTTCGGGTGACATCAGCATGTGGCTCACCTGGGTGCCCCACATTCACACCTGTTGGAGTGACATCTGCCCTGTGTGTCTCACGGGCTGCAGGAGGCAGCCAGCAGCAGCAGGGCCATAGAGACTGAGGCACCTTAAACGCCAGGCTAGTGTCCCTGTAGGACCCAAGTCTCCCCAGGTGACAATTACTAACTTCATCAGCTGGGTACAGAGAGACCTGTGTACACACAGGCACCCCAGCATGGGGGGGGGGACAAAAGGAGGGAGAGGGAGGCAGAAAGGGAGGAAGGGAGAGGGGGAGGGAGGGAGGGAGAGAGGGAGGGACAGAGAAAAGCAGGGAGGGAGGGAGAGGGGGAGGTAGGGAGGGAGAGAGGCAGGGAGGGAAGGAGAGGGGGCAGAGAGAGAGGGAGGGAGGGAAAGAGGGAGGGAGAGGGGGAGGGAGGGAGAGAGGGAGAGAGGCAGGGAGGGAGGGAGAGGAGGAGGGAGAGGAGGAGGGGAGAGGGAGGGAGAGGGGGAGAGAGGCAGGGAGGGAGGGAGAGGAGGAGGGAGAGAGGGAGGGAGAGAGGGAGGGAGGGAGAGAGGGAGGGAGGGAGAGGAGGAGGGAGAGGAGGAGGGAGAGAGGGAAGGAGGGAGAGAAGCAGGGAGGGAGGGAGAGGAGGAGGGAGAGAGGGAGGGAGGGAGAGGAGGAGGGAGAGGGAGGAGGGAGAGAGGGAGGGAGGGAGAGAGGCAGGGAGGGAGGGAGAGGAGGAGGGAGAGAGGGGGAGGGAGGGAGAGAGGGAGGGAGAGAGGCAGGGAGGGAGGGAGAGGAGGAGGTAGGGAGGGAGGCAGGCAAGGTGATGGGAGGGAGGGAGGCAAGGAGGGGCACACTCTGTTCTTCAAGCACGGACGCAGGCACCCAGAGCCAGCTGCTGGGAGGCTGATCTGCTGGGGGCTGGGGGCAGCCTCAGCCCGAGGTTCCGGAGCTCTGCTGCAGCCACCACCCAGGGGTCCGGGATGCCTCCCAGGGAGCCAAAACTGGGGCGGGGGCCACCGAGGGAGGAGCGGAGGCTGGGCTGCTGCTGAACCGAGCCAGGGCCCGCCCCCCCCCTGCAGGCCATGCAGCTCACCTCAGTGGCCAGTCCCGGGCAGCACAGCTGGCGTGCTGGACCCTCACAGCCAGAGGGAGAGAGTGGGCGGCGGGCAAGCCAGTCCCCAGTAGCCAGCCTGAGGCTTCTCGAGGGTCATGCAGACCTTGCTCTAGCTGAAGAGCTTCGGAGGCCAAAAAACCCACATCACCGCCCGAGGCTGGGGTCAGTGCCTGTCGAGGAAGACAAAAACAACAGGATGCAGAGAACCGCCGCACGGCCCTCAGAACCGCCTGAGGGAGCCTCGAGGGAGCAGCTCTGCTGTGTCTTCATTGTCCTCAGCGTGGGCACATGATGGAGCTCCAGGACCCAGCTTCTCCCCACTGCCCGTCTCCTGAGCGACCTGTGTGTGTGTGTGTGTGTGTGTGTGTGTGTGTGCGCGCGCGCGCGCACGCGCCCCGTGCTCCTAGGCCCATGCCCCCCCGCGGTGCCCTTCAGTGGTTTGGTAAAGGCTATGGATCTCATTTCAAAACGACATTTTCAGTGCAAAAAATGATGATTCATAAAATGTACGATGACCGTATTGAGGTGAGATCGATTGCCCAGGGAATCCGAGGGGCTGGGTCCCACGTGCTTCTTTACCAGCTTCTTAACTGAGGAAGTGTTGCCGCAGGCGTGACAGCTGAGGTTTTGAAGACGTGTGCGTGGGGCAACGTTTCAGGATGCTTGCGGTGGCCACGTTGCCCCACGTGGCCGCGTGGCACTGGTAGAATTCCCAGCTCTGGCCGCGTCGAGAACGAAGAGTCCAAGAATGAAGGGAAGGCCAAGCTTCAGAAAGACGGGGGAGCAAAGGTGTGCCTGGCCCCATCCACGTCACAGGCCCCAGAGGGAGCAGACTGGGCTGGGCGCCACCTCCAGCCTGGCTGGCCCAGCCCCCTCTTCCCGAAGGAGGGAAGGGGGTGGGACATCCAGAGGTTCCTTTGGGGAGTGGGATTTTGATTCCATGCCACCAGCCCCGTGGGATGCTGGGAGACGTAGTCTCTCTCGGGGACCAGGCACCCAGGAAAGACCTAGGAGGCTGAGTCACTAAGAGGATAAGGGAAGGATGGGTGCCCGGGTAATTGGCCATTCCTGCCATACTTTCTCACTTCACTAAAGTACAAATGATGAAAGGCGGAAATTAGTCCAACCTCTTTGCATGGACTTAAGGCAATTTGCATGCTTTGTTTGGAAAATACTTTCTGCTAGCATTTTCCAGGCCTTCTTCAGACTTACTGATTGGTGAAATGGATCTCCATGGGTCCAGCAGGCCAAGAAGAAAGCGCGGCCGCCCTGGGCTTTCCAGTCCATGGAGCCGCTCTGAGAGCAGAGATAATGCGCCGGCCATTGTCTCCCGATCCCACCCAGGCTGCGCGGCGGTTTTTTTATACACTGTGGCTGGTGACTGAGGGGGCGACCCTTCCAATCCCTGCTCTGGCCTTGGACAGATATACAGCCCACGGGGCACTGCCGTCCCCTCCCCATCTCCTTGCGCTTCAGGCACAAGCTGGTGCGTGGCCAGCTTTGGGCGCTGTTTTAATGTGGTTGTCCTGGGGCTCCTTGTTTGGGGGGGAGGGCTCCCTCAAGGGGCAATGCTGCCCCTGCCCGAGGCGGCTGGGCGTCCTTCTCCACGCTCAGACTCCCTCCTAAATGCCACACCCCTCTCCACCACGCCGCGGTGTAGTGGCCGAATCACGCTGCTGCGTCGTGTGCGCGGATCGGACTGTCGCCACAGACCCACTGTCATAAGTTGTTGCCGCCTGAAGCGATGGCCGCTTGGAGCAACGAAGCCGTGGGAAGAAGTTCAGAGGCGAACTGGAAACAAACAGCTTTTTATTCTGATAACTTTTCTCTCTGGCTCTAACAACGACTAACACGTGCTGCACACACCACCAAAATGGCGCTGACCCGATCAGCAATCTCGGCCAAGTCCCACGAGATCCCGGGCCAAGTCCCGTGAGACTACGGAAGGCGGCAATGCCCAAATCTCCATGGCCCACAGTCAACCGCAATCATAGCCCTCTCCCCACACAGGGCTCCTGCACTGAGTGGTCGCGAGGCACCTGTGGAACACATTTTATAAAACACCTGGACACAAGGAGGACGTCTGTGCCACGTTCCCGGGAACGTGGCAGGAGGCAGGGCCCCAAGGCCAGGCGTGGCCCGCAGCACCGAGGAGCGAGACCCCCGCTAGGCAAATCCTAGACACAAGCCTCTGAGCTGCCCTCCTGCCGCAGCCCACGGGGGACCCCAGAGCCTTTGTCCAGGACCCTGGAGGCCTCATCACGATGCCTGCAGCAGCACCTCAAACCCGCCGAGTTGGAAAGGGAGGTGCTGCTGTCCCGTCTCCTACCACGCCCGAGGCCCGGGGCTCGGCGCTGCTCTCTGACGGATCCTCGTCACAGCTGTCACGTGCTGCAGACAACGGGCACGCTGAGGTCGCAGGAGACTCACCACACCTTCTGCTGGCTAGTGAGAATGCGGGACAGCCCCCGCTCCGCCGCTGGTCCTGCACTGCCCCTCCACTGCCCTGGGCATCCCGCCTTCCCACGCCTGGCAAAGGACGTCCCCAGAGGCCAGCTGTCACCCTGGGCAGGGCATCCCCCATCTTCCAGGTGGCACTGCCCTTGGCACAAGTGCCCTGTGCCTTATCGGAAGACGCTAGTGAAGTGGGGACCGTGGCCTCCACCACCACCTCCCGGCCTCTGCCCAGGAGCCCCTTCCAGTGGGCCAGGCCCGTCTCCCAGACCCGGAAGGCCGGTGGGGCCGTGACGGGGTGCTGGGGAAGGCAGGCTTTCAGCTGGCTGATCAACAGGGTTCCTTTTAGTTCCTGAGGGCCATACTGGGGAAAGCTGTTGACAATACTAAAATCATTTTGATGACTTTGCCCTTAACATCAAGGATGTTACCCTTGCTTACCAAGGACTCGCGCTCAGCCAACCACTGTACGAAATGAGTCTTGTGCTTTGTGTCACCTGGTCCTCATAGGTGCTGTGATGCTAAGTACTGCTGTGTCCATTTTATGAATGAGGGAACTCAGGCTTCGAGGGTTTGTTTTCATTTGTTTGTTTGTTCTTTTTGTGGGTACCGGGGACTGAACTCAGGGGCACTCGACGACCACTGGGCCACATCCCCAGCCCGTTTTTGTATTTTATTTAGAGACAGGGTCTCCCTGAGTTGCTAAGTGCCTCGCCATGGCTGAGGCTGGCTTTGAACTCGCGATCCTCCTGCCTCAGCCTCCCCAGTGCTGGGATGACAGGCGTGGCCACCGCGCCGGCTCTAGGCTCTGAGGCTCACCCAGGATGAGCCCGGCCAGTTCCAGCTCACTAGAAGGACTCGTGCTGTGTCTGTGCCAAGTCCTCTGCAGGTGGGTGGCTCACCACTGTAGAGGAGACCCAGCTTGGGTTCGACCCCAGCACGGCACAGGGTTCTCTTCTCTCCGGCGTGGGAAGGAAACAAGACTGACCACGTGCCACTCCTGGACTAGTGCCAGTTAAACCAGCCACCAGCAGAAGAGAGGATCTAAGTCGCTGCTGGTGTCCTGCTGCCGTCCCTCCCACCTCCCCCGAGTCCCAGCCCCCCGCTCTTCTCAAGAAGAGCTCAGCACCCTCCACATGCCAAGCCACGCTCCTCCTCCACCTCACCAAACTGTCCCTCAGAGCTCTTCTCTAGCTAAGAGGCCGAGATTCCTAGGTGCAAAGTCAAGTTTGAAATCGATTGTTAAGAGACTTCCATGACCCAGCAGCCCAGAAGAGTGGAGAAATGGTCAGTTCTGCAGAGAGCACCGTGGGCAGTCCTGCCCTGCCTCCAGCCCAGGTGACATCTGTCAGGTGGATGTTCTCATTTTCTGTGGCTGTAACAAAATACTTGAGGCTCCATACTTTATAAAGAAGAGAGGTTTGGTTAGCCCTATCTGATCAGCCTCCAGCAGGGGGCCCTGCTGTGTCACACCAGAGCAGAGGAATGCCAAGCGCAGGGGTGGCTTGATTTAAAGCTCCCTTCCTCCCTTGCTCCAAGACACAGTGATACTCCCTTCCTAGGGCAGTGTCCCCCTGTGACACCAGGCCCCACCTCTTGAGGGCCCCAAATCATGACGCAAAGGCCCACGCCCACTTGGGGGCACGCTCAAACCACACCCACCTACGCAATCCCTGAGGCCGGCTGGCTGTGGGGCTCCCCAACTGGGCCTGCGGCTGGGGCAACACCTCTTCCGGGCGGTGACAAACTGCCCGCGTGCTCCAGCCCACAGCGGTGGCCTGTCCTCACGTGTCCCAACTGCTGGGCGGGGGGGATGCAGACCAGGGAGGGGCAGGGCAGGGGAGGTCTTTGGACCTGCACACTCCCAGTCACTCGGGGAAAGAAGGGAGTCGCGCTGGCCCGGCTGGGAGGCCCGGCTGGGAGGCCCGGCTGGGAGGCCCGGCTGGGAGGCCGCAGCCCGCGCACAGCAGAGGGGCTGCGGGGCCTGCTGGGGCTGGTCTCTGGGCCGCGATCCTGCCAACGCAGCAGGAGCCAGCTGAGCCTCAGGACAGGTCCAGACACACACAGGCCTGGTCCTGAAGGGGCCCCGGGCCTGTCCCCCCCCAGTGCGTGCCTCCGTGCACCAGGGCGGCGGGCGCCTTCCTGCCTGTGGCAGCCCTGCTCGGTCCCCCGCGTGACGTGGCGCCCAGAGCCCTCTCCTGACACCTCTCTGAGGAGAGGATGCGCATCTGCCTCGCGGCAGCCTCCGCAGCTGGCTGGGGGGTCTGACGGCAGGAACGGGGCCAGGTCGGCACCTGCTGGTGGGGCGCAGCCCCAGCCTGCCAAGCCCACCCGGCGCAGAGTGGCTGTGACCTGGGACCCCGGACCCGGGACAACCAGGTGTCTGGCTAGCAGCAGCAGGTTGATAGCACCGGAGACCAGGCTCGGGCAGGGCTGTCAGGAATGACCAGAGGTCACCTGGGAGTGGGAGGGGTGGCAGGGACAGTCCCCTCGGAAACAGGAAGGCAGGACGCAGGAGAGGGCCTCGTTTCCTCCTCGAGACTCTCAGAGGCTGGGAGAAAGTCTGAGCCCAGTCAGGCAGAGCGCACTTCAGCTCAGCAGGAGGAGCTGGGGCTGGAGCCTCCCCGGGGACCTCGCAGGGAGCACCGACACTCATCACCTGGCTGGCGGGAGCCCCATGGCCAGACGCCTCCCTGCTCGCCAGGGGCCCCCGTGGCAGCAGCAGGGTCTGTGGAGGCTTTCAGGATCCGCCTTCTTCCAGGGCCCACCAGCGCAGGCCCTGCCGCGGGAGCCTCTGCTCACCAGCGCGGCCACGGTTGCCAGACGTGGCCCCCAGCCAGGCCTGCGGGACTCCGCCTCTCCTGCCCAGGCTCCGGCTGCGGCTGAAAGGAGCCTTCCAACTCCCACTTCACGGCTCGCCCTCCGCCTCCCCTGGACGCTCACAGAACACAGGGACGAGCTCTGCCTGTGGCCACAGGGCTCCCACAGCAAGCCCGCGGGGCCCTCAGCTGTGATGCCCTGAGGACCTGCATCTGCCCCGTCGCCCGCCCGGGACTGGCTGTCTCCCACGGGTCCCTCCTGGTCTCCAGTTCGAGGTCCCTGGGAATCTGGGCCCAGGACTGGGGAGGGAGGCTGTGAGGCCCTGCAGAGTGGGAGCAGATGGGTCTCATCACTGTCGCCAAGAGGGGTGTTTTCTCATTTAGAGTCACTCCTCTCCTGTGGCAAGACCAGAGCCCCAGAGCCCCAGAGCCCCAGAGGCCCAGAGGCCCAGAGCCCCAGAGCCCCAGAGCCCCACAGCACCAGAGGCCCAGAGCCCCAGAGCCCCAGAGGCCCAGAGGCCCAGAGCACAGAGGCCCAGAGGCCCAGAGCCCCAGAGCCCCAGAGCCCCAGAGCCCCAGAGGCCCAGAGCCCCAGAGCCCCAGAGGCCCAGAGCCCCAGAGCCCCAGAGGCCCAGAGGCCCAGAGCCCCAGAGCCCCAGAGCCCCAGAGGCCCAGAGCCCCAGAGGCCCAGAGCCCCAGATCCCCAGATCCCCAGAGCCCCAGATCCCCAGAGCCCCAGATCCCCAGAGGCCCAGAGGCCAGAGGCCCAGAGCCCCAGAGCCCCAGAGGCCCAGAGGCCCAGAGCCCCAGAGCCCCAGAGCCCCAGAGGCCCAGAGGCCCAGAGCCCCAGAGCCCCAGAGGCCCAGAGGCCCAGAGCCCCAGAGCCCCAGAGGCCCAGAGCCCCAGATCCCCAGATCCCCAGAGCCCCAGATCCCCAGAGCCCCAGATCCCCAGAGGCCCAGAGGCCCAGAGGCCCAGATCCCCAGAGCCCCAGAGGCCCAGAGGCCCAGAGCCCCCAGAGCCCCAGAGCCCCAGAGGCCCAGAGGCCCAGAGCCCCAGAGCCCCAGAGGCCCAGAGGCCCAGAGCCCCAGAGCCCCAGAGCCCCAGAGCCCCAGAGGCCCAGAGGCCCAGAGCCCCAGAGCCCCAGAGCCCCAGAGGCCCAGAGGCCCAGAGGCCCAGAGCCCCAGAGCCCCAGAGCCCCAGAGGCCCCCCAGAGCCCCAGAGCCCCAGAGGCCCAGAGCCCCAGAGCCCAGAGCCCCAGAGCCCCAGAGGCCCAGAGGCCCAGAGCCCCAGAGGCCCAGAGGCCCCAGAGGCCCAGAGGCCCAGAGCCCCAGAGCCCCAGAGGCCCAGAGGCCCAGAGCCCCAGAGGCCCAGAGCCCCAGAGCCCCAGAGGCCCAGAGGCCCAGAGCCCCAGAGCCCCAGAGGCCCAGAGGCCCAGAGCCCCAGAGCCCCAGAGCCCCAGAGGCCCAGAGGCCCCAGAGGCCCAGAGCCCCAGAGCCCCAGAGCCCCCAGAGGCCCAGAGGCCCCAGAGCCCCAGAGCCCCAGAGCCCCAGAGGCCCAGAGGCCCAGAGGCCCAGAGCCCCAGAGCCCCAGAGCCCCAGAGCCCCAGAGCCCCAGAGGCCCAGATAGCCCCAGAGCCCCAGAGCCCAGAGCCCAGAGCCCAGAGCCCCAGAGGATCCCCAGAGCCCCAGAGGCCCAGAGCCCCAGAGGCCCCAGAGCCCCCAGAGCCCCAGAGGCCCAGAGCCCAGAGCCCCAGAGGCCCCCAGAGGCCCAGAGGCCCAGAGCCCCAGAGCCCCAGAGGCCCAGAGGCCCAGAGCCCCAGAGCCCCACAGAGCCCACAGAGGGCCCAGATCCCCAGAGTCCCCAGAGGCCCCAGATCCCCAGAGCCCCAGATCCCAGAGGCCCAGAGGGCCCAGAGGCCCCAGATTCCCCAGAGCCCCAGAGGCCCAGAGCCCAGAGCCCAGAGCCCCAGAGCCCAGAGGCCCAGAGCCCCAGAGGTCCCCAGAGCCCCAGATCCCCAGAGCCCCAGAGCCCCAGACCCCCAGAGCCCCCCCCCCCCCCCCCTCAGCCCCCAGAGCCCCAGATCCCCCCACCCATAGAGCCCCAGAGCCCCAGAGGCCCAGAGCCCCAGAGCCCCAGAGGCCCCAGATCCCCCAGAGCCCCAGAGCCCCAGAGCGCCCCAGAGCCCAGAGCCCAGAGGCCCAGAGGCCCAGAGCCCAGAGGCCCCAGAGGCCCAGAGCCCCATGAGAGCCCCAGAGGCCCAGAGCCCCAGAGCCCCAGAGCCCCAGAGCCCAGAGCCCCAGAGCCCCAGAGCCCCAGAGGCCCAGGCCCCAGAGCCCCAGAGGCCCCCCAGAGCCCAGTAGGCCCCAGATGCCCCAGGAGGCCCAGATGGGCCCAGAGCCCCAGATCCCCCGAGCCCCAGAGGCCCCCAGAGCCCCAGAGCCCCAGAGCCCCAGAGGCCAAGAGCCCCAGATGCCCCAGAGCCCCAGAGCCCAGAGGCCCAGAGGCCCCAGGCCCAGAGAGCCCCAGAGCCCCAGAGGCCCAGAGCCCCAGAGCCCCAGAGCCCCAGAGGCCCAGAGCCCCAGAGCCCAGAGCCCCAGAGCCCCAGAGCCCCAGAGGCCCAGAGCCCCAGAGCCCCAGAGCCCCAGAGGCCCAGAGCCCCAGAGGCCCCAGAGCCCCAGAGCCCCAGAGGCCCAGAGGCCCCAGAGCCCCAGAGCCCCAGAGGCCCAGAGCCCCAGAGGCCCAGAGGCCCCAGAGCCCCAGAGGCCCAGAGGCCCAGAGGCCCAGAGCCCCAGAGCCCAGCCCCAGAGCCCCAGAGGCCCAGAGCCCCAGAGGCCCAGAGCCCCAGAGCCCCAGAGGCCCAGAGGCCCAGAGCCCCAGAGCCCCAGAGCCCCAGAGGCCCAGAGCCCCAGAGCCCCAGAGCCCCAGAGCCCCAGAGGCCCAGAGGCCCAGAGCCCCAGAGCCCCAGAGCCCCAGAGCCCCAGAGGCCCAGAGGCCCATAGCCCCAGATCCCCAGAGCCCCAGAGCCCCAGAGCCCCAGAGCCCCAGAGCCCCAGATCCCCAGAGCCCCAGAGGCCCAGAGCCCCAGATCCCCAGAGCCCCAGAGCCCCAGATCCCCCAGAGCCCCAGAGCCCCAGATCCCCAGAGGCCCAGAGGCCCAGAGGCCCAGAGCCCCAGAGCCCCAGAGCCTCACAGCACCAGAGGCCCAGAGCCCCAAATCCCCAGAGCCCCAGAGGCCCAGAGCCCCAGAGGCCCAGAGGCCCAGAGCCCCAGAGGCCCAGAGGCCCAGAGCCCCAGAGCCCCAGAGGCCCAGAGCCCTGACGCCCAGATCCCCAGAGCCCCAGAGCCCCAGAGGCCCAGAGCCCCAGAGCCCCAGAGCCCCAGAGGCCAGAGCCCCAGAGGCCCAGAGCCCCAGAGGCCTAGAGCCCCAGAGCCCCAGAGCCCCAGAGCCCCAGATCCCCAGAGCCCCAGAGCCCCAGATCCCCAGAGCCCCAGAGCCCCAGATCCCCAGAGGCCCAGAGGCCCAGAGGCCCAGAGCCCCAGAGCCCCAGAGCCTCACAGCACCAGAGGCCCAGAGCCCCAGATCCCCAGAGCCCCAGAGGCCCAGAGCCCCAGAGGCCCAGAGGCCCAGAGCCCCAGAGGCCCAGAGGCCCAGAGCCCCAGAGCCCCAGAGGCCCAGAGCCCTGACGCCCAGATCCCCAGAGCCCCAGAGCCCCAGAGGCCCAGAGCCCCAGAGGCCCAGAGCCCCAGAGCCCCAGAGCCCCAGAGGCCCAGAGCCCCAGAGCCCCAGAGCCCCAGAGCCCCAGAGCCCCAGAGCCTCAGAGCCCTGACGCCCAGATCCCCAGAGCCCCAGAGCCCCAGAGGCCCAGAGCCCCAGAGGCCTAGAGCCCCACCCCAGAGCCCCAGATCCCCAGAGCCCCAGAGGCCCAGATCCCCAGAGCCCCAGAGCCCCAGAGCCCCAGAGCCCCAGGGCCCCAGAGCCCCAGAGCCCCAGAGGCCCAGAGCCCCAGAGCCCCAGATCCCCAGAGCCCCAGAGCCCCAGAGCCCCAGAGCCCCAGAGGCCCAGAGCCCCAGAGCCCCAGAGCCCCAGATCCCCAGAGCACCAGAGGCCCAGAGGCCCAGAGCCCCAGAGCCCCTGAGCCCCAGAGCCCCAGAGCCCCAGAGGCCCAGAGCCCCAGAGCCCCAGAGCCCCAGAGCCCCCCCAGAGCCCCAGAGGCCCAGAGCCCCAGATCCCCAGAGCCCCAGAGCCCCAGAGCCCCAGAGCCCCAGAGGCCCAGAGGCCCAGAGCCCCAGAGCCCCAGAGCCCCAGAGGCCCAGAGCCCCAGAGCCCCAGAGCCCCTGAGCCCCAGATCCCCAGAGCCCCAGAGGCCCAGAGCCCCAGAGCCCCAGAGCCCCAGAGGCCCAGAGCCCCAGAGCCCCAGAGCCCCTGAGCCCCAGATCCCCAGAGCCCCAGAGGCCCAGAGCCCCAGAGCCCCAGAGCCCCAAGCCCCAGAGGCCCAGAGGCCCAGAGGCCCAGAGCCCCAGAGCCCCAGAGCCCAGAGCCCCAGAGGATCCCCAGAGCCCAGAGGCCCCCAGAGCCCCAGCCCCAGCCCAGAGGCCCAGACCCCCCAGAGCCCCTGAGCCCAGAGCCCAGAGGCCCCAGAGGCCCCCAGAGCTTGCCCCAGCGCAGCACAGAAGCAGTTGCTGCGCTTGCTTGCTTGGAGTCAGGGCTGAGGGGACTCTCCTGTCTATCCAGCAGGGTCACGGGTGTGGCGCTGTGACCCCCCCTCACTTCTGCATCCCAGGGAGCTGGTCATGGGCTCTTGTCATCTCGGCCTCATCTAGGAGGCCCTGGGCAACGGGAGCTGGACTTGGCTGGGACAGTCGCATGCTGGAGCACAGGTGGAGGGCTGGGGACGCAGGAGCCACCTGTCCTCAGGAACGCACCATGCAGCTGGTTCAGCCAGGTGTCCCCCCACCTGCCCACATGTGGGGCGAGCGGGTGCAGGTCCCTGCTCTGCGGGTGTCGGGAAGCTCCCCCCTCGGCAGGCAGGGAAGGAAGGCGCGGTGACCAGGGGGGACAGAGGAGCCTCCAGCCGAGTCCTGGCGCTGGGACAAGTTCCTGCGGGCTCTGTGACTCACGGGCGGAGGCCAACCTCACAGAGCTGCAGAACCCACACCTCCGGCAGCCTGGGTATGGACACTCTCCCTCCGAGGCTGGTGACAGTGGCCACGGGGCCATTTTCCTACTCCCTGCCACGCCATTCCTGGTTTCTGTGACTCACCAGGAATTTGGGCGACTCGCCAGGCTGAATGTCCTTTAAACCCAGCCTCTGGTCCAGAAGACGGGTGATGGCACCATGTCACCTGCTGTGTGAGCATTTGACAGACTGGACAGAAAGGACACCGCCTGCTGTGAGGGGGCGGAGGAGGAAGGCCGGGAGCAAGCCCAGGGCTGTGCCTCCCGGACGGCGAGTCCTCCGCCTGTCACCAGGTGACTCCGAAGCCCAGGTACCCGGCTCTCCGAGCACCGCACACGGTCAGGAGCTCTTCTGCAAGGTGTCTCACTGTTGACAAGTCACTGGGCTGGAAACATCACGGCGCGTCCCCCGGTTCAGCCGGATCAAGCCCAGCTCCGTCTTCTGAACCCACAGCCCTCCCGGGAGGCCGGCAGGCCGGTGGCCGCCTCTGACCTGCGCCGGAGAGTCCGGACATCTGTTCTCGCAGGTCCGAGGCAGGAGGCCCCCAGGAGGGCCAGGGACCCGCCCTGTGTTAGCCATTTTCTGTTGCTGATCTCCACGCCACAGACTGGTGACCAGGAAGAAGAGAGGTTTCTGTTGGCTCACAGCCTTGGCCTGAGGTCAGAGGTCAAGGGCCTGCGTCTGGCAACAGCCTTCCTGCTGGCAGAGCCCCGAGACAGTGAGGGCATCCCCTGGCAAGAGGAAGGAGTGTGTGTGTGTGCGTGTGTGTGTGCATGTGTGTGCGTGCATGTGTGTGTGCATGTGTGTGGGTGTGCATGTGTGTGCTTGTGTGCGTGCGTGTGTGCATTGTGTGTGTATGTGTGTGCATGCATGTGTGCGCGTGCATGTGTGTGTGCATGTGTGTGGGTGTGTGTGCATGTGTGCATGTGCACGTGTGCATGTGTGTGCGTGTATGTGTGTGCATGTGTTTGTGCGTGTGTGCATGTGTGAGTGTGTGCGTGTGTGCATGTGTGTGCATGTGTGTGTGCATGTGTGTGGGCGTGTGTGTATGTGTGCATGTGCACGTGTGCATGTGTGTGCGTGTGTGCATGTGTGTGTGCATGTATGTGTGTGCATGTGTGTGCATGTGTGGGTATGCATGTGTGGGTGTGTGCATGTGTGCGTGCATGTGTGTGTTTGCGTGTGTGCATGCATGTATGTGTGCATGTGTGTGGGTGTGTGCATGCATGTGTGTGTGCATGTGTGTGGGTGTGTGCGTGCATGTGTGTGGGTGTGTGTGTGTGCATGTGTGCACTTTTGTGGGCACGTGTATGCATGTGTGGGGCATGTGTGTGGGCATTGTGTGTGCATTTGTGCATGCGTGTGCAGTGTGTGTGCATTCACCCGTGTATGCAGACGAGCCCTTCTCCCTCCCTCTCAGGGAGAGCTGCCCCCGAGGGCCACGGCCCCGTCCCCACTGTGGACTCTGCCATCCTCAGCGGCAGTCACCTGGAACGTGACCAGCCGTGAGGCTCAGAGGCCACGAGGGCCGCGTCCCTGCAAAGCCATCAGGGGTGGAGGCTCTTGTCGCCGTCTTGTCCTCGTAGGAGGCAGTGGCATGTTCGGGTTACTTGAATCGGGGTTTTTGAACCAGAAGCCTCTTTGTGTCCGTCCTCGTGGGGTGTTCCTAGAACACCTGTGCACGCTGCGCCCGCCACGGGAGCATGGCGGGGGTTCTGTGACGACGTGGCTCTCGCTGGGGGCAGGCACAGGGGTTGGTGCTGGGGTGGAGGGGAGGGGGTGCTGGGGTGGGGGTGCTGGGATGGAGGGGTGCAGGGATGCAGGGATGCTGGGGTACAGTGGTGGGGGTACAGGGGTGCTGAGGTGCAGGGGTGCTTGGGTGGGGGGTGCTGATTGGAGGGGTGTTGGGTAGGGAGTGCAGAGGTGGGGGTGCTGGTTGGAGGGGTGCTGGGGTAGGGGGTGCAGGGGTGCTGGGGTGGGGGGTGCAGGGGTGCTGGGGGGGGGTGCTGGGGTGGCGATGCTGGGTGTGGGGGTGCAGGGGGGGTGCTGGGGTGGGGGTGCAGGGGTGCTGGGGTGGGGGTGCAGGGGGGTGGCGATGCTGGGGTGGGGTGGGGGGTGCTGGGTGGAGGGGTGCTGGGGTGGGGGCCGCCGTGGCCCAGGAGTGCCCATGGTGCAGGATCCTCCCCACAGAGGGCAGGTGCTCGGGGGGCAGAAGCCCAGTGCAGAGCCAAGGCCAGGCTGCGCCCAGGTGGGGGAGAGCCCCTGGCTGTCTTACAGGAAAGGGAAGAGGGTCTGGTGGAGGTCCGCCTGCTTCCCCCAACCCCCTGAGGTGTCACCCAACTCCTAGGCAGGACGGGACACGGGTAGATGTGTCCAGGTGACTGGTCTCTGGGTTTAGCCGTGGCCCTGGGCGTCCTGGTCTGACCTGGACGGGTCGCCCCGTGTCCTGGTGCTGCAGCAGGCCAGTGGCCTTCTGCAGTCCAGAGCCCCAGCCCCTCCCTCGCTGTGCCCTCGGAGCCCAGTGTGGGGAGTCGCGGGCACAGGATCGCGTTGCCTGAGAGCTCAGAGGCCTGGGGAAGGAAAGGCAGGCTCGATCTGGTCAAGGCCAGCACGGCAGGGCTCCCGAGTCTCAGAGCCAGCGGAGGCCCAGAGGAGAGGCGTGTGCGCAGCGTGGGTGTGGGGGAGCCAGCCCCGCGGGGAGCTTCCCGGAGGCCTGGGCCACGCAGCCTCCCGGGGTGACTGCGGCACCACCACAGCACGTGCCCAGCAAGGTCACGGTGCGACAGGAACGGGGCGCTGGAGCCCAGCAGGCCTTTGTGGGAAAGCCCGGCCCAGGCCGACCGGCCAGGGAGCGGGTCAGCACACAGGACCCAGCGCTTTGGGCTGGTTCTAGAAAGTGCTTAACATCACGCGGCTGTGAGCAGAGTCTGCCTTGCCCAGGCCAAGGCCGCCGTCCTCCTAGAGCTCTCGGGGAGTGGACGACAGGCGCCCCAAGAGTGGAAGGCCCTGAGGCCCAGCAGGAGGCCGCGCCCCTGCCCCTGCCCCCGCCCACAGGTCCAGGAAGGGAGGGAGTCCGGCTCTCACCCTGCACCGTCCCAGGGGACGCCCCGCCGGGCAAGCCCAGACCTTGGCGCAGCAGGCAGCAGTGCCCTGGGCACACAGGGGTGAGAGGTGGACACAGCCCCTCCCGGGCAGCCGGGCCCGCAGGGCTCGTCCACCAGTGGGAGGGGCCGCGCGTTCCTGCGAGGTCCCCTCCTCCCTCTGTCCCTCCCTCTCCACCTCTCTCTGGTCCCCGCGGTCCCTCTGTCTGTCCTTCCTGTTGGTCCCCCATGTCTTCTTTCTCTGAAGATCCTCCTCTGGCTCGGGCTCTGCTCTCCTGAGCCCCTGTCTGTGTCCTTTCTGCTTCTCTCTCTCTCTCTCTCTCTCTCTCTCACTTGGTGACACAGGCCCCGCCCACTGAGGTGGAGCAGCCTGGGGGCTGGGTGGGGGTGCTCCTGTGCTGGGTTGCATCCTCCACTTGCGGCCTCTCCACCTGGGCGACCTCCACTTGCGGCCTCTCCACCTGGGCGACCTCCACTTGCGGCCTCTCCACCTGGGCGACCTCCACTTGCGGCCTCTCCACTAGGGCGACCTCCACTTGCGGCCTCTCCACTAGGGTGAGGCTCTCCCCTCCCCCAACTTCCACATCCTCCTCCCTGGAGACAAAGGACACATGTGCAGGGCGGACGCGGGCAGAGCCCCTCCT
Organism: Tamias sibiricus; assembly: GCA_025594165.1. Lineage (NCBI taxonomy): Eukaryota > Metazoa > Chordata > Mammalia > Rodentia > Sciuridae > Tamias > Tamias sibiricus. The sequence goes on along the minus strand of CM046671.1, from coordinate 5,274,783 downwards.
CCTGTCCCTCATGGGAATCCAGGCTCGCGGGAGGAGCCGTCTTCCCCTTGCAGACCCCCACGTCTGACTTGAGCCACGCCCTCCTTCCTTGATGCCGCTTCCCCGCTGCCCCTGCACCCGGGCACAGTCTTCCCTGGCAGTCTGTCCTGGTCTGCCTCCTGCTGCCGGGACAGGGTGCCCGAGGCCAGGTGATACACCAAGTCCAGCGCCCCAGGGTCCCGGCCCAGCATCAGCCACGGAGCGTCCAGGGCAGAGCGTGGGCCGCGGAGCAGGAGAGCAGGGGCCGGCGGGCTGCGCGAGGCTTCCTGGCAGCTCTGCCCTGGAAGAAAGCCACCCACGTCCTCAGCAGCAGTACGCACCCCATCACCCCCGGCCCTCTGCAGGAGCCCGAGGTGTCCCACATGGGGACGTTGAGGGACACATCGAAACCAGGACCACAGCACAGCTGAAGTCAGCCCTCGTGCTGTCTGATAGGGTGTGAGCACGAGTGAGCTGAGCCTCCTCCTTCTGGGCCTCCTCGGGGTGAGCTGAGCCTCCTCGGGGTGAGCTGAGCCTCCTGGGTGTGAGCTGAGCCTCCTGGGTGAGCTGAGCCTCCTCGGGGTGAGCTGAGCCTCCTGGGGTGAGCTGAGCCTCCTCGGGGTGAGCTGAGCCTCCTCGGGGTGAGCTGAGCCTCCTTGATCTGAGCCTCCTCGGGGTGAGCTGAGCCTCCTCAGGCCCTCTGAACCTCCTGGGGTGAGCTGAGCCTCCTGTTTTGGCAGCACAAAGGCCACCATAGCCTATGCACAAATAGATGAGCTCATCTGTTGAGAAACCATATTCGTGAAAACCAGAGAGTCCCTGAGCCCTGCTGATTCCTGACAAAGGAGGTGACAGATCAGGAGGGCCACCCAGACCACATTGCAACCTCCCTGCATGAGAACTAACCCTCCACAGTTCTGAGGCAGTCAGATGGTGGTGAGCTGTTTGTCACTGCAGCATAACTTCACCTGACCTGACTGATACAGAGTCCTCTTCTTATCTCATTCAATCCTGAATTTCTGGGTCTCAACTCTGGCGTCGTTTTTTTCACTAACATGTGTTAGTGGCACACATTGATGGGGTTCCGCGTGACATTTCAGCACATGCCTAGAGTATGCACCAGTCAAATCCAACCACCCCTTCTCCATAATCCCCGCCTCTACCTATCACTATTCTCCATTTGGATCAACTTTTTTCTTCTTCTTTTTTTAGCTGACACATCTCCCCTCGTTACTGTTTCTTCCCCTTCCTCTCCAGATCACCTGATTTCCATGTATTTTTTCCTTTATCAAGATGTGGGGTTGAATATATAGTTTTACATGAATAGACTGACTTAATTTCCAGCAAAGATCAGAGGGTAAAATTGCAAGAAGGGAAGGATCGACACAGGTACAAGACAAACACTTTATGTGCAACACAGTGGCTCTAGCCAATCACCATGTATTGTATTTTTAAAAAATTGCTAAGAGTAGATTCCAGGAAAATCACCACAACATAATGACCCGTGAAGTGATGGGAAGGTTCTTTGTGAGCGTCCACCGCCCCTCCCACAGCGCATGCCCTTCAGGACAAACGCCACACCACACACCACGGTGTGGGCCATTTTACCTGTCGGTCAAAATAAATGAGCAAAGTAAGACAAAGAAACCCCTGGAGTCCGCCAGGCTGAAGCACTTCAGGTCTAGAAAGACTGGGGCAGAGCACGTCCTGGCTCAGCTCAGGAGCGGGGGCGATGGTGTTGGCAGAGCCACGGTGACTCTGAAAACCAAGTCTGTGTCAGAGAAGAGCGCACAGCACTCTGGAGGAAGGGGAAGGAAAGGCCAGCCACCTGCACCCGTGAGATCTGGAATCCCTCAGTTTTGTAAGAGAAGGAACTGGGGTGAGCAGCCTGGCCCTCAGCAGTGGTCCTCGGAGTCAGTTATGCCACCAAAAACCGTCCAGGAAAGCAAGCGGGACTTCAAGGGGAAAACCTCCCCACCCTCAATGGAGTCACCCTCCGTGCCCAGCAGGACACAAACCACCAACTGGTGCCGTGAGTGAATGCTGTTCAGTTGCACTTGGCATGCCCACACATTTAGACAGGAAAACCCCAACTATTGGCTGGATTCAACCTCAGTGGACCAAAAGCGAAGGCTGTTCTACTGTCCTTTCCAGGACAGTCACAGCCAGATGCTTTTCTAGAACAATCATAGCACTCAAATCCAAAAGCTGTCTGTGCAATTCCCTGTGCTCAGAGGCCAAGAAGGAAGGAAGAGAATCAAATATGTTTCAGGGCACGTTTGGGAAAGTGATTGAGCAGCTTTCTGTTACTGTAACGAAATGCCTGAGATTAGTCAATTTATGTAGAAGAAAGGTTTCTCTCCCCTCACAGCTAAAGGATTCAGTCCAGGGGTTGGTTGGCCCAGCTTCTGTGGGGCCTGTAGAGAAGCAGCTCATCACAGCCAGAGCCTGAGGCAGGGGAAGCTGCTCACCTTATGGCCAGAAACAAAAGAGACGGAGGGGAGAGAACAGGGTCTCAGTGCCCCCTTGGAGGGGCGCATGCCCAGGCCCTGAACCTCCACCTGCACCATGGGCTTGGTCCACGCCTTTAGCCCATGGGCTCTGGGGACACTGCGGTCGGACTGGTGAGGGACAGCTGCTGGAGAGCCCGAGGGTGACTGCAGCAGCGAGGCCCCCGAGCAGGGCTGAGTGAGGCTCCTCCCTGTGCCGCCTCCGCTCCTCCGGAGGATGGCGGGCCTCCATGTCTACAGCCTCCCTACCACAGGCTCACAAGGACCCAGAACCTGGGGGGGAGACACAGCGTCCCTGCTGAACACGCCCGCCTCCTGCAGGAGCCCTGTGTGGGGAGACGGCTATGATTGCGGTTGACTTCGGGCCATGGAGTTTTGGACATCGCCGCCTTCCGTAGTCTCACGAGACTTGGCCCGGGATCTCGAGAGACTTGGGCCGAGCCCGGAGGGGTCGGGGCCATTTTGGGTGGTTGTTGTTTGCTGGTGTGTGGTGCGTGTTAGAGTTGGTAGAGCCAGAGAGAGAAGCTGACAGGATAAAGAGCCTGTTTGTTTCCAGCCTGCCTCTGAACTCATTCCCGCGGCTTTGCTGCTCCAAGCGGCCATCGCTTCAGGCGGCGACAGCCTCCCTCTTCCGCGTCGCCGCTGCGGCGTCCTGAGCCGGGCAGCGTGGCCACCTAGAGACGGCCAGGCACGGGCAGCGCGAGGTCCACACAAACCCGGCACAGTCTGCGGCCGGGCACGCGGCGCCTGTGGATGTGGGGATGCACCAGAGGGCCCTGGAGTCAGTCACCAGGGACCCCAAGGGACCCGTGTGCAGGGATCCGAGGTGAGCAAAGAACGCGCGACCCCAGGCTTCCCGGCGGAGGCCGCGAGCGGCTCCGAGAAGAGGCTGGACCGAAGGAGGAGGTCAGGGGAGGCCTGCCCTCATCACCGAGGCCTGCAGATCAGAAGGCCTCGTTTCACACGCCGGACAGGTGGTGGGGACGCTGGCGTCACGAAGGCAGGAACGGGCGTCTGGAGGTGGAGCTCGGGGTCCCCACCCGTCTGTCCCGCCGGCCCTCGGCCTGCCTGCCCCCTCCCCCGTGTCCCTGGCCAGGTCTCTCAGCCAGACGAACAGGCTCAGGGCTGACATAGGCAGGTGTCTCCCTGTGACAGGGACCATGGAGGGCCGCCGTGTCCCCGAGGCAGCGAGCGTGGTTTGCTGCTGTGGCGGAGCCCTGGGACAGGCCTGGCGCCCGGTGGTTCAGCACGGCAGGCCAGGTGCCCTCTGCACTCGCCGGTGCCAGCTCAGCAGCGGACAGGGCGAAGGGCCGGGCCGCCAGGCGGGCGCCTCGCCCCGCTGCGGCCTCCAGCAACCCGGAGTCCTGCCTCCCCCTGGGTCCTCCGCCCTCTGGCCACCAGGAGAGAGAAGCCTCCTGTCGGTGCCTGACCCTAACTCTGGCTTCCGGAAAGGTGAAGAGTTCGGGTCCCCCAGGGCCGCGGGCTCGGAGCCTCCAACCTGATGAGCAGCCAGTGGAGTAAGAGGCTGCCACGGCCCGGCCTCCACGGGCCACAGGCACGGCTGCAGTTAGGACTCAAGTGTCCCCAAAGGCCGATGCGGCTGAGTCACCACCCGTGGTGCTGCCGGGAGGGGGTGGGACCTTCAGGGCCAAGCCTCGTGGGAGGAAGCTGGGTCGCAGGAGGCGCCCCTCGGAGGGGACGGGGCACGGGGGACCCCAGCCCCATCCTGAGCCTCTCTTTGCTTCCATGAGATGCCAGCCCTCCCGCCGTGGTGCGCTGGGGCTGCGCCAGGCCTAGAGCGCCAGGCCGCGTGACCACGGGCTGCGTGACCATGGGCCAGCCCCTGGAGCTGTGACCTGGACCGACCTGTCCTCCTCCTCGTAAGCTGTTTGCCTCCGTCTTCTGTCACATGGAGGGGACGTGGACACACAGTCACCGGCTCCAGGGGGGCCAGCTGGGACGTTCCGCAGAAGCCCACCTGGACGGGAAGCCCCGTGGGGGGTGGGCCGGGACTGGCCCCGACTCTCACGTGGGCCCCATTTGCGGGCAGGCCCCCGGGGGGCCCCGCACAGTGGCCTGGGCACCGCCTGCCTGCTCTTCCCTCTACGCGCGAGCTCCCCGTTCTCCTTCACTCCAGGCCGGGAGGCCGCCGCTCTCCTCCCCGCATCTCCCCTCTGCTCCGTCTCGCCCCTGCCCGCCACCCATCACCAGGGACACCTGGTCCGTGGGAAGGGGACCCTCGTCCACCCCCTGCCCGAGGCTGCCTTCCAGGTCACTTCCATTCCTCCCCTGCTTCCTGGGGGGGGTCCCTGGGTGGGCCTCACCGGCTCTCTGTGAGTGACGCAGGCTGTGACCTGGGACATCCTGCTGGCTCCGCAGAGCCCAGACAGCCATGGCTGGGGAAGACAGAGGAGCCGGCGCGCGGCTGGGCCTGTCCTCAGCACGGGGACCTCAGAAGGCCTGAGCGAAGGCTGACCCAGGAGACTCTGCTCCACCTGCACAGCGCTCACGGCATGTCAACCTCCCTCACGCCGCGGAGCTGTCCCTGGAAATCAGCTTGCACTGATTGAATTAGGGGTCATTATATTCCCAATAGAAGCGGAACTTCCAAAATGCGCGATATATGAAGACAGTTTCTGGTGGCTGGACAGTAGTCCCTCCACCTCTGGGGACACAGTCCAAGTGGTGGCTTGAAGCCACAGCTGGTACTTGAAGGGCAAAGCATCACACCGGGGACAGCCGTGCAGCCAAAAGATTTATTCAACAGCCTTCGTGGCTGGTAGTGAAAACCGGAGAAGAGGTGCTCTGGTCGAAGGTCGAAGAGGTGGGAGAGGGGAGTCAGGGAGAAGGGAGTGTGCAAGCTCTGGTGGGAGAAGGGAGTCAGGGAGAGGGGAGTGTGCAAGCTCTGGACAGAAGGTGGGTGCTTGGTTGCACTGGCTAGGATCTCTGGAGCTGTCGGCTAAAGCAGCTGCTGTCTGGCTGGAGGCTGGAGCTGTCAGCTGGGAGCGGCCGTCGAGCTGAAGGTGGTCAGGCTGGAGCAGCTGCCGTCGGCTGGAGGCGATGGGTCTGGAGCTGTTGCAGTGGCTTCCTCCTCTCTGCAGTGACGAGCCAATGTATCTGTCTTCCTCCTCTCAGCAGCGACGAGCCGATGTTGTGTGTCCGTGTGTGTCTCTCTCTGTCTGTCTGAGTCTCTCAGACAGGGCCTTATATAGGGATTTCTGGTGGGAGGTGCACCAGAGCAACCCCAATGCCATTGGCTCTTTGCCCCTAGAACAGGGTGACCTTTAAGCCTATTGGCTCTTGCCAGGGGAAAAGAAACATCCTGCCCGGGGAAGAAACATCCTGCCTGGGGAAAAAAACATCCTGTCCGGGGAAGAAACATCCTGCCGAGAATGAAACAAGGTTGCTTCTCTCAGGATGTGGAGAACTCTGGGGGGAGGGTGACCTATCTATCAGTACTGAATCCTGCAAACACTGTATTTCTTCATACACTTGCAGACCTAGGTAAAGTCTGATCTGTCACGAGGCGTGGCCAGAGAGGATGACGATGACCTTGTACTGTGCACAACTACTGGACGCGCTGAGACGCAGGCCGTGCCTGCCCCCTCACCTCTTGTCCTGCAGGCCGTCTCCCTCTCTCATGGCGCTACCCCTGCTCGTCTTGCAGGGACGGGAGGAGGTGACAGTGCAGGGAGACACTTCCCAGCTCCTCTGCCGATGTCAGCTACCAGCCCTGCAGCTCTTGTCCGGGGGCCGTCCGTCTGTGAGCCAGGAGGCTCCTGGAGCAGCCACATCCCAGCCGTTTTGTATTTTATTAGAGGCAGAATATCACTGTGCCCCTGGCCTCCTGTGCCCGGGGCCTCCTGTGCCCCTGGCCTCCTGTGCCCGGGGCCTCCTGTGCCTGGGGCCTCCTACCAGCCAGACGGGCCAGGAGACTGTGCTCTGCTTCACTTTGGGTTTTTTTTTGGTACCAGGGATTGAACTCAGGGGCACTCGACCACTGGGCCACATCCCCAGCCCTTTTTTGTATTTATTAGAGACAGGGTCTCACTGAGTTGCTAAGTGCCTCGCCACTGCTGAGGCTGGCTTTGTGAACTAGTGATCCTCCTCCTCCCCCACTCCTCTCCCTCCCAAGTGCTGGGATTACAGGCGTGCGCCACCACGCCTGGCCATGGTTTTCTATTTTCCAAAAGATGGAACATCTAAACACTCATATGTACAAGATTCATTTATATACACACATATGCACCATATGCACATATAATATGTACAGCACATCCATCCATGTAGAAAGCGTGCCAATCAAGGTGTCCTCTTTTAACCAGGAAATCTTATTGGAGCTGATGAGAGGCATTTCCAATACCTCCTAGTAAACGTCCCGAGGACTTGACTCGAGTCTGCTAAGGCTGTATTTTGCCCTTGGTTGGCTTTAGCCATGGATTCTCAGACTCTCATTGGCTCGCTGTCCCCCCATTCTTGAGTAGCCGCGGTCTTCACTCTCGACCAAGTCTTGGTTCACGAAGCGCATCCAGGCAGCGTTGCACAAACCGGGGTCAAGAAAACCCCAGCCGACTTTGGAAACGACGTCCCAGAGGGCAGAGCCCACAGAGCAGCAGCGCCCTCGCTCGCTGCCTGACCTCGCTGCACGCTGCTGTCTGGGCAGGCAACGCGGGCAGAGATGGACAGGAGGAGCCACTCACACGGGGTCCCAGGGAAGTGACGAGAAGCCGTTCCTCCTGTCTTGTCCTTCTCTGTTTTCCCTTCCCCTCCTTCCCCTCCCCCGCTCAGCTTCCGTGACAAGCCAGTCACACGCTGGGAAGGGCACAGGCCGCGTCTCTGGTGGTGGCCTGCCCTCCCATGGCTGAGATCAAACCTGCCCGCAGAGTTCCTCAGTCCCCGGGGGCCGCGGTCCTGCGGCTGGACGCCGTCTCTGCCTCTCCAGAAAGACAGGCCCCAGCGACTATGGCGCCCAGCGTTCTGGCCCTGGGACTCGCAGAGCCGGGGCTGCTCTTCCTTAGCAAAGAGCAGGTGCGGGGGGGGGGGGGGGGGATTCTTGCCCCAGGGACCACCATGAGGCCCAGAAACTCCACACGGCACTCCCCCTGAGGCAGGAAAGAGGGGAGAGACCCCCCGCTGGGTGCCTTGTGCTGGGTGCCTTGTGCCGGGTGCTGGCAGCCAGGAGGGGACCCCCTGCCATGGGCGCAAAGGAATCCAGCCAGCGGAGCCGGACGCAGGAGGGGTGCGAGACCCGCTCCGCAGGGGGCACTGAACCCCGACACCTCAGGCAGGGTTCCGTGGTTCCCCCCCCCCCCAAAGTCCTCTTAATTCAGGACTCTATGAGCAAACTGGAGAATCCAGGATCAGCCCCCGGTACCCACCCAGGCAGGACGAATGCCCAGGTCCCCCAGCCTCTTGTGCTTGGCATCAGGGCCCGGTCCGTGTGCAGTAGGGAGCTGGTGCGCCACCTGTGGGGGGGGGGGGGGGGGGGGGGGGGGGGGGGTGGGGGGGGGGGGGGGGGGGGGGGGGGGGGGGGGGTGTGGTGGGTGTGGGGTGGGGGGGTGGGGGGGGGGTGTGTGTGGGAGCCCCGTCTGGGCCTCCCGAGGCCAGCACCTGCTGGCCTTCCAAGCCGGCTGGTATCCAGTGACTGTCAGATGGCCAGGGAAGGCGGCCTCGCCTCGCCACCGCCCCACCCCCAGTCTCTCGGGGAGGGGTCTTGAAACTGTTTTCGCGTGTTTACAAGCAGGCCCTTGCCTTCACCGAGGACCCCGCCCCCACCCCACAGTCCTCAGCCCTGAGTGCGCCCTGTCACCCGGGAGCGTGGGAAGCCAACGGCCACCACGGTGCGGCCAGCGGCTCTCCAACTGGCCGCTCCCTGTGGGCACGGACATGGGCGACTGTGGGGGGCAGCTGGGGTGGAGGGGCCCGCGGGGGGCAGCTTCTCCACAGGCCCACAGGCTCCCCCTGGCCCAGGGGTCGCCCATGGCCCGCCGCAGCTGCCGGCTGGCCCTGCAGGGGCACAGGCAGCCCTTCCTCTGCTGGAACTCCCTCTCCCCTTGGCCACCCTCCTCAGACCTCCAGCTCCACTCACCTGGAAAACTCGCACCATCTCCCCCAAGTCTGTCCTTGCGGGTGGCCCCACACCTGGTCCATTCGCGCTCCGTGAACACCCCCTTCCCCTCCTACAAACCCTCTAGTCCACAGTGTCGGATCTCGGAAGGCAGCTGCTGGGTCTGGGCTAACTGCTGTGTGTCCTGGACCTACATATTGCCGGCTCTGGAGATGGGGTGGGGTGGACGGACGGACGGACGAACAGTGTGACAGAGCCACACTTATAACTCTTTCTTTTTTTTTTTTATCCAAAGGCTGTGCATCCTAACACCCTCGGGAAGACGTGTGGCATCATTTCACAAGTTGGAACTTTGTGCTACGTACATGTCGTGATGGTTGGTGCACAGGACAATGGCCCTGCAGCCAGTCCCCCAACACGCCGGGGCTCCTGCTTGCACAAGTTTGCACACGTCTCTCTCTCGGCCTGAAACACCCTTCTTCTCTCTCTTGTCCTGCCTGCTGACCACCTGACTGACTTCGGCCTTCAGCTACGACATCCTGACCTTGGGCAAGTCCCCCTGTCCCTCTTCTCTATCTCGGCAGCATCTTGAGCTCTCCAGCTGTGGTCCTGTGAGACCGTGAGGGTCTGGCCTCTGCACCTCCCCTGCATGGACCCGGAGCTCTGCAGCCCCTTCGTGCAAAGCCCCGTGGGTTTTGTTTCTGGATGATTGCATTCTGTAGATAAAGATGTTTTATGTTCTGGGGGTTAAACCCAGGCGCCCTTAACCATGAGCCATGTCCCCCACCCTTTTTTATTTCTCATTTAGCGACAGGGTCTTGCTAAGTTGCTGAGGCTGACTTTGAACTTGCAATCCTTCTGCTTCAGCCTCCCGGAGCTGCCGGGAGGACAGCGTGCACCACCACCTGGCTCAGCAGAAAGTTTTAAATCGTAGTTTACATTGTTAGGATTTTTTGAAGAATCGGTCAAGACTTCCCTGTGCCACCGCTGAATGACTCAGAACGAGTGCCCTTTGCCTCTGCTTCTTGTTTTAGGCAGCGTTCCCCCCCTTGCTCCAGGACTCCTTCACTTCCTGTGAAATCAGCAGGACCTCACCGTGAAGAACCTTTGAGCTCCCGAGCGAGTGCGACCTGCCCGCCTACCCGCCACCTACCCGCCACCAGTCTAATTGGATTGCACTAAGCTGGGAAAACAGTTTTTGTCTCTGCAACAAGATCCCCAATCCTTTTTCCATGGTTAATTTTATGCAGCCCAGAAAACACGCGCTGGCGGCAGAGCCAGGAAGGAGCAGCGCTCCTTCCCCAGGCCTTTGCTGTGTGCTGCTGGCCCTGCTCCGTCCCCCCCCAGGCCACAGCTGGCCGCCATGTGCAGGGTGGGGGAGGGGAGGAGGGGGACGTGGGGGCTTCTCTGGAGCCCAAGGTGCAGTCCGCAGCTGGGTGGAAAGCCCTCAGCTGAGTCTGGGAGGGGCGGCCCGGCCCGGCAGTCGGCCCTTCCTGGGTGGAATCTGACTGCCCTGGTGCCAGAGCTGCGCGTCGCCTGTGGTCTGCGATCTGAAGCAAGTTCCTGAGTTCTCTGGACCGAGATGCCCATCATCTGTTAAGTGGCGTTGCTGTGAGGACACGCGGCTGGATGGCCCCGGAGGCCCTGTGATGCGTCAATCCCAGTGGGTCCTGGTGAACGTGGAACGGCGCCACCCCACGCCCTGCCCTGCTCGCAGGAATGGCGGAGCGGAAGCGGCTAGAATGGGCTCCTCCACCCTCTGCACGTCCAGCAAGCGGCACGTGGCCTCTGTCCCCCAGGCATGTGCCCTCCCCGGGACCAGACACCACCTCCGTCCTCCCCTGATTTTCACCAGGAGAGAGACACCCTGAGGAAGTCTCTGTGGGAGCCCCTGAAGGTGACTTCCCCTCTCGGCCATCAGCCCTGGCAGTGACCACGGCCACCGTGAGCCATGAGGCCTTGTAGAGCCCCGGAGGTGACTTCCCCTCTCTCGGCCATCAGCCCTGGCGGTGACCACAGCCACCGTGAGCCAGGAGGCCTTGTAGAGCCCACAGTTTGTTCCAATCCTAGGTCAAGTGACCCTCCAGCTTTCCGCCCAGTGCTGGGGCACTCAGGCTCCCCAGCAGCCCCGCCCGGGCCCCTCAGAGAGTGCCTGGCCCCGCGGCAACCACAGGCCGGGGCGCCTTCTCCAGGGTCCCGCAGCTGTCGTCTTGCAGGGAAGGTGCCCGCCTGAGAAGGTGCAGGCCAGGGTGCACGCGCTGGCCCCTCCCTGCTGACCCTCTGGAGGGACAGAGGGACAGCCCTGGAGGGGCCAGTCAGAGGGAAGGACGGCCTCCTCTTCCCTGTCCCCAGCTGTCAACCGCAGGGTGCCTGTGGCAGCTGCCGGGGCGTTGTGGAGAGGCAGGTCCTTAGGAAGCCGCCAGGTCTCAGGAGAGAGTAAGATCCAGGCCTTTCAACACAGGATCCTCCAGCTAATCTCTGGCCTAATCCACTTAGAGCGCTGCTTTTAACTCCCCTCGAGGCACCAGAGCACCACACTAAGCAGATAAGCCCTTCCCACTTGGTAGGGGCTCTCAGCCGTCCACGCTGCAGCTAACCTGTGCTAGGCTGTCTGGGACAGTGCACGTCCTGCTGTGATCGATTTTTGAGTCCTGGGGACAAAAGCCAGGAGCACAGCCTCTCTGGGAGGTGGGACCCTGTACCAGAGTGGCGCTCAGTTACAGCCAATCAGGATCAGCCCAGAGGCCTGGGACCAGCAGAAGAGGCGCTATTGGGGGCGCTGGGTCCCCTGGACCACTCTGTGTGGATGAGGAGAGCCACACGCCTCTCAGGCCGACCATGCTGTCAGAAAAACAATGATCCCACTCTAAAACCAAGAGGCTGGCGGGAGCTGCCAGCTGCTGGCAGACACTCGTTCAGACCAGAAAGCAGGCAGCCCTCCCGGCCCTTCCTGCTGCAGGAGCGCGGGCCTCGGCACCGCCAGGGCGCAGCCAAAATAATAAGTCGATAAACAAAAAATAAAAAGAAAATAAACCTCCAGGGCTCTGATTTCCAAAGACATAATAGAACACGGAAAATGGAGACAATAACTCATAGGAAGGAGAAACAGATATTTAAGTCATTTCCTCTTTGGTCCCACCTGACTTTTAAATTGATTTCCACTTTAAAGAACTTGAGTGATTTTAGGAAGATGAAATCACTATTTCAGATCCTTTAAGTCAACACGGGCCTTGCCTTCCCCCCCGGGACGCAGAGGTGCAGAGGGGGCCGCTTTTCTCCAGACCCCTCTTTCCTCTGTAAGAATGAAGGCGTGTGCCTGTGTCTGCGCTCACGTGCGTGTACATGAGGTGTGATGCGTGTGTATCTTTCCCCGACCTTGAAATCCATAAACTGCTGCCTTCCCTCGGACCTGAGTTGGTGCAGAAAGTGCCCTGAGTAGCCCCGGGGGTGTCACTGCCCGGTGGCGCCAACGCACCCTGCTGGGTCACAGGCTGCTGCGCTGGCCTCCACCTGCCCGGGCCTTGCTCTCTCCATCCGTGACACCAGCCAGCTCGGAAGGCACTCGCCTGTGACATTCCACAAGCCTAGAAAACTCTCCGCGTGCCAGGCAGACAGGCGAAGAGCTCATTTTCTTTTCTGAAAGTTGGAAGATTGTCGAAGGCTTTGTGCAGGCGGGGCCTGGGGCTGATGGGAGCAAGCGTCCATCCTGCCCCAGCCGCTGAGGCCCGCCCGCCAAACTCCATCCACACCTGCCTTCGCAGCAGCCTGGGGGTTGCCCGTTGTCACAGGAGGAAGCTGTGAGCATCATCTTAGGCCTGTCAGGATGAGAGAGTCAGACTGACCCAAAACTGAAAGCTGTGGTTTGTCGAGCTCGGCAAGTCCCGTCTCTGGGTTTGTTTCTGAACAGGAGGCCCCGCCCACCCTCCTCGCAGCCTCCGCACAGCACCTGGGTGTAGACGGCACTCAGGAGGTGCTCGGGGCTGACCGTCCACCAGAGCCACCACAGACCCCTTGAACCAGCGCAGTCCTGCTCTGGCCTGGATCTGGAAAGTGCCAGAGGCTCACGTGCTGAAGGCCTTGTCCCCAGTGCCACAGTGTCCAGAGGTGGGCGTCGAAGCGATGGACCACGGAGCACAGACCTCACCCGCGGTGAGTGCACAAGGGCCAGCTGGTGGGGCTGCTGGGAGGGGGGGAGTGGGCCTGGGGAGCTGCCTCCTAGCAGCTGGCCGGCTTGGCTGCCCTCCTCCCCTCCCCTAGCCAGAAGACCAAGTGAGGCCCCCGGTCCCAACAGAGCCCAACTCAACGCCCCTACTCCCCTCCCCAGGGGACTCCCCTCCCTACTCCTCTCCTCTACCCCCTCATCCCCTCCCCCGGCCCAGCCCGGAACAACCTCCCCCGATCCCCTCCTCCCCTCCCCATCCTAGACAGCGACCCCTCCCCTCCTCCCCTCCCCTACTCCCCCCTCCCCTACTCCCCCGCCCCCTCCTCCCCTCACTCTCCTCGTCCGCTCCCCTCTCCCCCCTCCCCCCCCTCCCTCCTCCACTCCCCTCCACTCCCCTTCTCCCCCTCCATGCCCTTCCTCCCCTCCTCCCCTCCCCTCCCCTCCTCCCTTCCTCCTCCCCTCCCCTCCCCTCCTCCATTACTCTCCTCCCTTCCTCCTCTCCTCTCCCCCCTCCTCCCCTCCTCCCCTCTCCCCCTCCATGCCCTTCCTCCCCTCCTCCCCTCCTCCCCTCCACCTCCACTGCCCTCCTCCCCCCCTCCCTTCCTCCTCCCCCCCCCCTCCTCCCCCCTCCCCCCTCCTCCCCTCCTCCCCTCCTCTCCTTCCTCTCCCCTCCCCAGGCTGAGCAGGGGTGAGCACAGTCCCTGCCCTGCCCCTGCCGTGCTGCCCCTCTCTCCTCCCTTGCAGCTGGGCCCCAGGATGACACGGACTCGAACCTCGGAGCCAGCTGAAGTGGCTCTTGTCTCCTTTCCTGTGTTTCTCTGGGTCGCCTGTCAACACCCGAGGCTGGCTGACGTGGCCAGGCCCGGTGGGATGGGATCGTGGCCCCGTGGACGCTGCCACCAGGCCTGTCCAGCTGGGAGGGCCCGGGGCCTCAGGACGGTCCTTCCTCTTCCAGCCCACGTCAAGTGTGAGATGAGGGAGGACGCGGAGTGACGGGCTGCCCTCTGAGACTCTCCTGCTGCCGCCGCTGCCTGATCGTCGCTCCGCCGTCACCCCGTTAGAAAACGTCCAGAAAAACAAGGAGTTCCTGTGAGCAGGATTTTCCATTGGTTGGTATCACCAGAACCGCTTTCCCACTGAGGCCGTGGGCTGGAGGCGCCGGGCCCCACGGCCAGCCAGTCGGGGCCACCCTGACACCAGGTGCCACCAGCTCCTGCTCGAGGCGGGGAGCATGGAAGGCGGCGCGGGGCGGCTCTGGCCCGGCACTCCCCGTCTCCGAGCCGCTGTCCACACTGGCCGGGCTGCCAGCGCCGGGACCGCCCCTGGGAGGGTCAAGCGCCTCAGCGAGCTCCTCCTCAGCGGGCTCAGGGGATCGGGCTCTCCTCCCTGTTCCCTCCTCCCTCTCTCATCTCTATCCTCGGCCCACATTAAAAGAAGCGTCGCCAAAGCCTGTGGAGTCCCGGGCTGGCCACCCACCCTGGACAGTGGGTCCCGCGAGCGAGAGCAGCCTGGAGCCCACGCCACCCCGCCCCCGGCCGGCCATGGGGGGTCATCCTGCTGTGGCCCAGCCCCAGCTCAAAGCCTGGAAGGTCGTTTCTGCTCCCTGCCCTTGGGGACACTGGCAAAAGTGAGCGCGGAGGTGACACTGACGGAGCCACCTGGGACGACGCTGTGAGTCACTCCTGGGCTGGGGCCGCGGGCCTGCAGGGCTTCCAATGAGGCTCCGGAGCCCTCACGTCAGCCTTCCCAGACCCTGAAGCAGGACAGGACCGAGCCCCTCCGGCCCGGCGCCCGCCAGTGCTGTCATGCCTGGGACGGTGCAAGGCGAGTGACAGCTGGAGCAGCTCCGGACCCACGCCTGCCACCCCAGGTTTCCAGGTACCACACCTTCCCCCCCCCCCCCCCCCGCAGTACCTGCTACACGGGCCGAATACCTTGACCAGCAAAGGACGAGGAATTCCCTAGATCACCGGAGCCTGCCCGCCGCTGACCCAGACAACAGAGAATGTCCAGAACCCGCCTGGGCCGAGCCCTCGTCAGCTGCTGCGTCCCTGAGACAGGAGCTGCGAGGACCCACGCCGGGGTCAGGCCCAGAGCTCGGGCACATCAGTGCCACACAGTGTCTCCGGGAGCAGGAGGTGTTCATGGCTGCCCCACCCCTGAGCTTCTGCCAGCGTGGGAGGAAGGGCCACCGCCCGGCAGGGCCACCGTCCCAGCCCGCAGCCTGGGATTTCATGAACTTGAGAGGGCTCTGTGCCAGGTCGCTCCTGTCAGCCCCTGCCATGGTCCCGTCAGCCCACTTCTGTCCTCTTCTCCTCCTAACACCCCTCGTCCCCTCCTCTCACGTCCTCACCCCGCCTTCCCACTCTCGTGGGGATCCTACAAACCTGTCCTCCCCTGTGGCCAGCGGTGCAGGGAGAACCCTCCCTCCTACAGAAAGGGAAGCCCCCGCAGGGCTCTGCACAGTGTGCAGGCTTGTGGAGTCACCCCCAGCTCCGACAGCAGGGGCCGCCTGCTCGGTGGGGCCACACCCCGCTCAACAGGGCTGTTGCCGCCTGAAGCGATGGCCGCCCTCGCTTGGAGCAACGAAGCCGCGGGAAAGAAGTTCAGAGGCGAACTGGAGACAAACAGCTTTTTATTCTGATAACTTTTCTTGCTCGCAAGGGTTGGTTCTTGGAGAAACGACACACGTTCTGCGAGCTTCGCCTGCTATTGCGGCAAGAGAAGCCCCGTCCCACGGGCAGGGACCTGGGTGACAGTCCCTTGGTCTCGCCATGCCTTAGGGCATGGAGACAGCTCTCGGGGGTGTGAGGATGCAGGCGGGTGACCACAGAGGCCTGCAGCACCGCTGGGCCTCTGGCTCCAGAGCTGCGTGTGGACAGAGGCCCTCTGGCTCTCTGGGTTTAGGATCGCATTTCCAATACCTGAAGTGTGGACAGGTGAGCTCTGAGGCAGCACCGCCCAGCGAGAGCCCCTTCTCCCAAGAACGTCAAGAGCACCTTCATATAGATCCCCTTGGTGCTGAGGATCGCACAGAAGGAACATTCCAGAAGGACTCACAGCTCACAGAACACCCCGTGGGGGACTGCACTGAGAGGACGCGAGCTCCCCAGCGGGGGCCTCTGGGGACCCTGCCAACGGTGACCTCAGCAGCGAGAGCTATTGGAACCAGGCCAGTCTCCAGGACAACCTGGTGTTGCTGCTCCCGCAGCCCTGCTGCCACTGCTGGGCGAAGCTCGAGGCCCCCGGCCTCGGCCCTCGGTCTCACGCCACGTGCTTGAGCTCACGTACAGCAGCCCTCTTACCCCCAGTGGGGAGAAGCCAGGAGGCGCTGTGTCCAATCGCAGCTCAGGCACGGGTAAGGGGCATCCGCGGGGCGGCCCCGTCACTCGCACCCGCCCCACAGCCAGTCGGAGCCGCCCTGGGCCAGCTGCTGCGCCCTCTCGGGTCACCGGGAGCGGCAGTGCCCACCTCCTAGGCTGCACGCGCTGCCTCGCCTGTCCCGCCTGCACAGGTCAAGGGCCAGGCCAGGCCACCCTCCCTTGCCGCCCGAAGAACCAAACCCCCAGGTCGCAGGAGGCCGGCGTGTGTGCAGAATTCCACGCAGAGGGGGACTTGTCCTGTGTCACTGGAAGTCCCCAAGAGTCCAGCCTTGACTGGTGTGCACTTGCTAGCAGACAGAGACGTGGCTTTGTCATCGAGAGCACACGTGCTCTGAGGGCGAGACCCAGAGACAGGCCGGGAGCCAGCGCGCATGGCAGCCGGCCACTCCCGAACAACCTCCTCCCGGGGGGCCCCTGTCAGTCCTCAGCAGCCAGAGGGCTCCTGGAGAGCCGCGCCGCGAGGCCCTCATCTGCCCACGGGGGCCGCTCTGACGGCTCTGCGAGGAGCTCGGGCTCCTCCCGAGGACAGCGTGGCTCTCGGTGTCACAGTGCCTCTGACGACGCCAAGACTCGAGTTGCATGAGTTGCATGGGCCCCAGAGCCCCGCGGGGGCTGGCTTAGTGGACAGAAGACACCAAGACCTGGCTCTGCGTGCTGCAGTGTGTCCATCTCAGCCTGGGTCACTTACCAGCAGGCGCCTCCTTCACGGCCCTGGATGAGGCAGTGTCACCTGCAGAACTAGTCTTGCCTGGCCAGAGCCAGGACATAGGGCACCCATGCAAAGACAGCTCTGAGTGGGCGCTGCCAGGTGCTGCCCTGCACAGCCGGCTGGCCACGGGCAGCCGCAGCTCGCGAGTGGAGGCAAGGCTGCTGCTCACATCAAGAGAATCAGGGCAGGAGCCCCCGTCTGTAAAAAAAAAACGAGAAGTCCCTTAACCACAGGAACCTCTCTGTGTCAGGCCAGCAGGGCTCCCTGCCACTCCGCGGCGATGACCGTCAACCTTAAGTCCCCATCCTTCATTGGCCCTCAAACGTACACTTTGGGCCTGGCTAGTCGATGACCTGTCCAACATTTTCAAACCCAAAGCGTGGCCTTGACACGGGCAGAGACTTCAGAACAGGGGCCTCCTGTCCGGCTGCACGCTAAGAACTGCCCTGGGAAGCTGCCCCCTTCCTCCTCTCTGGGGAAGACGGATGACCATTAAGTCCAATCAGGGGGCCTACTACTAGCTGGTAACGGACACAGCCCCTGGAGGCAGCGCTGTCACCAGCGTTCTTCTGCTGATGCTGTGGGCTGTCTCCCGGGTTGAGCCCAGGTCACGGCCAGGGGTACGAAGCTCTGCTTGCAGTGACCGACCCCTCCCCACCGGTGCCTGCCGACGGCACCAACGACGCGTACGCCTGCGGTCCGGACCACCGAGGGGCGCGATGCTTGCACTGGCCGGGGCTGCTTGCCCTTTGCCATCATCGCACACGCGGGCAGACGGATTGACCCAGGTGGTTTGCGTGTCTCCTCGTGCGGTAGAGTTGTTGTCATCGACCCGAGTCGAGGGACGAACACCTGATGACACCGCGGGGGGCGGGTCACGCACCTGGCGTTCGCTGTGGTGCTCCTGACCAGCGGCTCCTGCAGGGTCTGAAGGGCCAAGTGCCCACTAAGGCCGGAGCACAAATCGCACTGTGTGCCAAAGCGCACTGACCGCTGGATCTTGCCTGGCACTACCTGCCCTCCTCGGCTGACCCCGCCCGGTGTGTGGGCCGGGATCGTGGGCAGGGGCTCTGGGTGCCCAGCAGGACCCTGGCCAGCGCTGCGCGAAGAGCATGGGCTGGGGGCCTGGAGCGGCGATGTCGGGGCTGCCCTCTCCCCTTGAGAAGGCAGAGCGGGGAGGAGCCCCGGGCGCAGGCCCAGCGTCGGCCGGATCGTCCTCCTGCATGGCCATGCAGCAACGCCCGTGGGACAGGGCTTGGGGTCAGGCACGGCCACACCCACGGAAGAACCGCCTTCCAGTTCACCTACCCACTCGTTCAAGATGGACGCAGGCCCTCGCGATTTCATGCCGACATCCCGGGGGACTCCTTGTCACCTGTGAAGAAGCCAGTTCCAGGCGTGCACGCTGCTCAGTGCGACTCAGGGACAGGTGGCTCATCAGGCTGGTTGGGGGACGTGCACTGCCACACTGGCAGGGAGTCACTGGCAGCACTTAGCAGCATGGTGTCCCTGCTAGCGACTGGCTTGTCCCCACTGCCTGTCCCTCTTAGTGGACAGGGGAGGGTTCTAAGGCCGCCCTGGGACGTGAAGGGAACCGCAGTATGGACCTGGAAGGGCCCTGAGCCACCTGGGGCCCCCTAACAGCAGGTGGCTCCCCTCAGAGTTGGGGCCATGCCACGTGCCTCTGCCTTTCCAGGCTATCCCCTGGTTGTCGGGCAGTGGCTCCTCTCATTGGCACTTCCTGGTCCCCAGTGAAGGGCAAACGTCATCTCGGAGGACCACCGTGCAGCCAAGGTTTATATCACCAAGCCGTTGATGGGGGGTCCAGAGTTATAGGAAGAAGGTAATGGGGAGAGAGGATTCAGGGAGAGGGGTGTTAGATGTGTGAAGCTTCTTGGTGGGAAGGGAGTCAGGGAGCGGGGATGTGTTTGCATGCTTGGGGGAGGGGAGTCAGGGGAGGGAGTGTGCGACGCTCCTGGTGGGAGGGAAGAGTCAGGGAGAGGGGAAGTGTGCGAGCTTGGTGGGAGAGAGGAGTCAGGGAGAGGGGCGTGTGCGCAGCTTGGGGGAGGGAGTCAGGGAGAGGGGAGTGTGCAAGCTCCTGGTGGGAGAGAGGAAGTCAGGGAGAGGGAGGGTGCAGCGCTGGTGGAGGATGTCCAGGAGGGGGGAGTGCTGCAAGTTGCGGTGGAGGAGTCAGGAGAGGGGAGTGGGAGCTCTGGGGGAAGAGAGGATGGCAGGAGAGGGTAGTGTGCAAGCTCTGGATGGAGGGGTGGGTAGTTCTCGGGCTGGCTGTGAGTCGCGGGGAGCTGTCAGCTGGGCAGCGTGGCTCCGCTGGGGCTGGAGGTGGGGCCGGGAGCTGTCGCAGTGGCCTGCCTCCTATCAGCAGGGACTAGCTGTTGTGTCTATAGATCCAGGCTAGGAGCTTTCCGTAGGGATTTCGGGTGGGGGGTATGTACCAGATCGTCCGTTTAACTCGATTGGCTAGTTTCCAGGGAAACAGGCGGACCTTTAAGCCTGATTGGCTCTTTGCCCAGGGAACAGGGTGACCTTTAAGCCAATTGGCTCCTTAAGGGTTTATTAGTCCTCTCTACCTTTCCTGAAGACTGGGGTGATATGGATATGGAAAATGCAAGGAATTTAAGGGACAGTAGATATATTTTGAGGTCGACATGAGAGACAATTCAGGCCCAATGTCAGACTGGATGGATGTGGCAACCCAAAGCGGGGGGAAGCATTCTGGAGACTACAATAGAAGCTACTGAGGAAGCCTTTTGTTGGAAGTGGGGGAAAGTGCTCACCATCCCCGAGAAGAGTATCCACTTAAGACCAGGAGATATTTATTGTTTCCGGACAGTTGGCATGGTTGGTGAAATCTCATTTGCCAATCTCGCTCCTGGAAACTGACCTCAGCTTGGTGAGCGGGAAATTGTTCCTGGTTAATGGGGAGTGTATGGATTGGTGCGCTGACATGCAGTGCATGTGGAGGTGAGTTGATGGAGAACTGTGTTCTCTGGAGACAGGGTAAGGAAGGAGGTTAGGCGATACGTTCTGCGGGCTTTGAGGGTTAGGATGGAAAGAAGAATGGAAGCTAGGGAGGATTGATTGTACAGAAGGGGATGTGGGGGTTGGGTAGTGGATTGGATCGAAGCCAGGAGGGAGAGATAGTGCCTCCTTGCGCCCTATCAGCCCATGTGTTCCCTGAACTATCGGGAGACTCACCATTTTGGTGCGGAAGGGCAATGAGGAAATCCCTATTGTTGGGGCAGAAGAGAGGCCTGAAGGGCTTTGAGGAATTAGTACTGCAGAGCCCTTGTGGTCAGGTAGCCCTCGCTCTTTCCATATTGCCGAATGGGGGAAAGTAAAATATGATACGACGTACTTTTGAGTCTGTGTAGAGGGTGAGGTTTTGGTCAGCTGCTACCTCGATAGGCACGAATAACAGCTGGTTAGTTCGGCCTAGTTTGGTTTGTGGTACTGGGGGGAAGGGGTGCTGCCTCAAATAACCTTCTGATTAGGGAGACGATAGCATTAGAAAGCGGTTTGCCAGGAAAGAGCTGCCAGTGAGAATTAGAGAAGACGTCAGGAAGTGCGTCCCTCTTGAATGTGGGACGGGTGGGGGATTAACAGCTCGAGCATCTCTACACAATCATGGTCCGGGTGCTCAGTGGAGCTGGAGGAGTGTGGTGTTAAAGAGGAGCAAGGGTTGGAAGGAGATTGAGGAGTCATGCAGAAGAACACGAGGAGAGGAAGCGGAAACGCGACACGGCGGGAGAGTTTGAAGGCTCTTATAGGTTAGTAGGTCTTTAAATGTGGGGAGAGGCAACAGTCACATGGGCACCAAAGGTCACTTTTTTTGATTCCTGTAGAAGCTAGGTAAGCCGCAGCCAGGGAGCCTAGGACAAGGGGCCATCGGCGAACAGGTGGGATCCAGAGTAGTTTAGCAAAGGTTAGGCAGTGGGAGCCAAAATGGAGGCCTTATATTGGCCATAAAACACTAGAGCCAGAGAGTCATTTTCATGTGACATTAGAGGGTGACTGGCTGAGAAGGTCTGGAGGTGAAGCGCCTGGGTAAAATGAAACCAGGTTGCTTCTCATGGAAAATTTCCCATGGGGAGGTGGCCCTTTGAGATCGGGCATGGCCCAAGCCTATCTATCACCCAGCACACGAGCCCACGCCAATGCGGGCAAGCGCACAGCCCTCTGCCCGCTGCCGCCCATGGCCCTGCCAGGAACGTCCTGGGTCTCTGCCGGCTGAGTGCCGGGGGCCTGGAGAATACGTCCCTCCCCCTGCCCAAGCCCACCTGCTGCGCACTCTGACCGAGATCCCAGTGAAGGGAGTGGCAGCCAGAGCCCTCGACCGCGAGTCCGAAATTCACACGGCCCTGAAGCCCCTTGCAGGGCTGAGACCGCGCCGGGCATCGGCCTTAAAGCCCGGCCCAGTTGTCACAGGCTCTTAGGGTCTTTGTGTGCTGCCATTGGTGCTGCAACGCTTAAGACAGTTAGTTACAAGTGGAAAACTGATTCGCAAGGCCACGTCCCCTGGGGGAATTATAGTCCAGTTAGGGTCCTTTCGGGGACAGCCTGAGGGTCCAATGCGATGGTTAGGGTTGGTTCAGCTTCATCGGCATCGGGCCCGTGCGCTGCTCCCAGACTCGCCTACGCTTCCAGGGAGGAGGGAATTTGCCACAATCATATTCGATGTCATGGAAGGTAAGGCTACATAAGCTTGCGGATCGGACCATTGATTCCCTTAGGTATGTAGTGGGGTCATGTGCTATAAGAGCCCAATCCCCCATCCCCCCCCCTTTCTCGTTTTGCACTACCTCGGTCATTGGGAAGGGAACATGGACACGGACAATTCCTTCTGGACCGCAATCTCCCGGGGTACAGAGTGAGGGATTCGAACGGAGGAGGGAGAAAGCTGACTGAAATACGGAATCTCTGCCCATTTTTTTGATCGCTCGCAGAGAGATGTTGAAAAGATCTGTATAGAGAGATCCTGGGACCCAGACGCCAGGCCATTTGTTTTGGTTATACTTAAGAGTATGTGGGCCACTCTTTGGGTGCAAAATTTGGTAAGTCTTGTTGGTTGTATCTCGGGAGTTAGGCCAGAGAGTGGCTAGGTTGTTTAAGAGGCACTGTAGAGGACAGTTGGCTGGGAGGGGTACCAAACGTCGTGGGCATTCTCAGGTGTGGTCCCAAGTCCCATCACAGGTTTGACGTGATGTGTGACGGGAGCACCACGCTCCCGTCTGGAAGGTGAGGAATTCTGCATCCACCCACCCACCCCCAGCCCCAGGCTCTCCAAGACTGGATCCAAGACCCAGGAAACAGACCCTCGGGGTTGTCCCTGTCCCTGGGAGACAGGCAGCTCCTCAACCACTGGACACGGGAAGTTTGCTGTGGCAAGATGTTTTACCATCAAGTTAATTGCAACAAAACCTCACAGAAGGAAGGTGACCCGGACATCGTCTTGCTGAAGGCCTGGGTTGCAGGAATGTCGGCTGCATTCAGCTGACCAGGGGACAACGGGAGATTTCTGAGTGGGAGGGTGGAATCCAGTGTCCGGGTTCTTTTGTTCCTGGTGTGTCAGTCCGTGGTCAGCAGGTGCTGCAGGGAGCGCCTGCCCGGGGGTGGCACCCCTGACAGACGGGAGTGGAAGGACCAGCCAACAGAGCATCGGCCTGCCTTGGAGAGGGACCTGGGGACATGGACGGCTCAGCAGGACTCCATTCTGGAGGACACTGGGGCCATTCATCAGGGCCAGGGGCCAGACAGAAAGCAGCAGGGAGCCCAGCTGCCTGCACAGGGAGTCCAGTGGGGACAGAGCAGGGCAGGGACGCAGGCCTGACTGCAGCAGCAGGACAGGCTCACGAGGGCGGCTGGGTGTCACGCCCTGCCCCTGGCCTGGGGTGCCCGCCCTGCCTGTGCTCCTGGATCCCAGGCTGTGCTGAGCAGAGCCCCGTGGGGGCCCCTCAGCATGAGCGTCCTGGCGAGACCCCAGGGCTCCCTGGAGGGAGAGGCCCACCGCGGGCCTGGCACCAGCACCATGGGGCTCCGGGGCCTGGGGTCTGAGCTGCACGGGTGGGGACACGCAGGCTGCACGGAACACGCAGTATGCTGCGGGTGACACACCGCCACCCGAGTGTGGCCGGGGTGCTGGGAAAGAGCGTCACAGAGCCCCTGGGGAGGAGGGCCTGAGAGGCTTCCACGGCCCCTGAGGGCGTGAGGGCTTTGGAAGGAGCACGGGGTGGGGCATCACCGCCATTGCTACAGCTGGTGCAGGTCCTTTTGGGCAAGTTGTGCTGCTGAGATTCTGGTCAAGGCTGCAGTCTGGACCCAGAGTCTGACTCAAGACCTGCTTAAAGCCACCGGGCTCCAGGGTCATTGCTGCTCTCTCCTGGGTGCCCTGCCCTGGGCCCAGCCCCAGAGAAGACTTCCAGTCACTTGTTCTAAAACAGAGACGGGTGGGGCTGTCACACACGCCCAGGTCTCTGGGGCAAACCAGCACCGGGACTCGCATCTCCAGGCTGCAGACTGCGCCACGGGAAGAGGGAGTGGCGGGGGGGGGGGGGACCGTGGGGTCCCAGTGGGGGGCGTGGCCTGGGCCTGTACGTGGGACCCTGAGTACTGTGTCCCATCCACAACCCAGTGAGCATCAGCTTCTCGAAGGAGGCTTGCCTTTTGTTTAATCACAAAAAAGTAAAAAAGGGAGGCCGGGCGCGGTGACCACGCCTGTGATCCCAGCACTTGGAGACTGAGGCAGGAGGATCGCGAGTTCAAAGCCAGCCTCAGCCATGGCGAGGCATTTAGCAATCTCAGTGAGACCCTGTCTCTAAAAAATACAAAAAGGGCTGGGGATGTGGCCCAGTGGTCAAGTGCCCCTGAGTTCAATCCCTGGTACCAAAAAATAAAAAAATAAAATAAAAATAAAAGGGGAAGAGGAAGGAGGAGGAAAAAATAAGCCAAAAAAAAAAAGGAATTTTCTACCAAATGGGAGGAAGGCAGGATGTCTGGGTGGGCAGGGCAGACTGGGGGTTGGGTGTCTCCAGCGGGCAAGTCCCTGGACAGGGCAGCTAGGCGTGGTTACCGGGCCGGCTGGGATGAGCAACCTGGCCACCCCGCTGCCCAGGGCTGCTCTCCTTCCAGCGACGCTGACCACACTTACTGATCGCATGGTAGGGGCAGCACCCGCGGCACACTGAGTGATCAGTGCTGGGCTGCGTGTCCCCACCCCGTGCAGCCCAGACCACAGGCCTTGAGCCCCTGCTGGTGTCATGAGAGGCCAGCCGTGGGCCCCTCTTCTGGGGAGCTGTGGGGTCTCTCCCTGTGGGCCCTGACCCCAGGACCGCGCTCCAACACAGCCAGGGGCCCAGGTTGTGCCGAGGACCCCCCCCCACCGCAGCCCACACACTCCCCACACAGAGCCCTGTGCCTTCACTTGGGGACTCAAAGGAGAAAGGGCCTCGGGGCTGCCCACACTGAAGTGGACCCCGAGGAAACAGAACCCCACGGAAGGCAGACTGTGGGCAGACCAGGAACCCCCGCGACGAGAGAGCAGAGAAAGGCGGCGGCCACACCAAAAGCCCCTAAAACGCCTCAGAGGGGTGGGGGCACAGCCCCTCGCTCTGTGCTGGGACCCAGCCGCAGGGGCAAGGGCCGAGGGGGTGTGTTGGTGGCATTTCCCATGCCAGTCTTGCTGAGCCGTCTCAAATTGAATTCTCTACGCAGGAAAGCCAGGAGGGTGGAGGCCCGCGGTGTTGCCTGGGAAGCTTCCTGGGAGCCGCGGGTGACCGCAGCCCTCCTCCAGAACACCCTGCGGCCGCGCCTCGGCAGAGGGAGCTTGTGCCTGGGCGGCTCTGGCCGGTGGGCAGTGCCTCCAGGGCCCAGAGGCCAGGTGGGCACTGTGGGCAGCCCCTGGTTTCAGGCCCTTGTCTGGAAGAGGTCGTAGCCAGGGCACGGCCACAGCAGGACCAGCAGGGACGGGAGCACATTTGGACGAGCATGATGCCAGCCAGGCCTGGGCGGGCGGCCGTGTGCCTGTCCCTCCGCAGGCTCCGGCATCTCCAGCACCAGTGGCCTGCCAGGTTCAGCAGGTCCCTCCGCAGGAGCTGTGCCCAGACCCTGCGGCTGCCGAGCCGGGGCTCAGAGGCGCCGTCTTCATCTCCTTCCCCGCGGCTCCAGTCCACCTGGGCTCCATCTTCCCACAGTGGTGACGGTGACGGTGACGGCTGCCGGGAACACCCTCCGTCAGCTGCCACCTCCTTGGAACCACTTCCTGAGCCCTGATGGCCTCCCCAGGCCTCCTACACCGAGCCAAAGGCGAGGACTGCATGAAATATCTGCCTGCACTCTCTCTTTTTTGGCCAGAGGTCAACATGCTTTATAAAGATTAAAAAACTTGCATTTTTGTTTGTTTTTAAGAAAAACGGAGTCTTTCTTTCACTTGAAAAGGGTTGGTGTGCAGCCCATCGCGTCCGCGCTGCCCTCAGACCCGCTGCTCCAAGCGCTCGCGGAGCGGGTGCGGCCCAGGAGGGGCGGCTGCAGCTGCGGAAGTGGGGGCTCGGCAGCTGAGGCCTGGCCTGCGGGCCTGCACCCGCCAGGTGCTCTGCCCCAGGAGATCGAGGGCCGCCACTCACAGGCTGGCTTGTTGCATAAACGATCAGAACCTCTGCATTTAGAGAAAGATGCTGATCATTGCAGAGAAGGAAGGTCATCAGTGGGAGCAGCCGCCACCCAGGCTGCTGCCTGTGATGTGGGGGACACAGCTGTCACCAGGTGTGGGCTGAGGTGCCCCTCCCCAGCCACCACCTGCGCCTGCCCAGTGCTGTGAATGAATGGGCTGTGTTTTCACCCAGGCGCCAAGGCACCACTGAAATTAAAAGTCGTGTTGGAAAGATAAATCATTTCTGTAAAGCACACAGCGTGGTCCACCAAAAAGACAGTGACCCTGAACCCCAGGGCTGCCCCTGGAGAGACTGAGATGCCCCACGGCCACAGCAGGGACTTGGCACCCGCCCTGGGATTGACAGACAAGGCGACAACAGTCAGCAAGGAGGCCACGAACACCTTAAGCAATAAAATGTGAAAGCTCAAGCTAATGTCATAAATAAATATAAATATCACTTACCCAAGAAGGACAAAATTCATTCTTTTCAAGCATACATCAAAGAGTTGCAAAAAAAAAAAAAAAAAAAAAAAAAGGCCACACATGAAGTCCAAACAAGTATCAGAGAATTTTCTTTGACAAACTTGTGATTTATAGTAGAAATCTGCAATTAAAGGTTGTTTAAATAAATATATTTGGAAATATTAAAATTTTCCAAAAAATTTTACCATACCACAGGTTAAGAGAAACCTATACTAGAAATCGCAGTGTTTGGAATGGAAATGAAAGTACTTCAGCACCAGCACAAGTGATACTTAGAGGAAAATTTATTGCTTCAAATATTTATTTTAAAAGAAACAAAATAAATCAATCCCTTTGAGTGGACGAACTGCTCAATTCCAAAAGCTTGAAAAAAGAATAGTAAACTTTAAGACGGTGTAGGACTAAATAATAAAGATGAGAGCAGATATTGAGGAACTGTGAAACAATGGTTTTTTAAAAATCTGCAAAAATAAAGATAAGCCTTTGGTGAAAAAAATACAAAGTAGGACAAACATCCAAATGGAACAGCTGGTGGGGGAGGGACTGTACAACTGATATTACTAATTTAAATTGATACCGTAAGTTTTTTAACTCACAGGTAGACATCATGAACAACTTTCTGCAAAAAATTTTTAAAACTGGAAAACATGGATACTTTTCCAGAAAAATATAGATTTAAATGAAATGTAAACATTAGTGTAACCTTCATTCAAGAAGATGTAGAAAACCCAAATAAACATAACCTGTACTAGAAATCAAACTACAAATGCAAAGTCTCATACCCCAAACATACCAGACTCCAATGGCTTCAGAGGAAAGAAGAGTATTTTAAAATTTGTCTAATCTCAATTACAAAAATGTGCAAAAGTCTCAAAATATTGGCAAATTCACTCCAAAAGAATGAAATAACAAAATAAATCATAAATTTTTTATGATTTATTTTATACAGGAATGCAAGGAAGGCTTGAACTCAGTCTAGAAGGGGCGTCAAAGCTGTTGCCCACCCCTGGCCAGTGGGGACAGGGGCACAACAGCCCTGACAGCTCATCAGGAGGAGTCCAGAAAGACAGTGTAGGGAGTTGGATGGTGAGCCCAAGATGGCGACCACATGGGGAGCTGGATGGTGAGCCCACGGGGGGTGACAGCGTGGGAGCAGGATGGTGAGCCCACGGGGGGTGCGGGTGACAGTGTGGGGGGAGCAGGATGGTGAGCCCACGGGGTGACAGCGTGGGGAGCAGGATGGTGAGCCTGTGGGGTGACAGCGTGGGGAGCAGGATGGTGAGCCCATGGTGGTGACAGCATGGGGAGCAGGATGGTGAGCCTGTGGGGTGACAGCGTGGGGAGCAGGATGGTGAGCCCATGGTGGTGACAGCGTGGGGAGCAGGATGGTGAGCCCAAGATGGCGACCACATGGGGAGCAGGATGGTGAGCCCAAGATGGTGACAGCATGGGGAGCAGGATGGTGAGCCCACGGGGGTGACAGCGTGGGGAGCAGGATGGTGAGCCCATGGTGGTGACAGCGTGGGGAGCAGGATGGTGAGCCCACGGGGGTGACAGCGTGGGGAGCAGGATGGTAAGCCTGTGGGGTGTGATAGCGTGGGGAGCAGGATGGTGAGCCATGGTGGTGACAGCGTGGGGAGCAGGATGGTGAGCCTGTGGGGTGACAGCGTGGGGAGCAGGATGGTGAGCCATGGTGGTGACAGCGTGGGGAGCAGGATGGTGAGCCTGTGGGGTGACAGTGTGGGGAGCAGGATGGTGAGCCCACGGGGGTGACAGCGTGGGGAGCAGGATGGTGAGCCCATGGTGGTGACAGCGTGGGGAGCAGGATGGTGAGCCCACGTGAGGTGACAGCGTGGGGAGCAGGATGGTGAGCCTGTGGGGTGACAGCGTGGGGAGCAGGATGGTGAGCCTGTGGGGGTGACAGCGTGGGGAGCAGGATGGTGAGCCATGGTGGTGACAGCGTGGGGAGCAGGATGGTGAGCCCACGGGGGGTGACAGCGGGGGAGCAGGATGGTGAGCCCACGGGGTGAGAGCGTGGGGAGCAGGATGGTGAGCCCGTGGAGGTGACAGCGTGGGGAGCAGGATGGTGAGCCCACGGGGTGACAGCGTGGGGAGCAGGATGATGAGCCCGTGGTGGTGACAGCATGGGGAGCAGGTTGTAGCCTCGATGGTGAGCCCACGGTGGTGACAGCGTGGGGAGCAGGATGGTGAGCCCACGGTGGTGACAGCGTGGGGAGCAGGATGGTGAGCCCACGGTGGTGACAGCGTGGGGAGCAGGATGGTGAGCCCACGGTGGTGACAGCGTGGGGAGCAGGATGGTGAGCCCACGGGGTGACAGCGTGGGGAGCAGGATGGTGAGGGGGTGACAGCGTGGGGAGCAGGATGGTGAGCCCACGGGGTGACAGCGTGGGGAGCAGGATGGTGAGCCCACGGGGGTGACAGCGTGGGGAGCAGGATGGTGAGCCCACGGGGGGGTGGCGTGGGGGAGCAGGATGGTGAGCCCACGGGGTGACAGCGTGGGGAGCAGGATGGTGAGCCCACGGGGTGACAGCGTGGGGAGCAGGATGGTGAGCCCAGGGGGTGACAGCGTGGGGAGCAGGATGGTGAGCCCAG
Organism: Tamias sibiricus; assembly: GCA_025594165.1. Classification (NCBI taxonomy): domain Eukaryota; kingdom Metazoa; phylum Chordata; class Mammalia; order Rodentia; family Sciuridae; genus Tamias; species Tamias sibiricus. The sequence goes on along the minus strand of CM046671.1, from coordinate 5,246,173 downwards.
GGGGTGACAGCGTGGGGAGCAGGATGGTGAGCCCATGGTGGTGACAGCGTGGGGAGCAGGATGGTGAGCCCATGGTGGTGACAGCGTGGGGAGCAGGATGGTGAGCCCAAGATGGCGACCACATGGGGAGCAGGATGGTGAGCCCAAGATGGCGACAGCATGGGGAGCAGGATGGTGAGCCCACGGGGGTGACAGCGTGGGGAGCAGGATGGTGAGCCCACGGTGGTGACAGCGTGGGGAGCAGAATGGTGAGCCCACGGGGTGACAGCGTGGGGAGCAGGATGGTGAGCCTGTGGGGTAACAGTGTGGGGAGCAGAATGGTGAGCCATGGTGGTGACAGCGTGGGGAGCAGGATGGTGAGCCTGTCGGGTGACAGCGTGGGGAGCAGGATGGTGAGCCATGGTGGTGACAGCGTGGGGAGCAGGATGGTGAGTCTGTGGGTGACAGCGTGGGGAGCAGGATGGTGAGCCCACGGGGGTGACAGCGTGGGGAGCAGGATGGTGAGCCCATGGTGGTGACAGCGTGGGGAGCAGGATGGTGAGCCCACGGGGTGACAGCGTGCGGAGCAGGATGGTGAGCCCACGGGGTGAGAGCGTGGGGAGCAGGATGGTGAGCCCGTGGAGGTGACAGCGTGGGGAGCAGGATGGTGAGCCCACGGGGTGACAGCGTGGGGAGCAGGATGGTGAGCCCGCGGTGGTGACAGCGTGGGGAGCAGGATGGTGAGCCATGGTGGTGACAGCGTGGGGAGCAGGATGGTGAGCCCACGGGGGTGACAGCGTGGGGAGCAGGATGGTGAGCCCACGGGGTGACAGCGTGGGGAGCAGGATGGTGAGCCCACGGGGTGACAGCGTGGGGAGCAGGATGGTGAGCCCATGGTGGTGACAGCGTGGGGAGCAGGATGGTGAGCCATGGTGGTGACAGCGTGGGGAGCAGGATGGTGAGCCCACGGTGGTGACAGCGTGGGGAGCAGGATGGTGAGCCCACGGGGGTGACAGCGTGGGGAGCAGGATGGTGAGCCCACGGTGGTGACAGCGTGGGGAGCAGGATGGTGAGCCCGTGGAGGTGACAGCGTGGGGAGCAGGATGGTGAGCCATGGTGGTGACAGCGTCGTGTGCTAGATGGTGGGCCGTGGTGCCACTGCCTGAGGAAGGGCCACTCGGGGAGGGAGCCACTGTTGTGAGCCCATGCTGAGCTGTGCCTTGGTTTCCACAGGGAGGTGAGCCCAGGTCCCCCAGCCCAGAATGCCACTGTCCCTGGATGCATATGACCTAAAAGCATGACTTTAGGTCATCTCTAGAAGCAAGTGCAGGGCCAAGCTCGCCACGCTGTGTTGCCGGGCAGCAGTGACAAGGCGAGAGCCTGCTCCTCTCACACACGCATTTTTTTTTTTTTTTTTTTGACACTTTCAGACCTTGGTTGAACCTGCAGCTTGGCGCCCGTGGCCCCGGGAGGCTGCTGTAGTATTTTTTTAGTTATCTTTTTAAACTTTCTAAACTAACAGGCTCGTTTCTAAGTTCTCTTTCTCTCAGTTTTTTCCAGATGCAGGAGTTTATTTGGGCATGTTGTAATTAATTAAAGTACCTAATAATGAAATCTTAGGATTTAATTAAGATGCTTTGCTGTTTGTGGAGGGGGTGTCACGACGGCTGCTGTTGCCTCCGCTACCTAGGTGGCACACAGGACAGAAAGTGCTGCGCGGCTGTCAGAGGGACGAGACGGGTGGGTCCGTAGCCCAGGACCCCAGGGCCTGGTTCCTGCGACCGCTCTCCAGAGGACGTGGGCCTGTTGCTCCAGAGCTGCTGCCTGTGAGCCCAGGTGTGAACTGGGCCTGCGGCATCAGTGTGCCCCTGTGCAGACCAGCCCCCGAGGGGCACAGAGTCCTCTCCAGGGGAGTCACGGTCCCCATCTGCTAAGGAGAGGTTTCTCTGCACGAGGAAGGAGGTCGAATTTGGAGAGCTTCCTACAGACAGTGGAGACCACGGTCCACTGTGACAACAAGTCCTGCTGGGATGTCCTTCTCAGGTGGCCTGTGCTGCAGGGGGCCGGCCTTGGGCGCGCCTCTGTCCCTGCTCCAGCGCCGTCAGGGTCTCATATCCAGAGTGGTCAGGCCGCTTTATTCCACTCAGAGATGCCCACCTGCCCCTGCCCTTTGACAAGGACCCGAGGGCCCCGTGCTCCTTTGGGAGGAAGTGCGTGAGGAGGTGGAGGAGGGAGCGAGCTGTGTTCAAGCCCAGGGTGAGCCCGGGCTCCTGCCCCAAGACACAGTGAACTCCAAGGAGCGTCTCTAAGTCAGAGGGAAGAGACAGCAGGTCCACCGGGTCACAGAGGACTTGCCCACTGCAGACTGGCTTCTGATGACGCCGGAACGTGGAACCTTCACAGAGCCAGGCAGGCCTTGGTCCGAGGGGCCAACACTAAGTCCCTGGAGGTGCTGATGTTCGTAGCAGTTTTCACACTGTCGGTGTCTAGCTTCAGGGGGGTGGCCGCAATGGAGTGCCTGGTGCTCAGTCCGTGACCGTCTGTCCCCCTATTAATGTCCAAGAAAAGATGAGGGGACTCAGATTGCATCTGTTTATTTTTCGTTGAACAGTTGACAGTAGTTCTCAGGGTTTTTTTCCAAATGTTTTCCATAGAATTCTAATTCTCAGAAATGCTTTTTCCTCCTATACAAGCCATCAAAAATCTACTTTTTCAAATTTCTCTATCAGCATACAGTAAAATAGAAAAGACAAAAAAAACAGGGGACCACTTAACGTTGTTAATCGGAAAACACATCTACTAGTCAGAAGAGGTTGTGTGTTGCTGTTGTAACAAACCAACCAAACCACAGCAGCTAACAAAGCATGTGAACTCCACTGCAGACCCAGGCACCCCCAGAGCGCCTCCCTCACGGGGCAGTGCTATCCTCGGCCGAGAGTCTGCGCTCGGGTGGTTGATGCCGCACATGGAAGGTCTATGAGGGATTGCACCCGCAGCTAAGGGTAGTCACTCCCTTCCACTCAGAACCATTGGCTTAGACGACATACTGCTGCTGCAAGGAACTGCCACTGCCCTGGCCTGGAGGAGGGGACACGGACGTGGGAGAGCACCAGGAATCCCTGCCACAGTATCAAGACGTAAGCAGGCCCCCAGGCTCCACAGCCACGGAGTCAGCCAACAGTACATGGAAAACACATTTTTAAAATACGTGTCTATGCCAAGCATGTATAGTCTTCTTGGTCATTATTCCCCAAACAATGCAGCATACAACTACCTACCTAGCTTTCACTTGTATTAGAAACCCCATGTCATCCAGGGTGACTTAAAGCATATGGGACAATGTGCTTGGATTACTCTGAAAGACCACCTCGTTTTATAGAAGGGACTTGAGCATCCACAGAACCAGGCCCATGGTACCAAGGAACAGCTACACAGTGCCAGTCGTGACTCTAAGCGTTTTAAGTGGCACATGACAATACAAAAAGAAATGAGTAAAACTAATCTTAATACCATGTTGCATGCACCCAATACATGCAGTATTATTTTGTCAAGCAATCAATATTTTCAGTGTAATCCCACATTTTGCATTCCCTTTGCTGGTACTCAGTCTCCCATTCCAGTATATATTCCATGCCAACAGCACAATCTAGTTTGAGTGCTTAGCATCTCCAACGTTCAAGCAGCCACTACGGCTGGACAGCTTGGATCTAGGAAGCTACTTGGAGTCCTCCAGGAATCGTGATTGTGTTCACTGGGCATTGGTTTTCCAGGTGCTTAGCTGTGTGAATTGTTTCCATATTTTAAATTAGGAGACTAGTTTTAGTTCTTAGTTCTGGAGTAGCCAAATGAAATACTTACTGATACAGAGCTCTTGAGGAACTGAGGTTCAGGATGATATGGTTCAGAAGCTTTCGGAATGGGTTTGCAGGAAGAATTTCTTAAAAGTTTGGTGGAGCAGGCTAGAAAAGTTGAGAATGTTGTGAGAGGAGCTGGACGGCTAATCTGGCGAGAGCTCACAAACCAGCATGCTCACAGGAAAGAAGACAGCAAAAGACAGGTTCACAGGGTTCAGATGGGAATAAGGACTCCACTGGGAGTTGAACTAGAGGCCATTCATGTTACCTCCAGCAAAGGTCTTGTCTACATTTTGTCCCTGCCCTGATACTTTGTAGAAGCTTGAGTTTAAAGTTGATGGACTAAGCTATCTGGCAGAAGAAATGTCAAGGCAGCACAGAATTCAGGCAGGGGCATAGATATTGCTGGCTATTTTTAGCCAAATTTACAGTAAGAGTCAGAAGTAAAGAAAAACAGAGTAGAATGTTTTTTTTTTCTTCTTTTTAAAGGAGTTTGATTAGTAAAAGGTCTTAAAGTTTGGCCAGGGAAGGTGAAGTTTCTAAAGAGATTAGCACTGTGGAAAAGGAGTCCAGAGCTTTGCATCAGGACAACAGGAAAATGCCTTGTGGACGTCTCAGGAATCAACAGGACCCACCCACCACAGGTCCAGACTCTTGGTGAAGAGAGCCTCGGGGATGCCCTGATGTCACAAGGCCCCTAGAAAACCGCATACCCAGGATGCATCTCTCCAGTTCAGCTGTCCAGGCACGTGAAGGCCACTGCAGCCATGGTCCACGCAGGTCCTACCACTGCTCCGGCTAGCAGCAGACACTGGCAGCATTCCTGTGATGCTGGCTTTGCAGGTTTTGCAGAATGCAAGAGGTCTGGGGCCACGGAGGCTTCCACCAGATCTCACAGGAAGGCCTGTGAGCCCAGGAAGTGTGGGGTGCAGTCGGAGGACCTGCCTAACAGAGCAGCGTGTAGAGCTGTTAAGAGGGCAGTGCACGCTGCAGTGGGACCCCAGGAAGGTAGGGGCCCCAGGAACATGGCCCGGATGCTGAGGAAAGCCTCAGGTAGTGAGCAGAGCCGGCCAGAGAGAGAGGCCCTGTGAACCGCAGCCAGCTCGGCCATAGGGCTGGGGACTCCCGAGCCCTGGAGGCCGGACAGTACTGGAGAGCGGAGCGTCTGCGCAGCTCGGCTCTGGTCTGGCTCTGGTCTGGCTCCCCCCGTGTCTTCCCACCCCCTGTTCCGTGTGTCTGGGAAGTATGTAACTTGATTCTTGATCCTGACAGGGGCTCACGGCTAAGAGTGTGTTTGAGTCTCAGGAAAGACTCTGGACTTGGACTTCTCAGCAGCGCTGGGCTAGCTGAGACCTAGAGCATGCGTAGAGAGGGACTATGCATTCAGCATCACAAGGTGGGCGTGAGTCTTTAGGGGCCAGGGTTGGGATTTGGGGTTTGGCTCCCCACAGGTTTGCTCACCAGCCTGCAGCCCTGTTGGGCGGTGGTGGTGACTAGCTGCAGTCAGGTCTGGGGGAGGGACTGACCTTGAAGGGGTGCTGGAACTCTGGCCTCCACCTCCACACACCCTGGCGTGGTGTCTGCCTCACCACAGAGCCAAGAGTAATGAATCCAAGTGACCATGGACCGAAACCATGAGCCAAAGTAAATCTTTCCTTCTTTAAAGTGATTTTCTGAGGTATTTTGTCGTAGCAATGGAAAGCTGACTAATACATCCAGGTATGTTTCTGGTTGACCATGGCCGACCTTGGTCTAGCACAGCAAATAAATCTCTCCCTGCTGTCTTGGGCTGCTGGGAATCTGCTGTCTTGTTGCTGCCCAAGACATGCGTCTGTCATTGCCTGACGAGTTTCCCTTCGTGAGATCCTGGGCCTGCCTCTTCACACCTGCCCACCCTCACTCACCAGGGCCAGATTCTTCCAAACTATGGTAGAAGCCACAGGCCTCTTGCAGCCTAATCTCAGAGATTCAACAAGCTTTTTTCTTCCAGGTTCTATTAAACAAACCATTAGGCAGATTCGAGGGCAGGGAATTGATTCTTCTTCATGCTCAATATGTGGGCAATTTTTAGAATTTGATTTTTTTTTAATCCGAGCTTGGTTGAGTCACGGATTCCGAACCCACAGATAGGAAAGGCAGCCACGTCCCGTAGGAGCCAACAGCTCTGTCACTGCAGGAAGTGGCACACACACACCAGGGCCAACCTGCAGGCTGCAGCCTCCCACCACGAGAGCCCAGAGGCTGGCCGAGCGGTAGGGGACTGATGTGGGCCATACATTCACGGCCTGACTGTCCTTGAGGGGACCGGAGCAGGGCAGCGGGGACCAGGGCTCCTGGCGCAGGGTCTGCGTGGGTGACTCGCAGGCTGAGGCACGGCTGCGCTCGCAGGGCAGGACCTCGGGGCTGGAGAGGGCATGGCCCTGGGTGGCGAGAGACGGGAGCGCGGGCAGAGGAGACCAGGAGGGCCCACGGCAGGGCGGACGCTGGTCCCCGACACCCCGGTCGCAGGGCGGAGCACGAGCGTGGACACAGATGTGCGTGCGTCCCAAACCCACGGCCGACACTTCTGAACTCTCTGCAGAGTCTGTAGATCCTTAAAAACTGACGAGGGCAGAGCCCGGTCAGGTGACCCCTGGAGTGAGCAGAGGCCGCTGAGGAGCGAACAGTGCCCAGGTCGCTGCCGCTGTCCACGGCCCGCTCGCATCCATCAGAAAGCCCACAGGACGCACGGTGCCAAGTGTCAACGCCAGGCAGCCGCTGGTGTGAGCGGGCGCAATGCTGGTCACCAGTGGTCGCTTCCCCTCCGGGACATCGAGAAAGCGCACCCGAGAGTACTCTCCGAGTCTGGCCTGCGCGGGCTGACCACTGCCGCTGCCCACGACCAGCGCAGGCCGACTCCAGCCACGTCCAGCGTCCACAGCCAGCGCTCTGCCCGGCCGGACACGGTGTCCCCGGGGTGGCCTGAGCGGCCTGGCCCCACAGGCAGCCGCCAGCAGGTGCAGGCAGGGCGCGTGGCGGTGGGATGAGCCGGCCAGCGAGGAGCAGGTCACGCCCCGCGGGAGCACAGGGCAGCAGACCCGGCGGGCAGACGCGTGAACCCGCGTGAACCCGCGTGCCCAAGTGGCCAGGACGGGCCACGGCTGGCGCGGGAAGACAGAGGGCGAGCAGCGTCCGGAGGACGAGTGGCGCCAACTGAAGGGCAGGAGGGGACCCAGAGGCAAGCGCCACACAGGCGCCTTCCCCCTGCCAGCTCCGGGAGTCCCCCGAGCCTCAGCGCCCGCCGCCTGGCAGCGCCCGGAGGAGACGGCAGGGAGGCGAAGGTGCCTGGGCCCGGCTGGCAGAGAGAGACCGGGACGCGGCCCCAGGCCACCTCCGGACCCACGTGGGCGCTTGAGTCTGTGGAGTGGCGGGAGGGCAGCATGGAGAGGGCGCCGCCGGGCCCCACGTGCCCGAGCAGGTGCCCGCACCCCCACCCCCGCTTCTTGGCCCACACCGCCGCAGACGGAGGCTGGCTCAGGGGTGTCGGGGAGCATCTTCTGTCCCAGTGGCTCGGAGGCCAAGTGGCGCGGGCAGGCAGCGCCCTCTCTCTGAAGCGAGTCCCGGCCCTCAGCCTGTCTCATCCCAGGACTGAAAGGGACGGGCAAAGCCTTTTGTCAGAAGTGTCCGTGGGAGGGACCAAGCCAAGCCAAGACGCCGCAGCTTCCGCCCCCGCCAGCCAGCGCGACCACCGAGGCCACCAGGCTCCGTCCCTTGGCGGGCCCAGAGCCCTGGCACTGCCCGAGGAGGGCCCAGAGTCTGGCACTGCCCGAGGAGGGCCCGGAGCCGGGCACTGCCCGAGGAGGGCCCGGAGCCCTGGCACTGCCGGAGGAGGGCCCGGAAGCCTGGCACTGCCCGAGGAGGGCCCGGAGCCCTGGCAGCCCGAGGAGGGCCCGGAGCCTGGCACTGCCCGAGGAGGGCCCGGAGCCTGGCACTGCCCGGGAGGGCCCGGAGCCTGGCACTGCCGGAGGAGGGCCCGGAGCCGGGCACTGCCGGAGGAGGGCCCGGAGCCTGGCACTGCCGGAGGAGGGCCCGGAGCCGGGCCTGTCGGAGGAGGGCCCGGAGCCTGGCACTGCCCGAGGAGGGCCCGGAGCCTGGCACTGCCCGAGGAGGGCCCGGAGCCCTGGCACTGCCCGAGGAGGGCCCGGAGCCTGGCACTGCCCGAGGAGGGCCCGGAGCCTGGCCGGAGGAGGGGCCCGGAGCTGGCACTGCCGGAGGAGGGCCGAGCCTGGCACTGCCGGAGGAGGGCCCGGAGCCGGGCACTGCCGGAGGAGGGCCCGCCTCTGGGCCCGCCGCCTCTGGGGCCGTGCCCTGTCTTGGCTCCACTCTGGTCACGGGCGTGTTTCTCTGCTGCCTCCGACTTTCACGATGCCTCCAAATGGGGCCCAGGAGTGGGGAGACCCAGTCTCAGAGTGAGCCCCCGCTCCTTGTCCCCAGTGTGCAGAATTCATAGGGACTAAACAGCACAGAAGAAGGGCACGGTCCTGGCCTCAGTCGGGCACTGTTGCCCCGTAGAGGACACCTGGTGATCCCTGGAGACCCTCCCGCCGTCACTCCTGAGGGGCTGCAGGCTCACCACACTGGGCCCCTGAGGCCAGGGGTCTTGGTCTCCAGAACGGCAGAGCGTCCCTAGAGGACCACCTCCTTGGTTGGGGGCCACCTGGGCAGTCAGACGCCCCACCACAGGGACCAAGAGGAGTCACTGTCCTGCCTTGGTCAGGAGGAGGCTGGCTGCTGTCCCATGTGACAGCAGGGACCAGTGTGGGGGCTCCAGGGACCCTGCGGGCACCTGTTTTGGGACATTGGCCTTTTGCTCTCTCCATCTGCTTCCTGGCTGCATGAGGTGGACAGGCCTCCTCCGCACGCTGCCGCCGGGGGGTGCTGTGCCACCAGGGCCCAAGGCAGGGGCCAGGGGCCTGGGCAGAAACCTCCGAACTGCCAAAATAACCCCTCTCCCTCCTCCCTCTCTCTCCTTCACTCTCTCCTGTCTCCCTCTCTTGCCCTCCTCCTTCCTACCCCCTCCCTCCATCCCCCCTTCCTGCGGTATTGGGCTCAAACCACAGGGCCTTGCACATGCCTGCGTGGAGGAGGAGGGGGAGGAGGAGGAGGAGGAGGAGGAGGAAGTTCTATGCAAATATTCCCAAATCCCAAAAGTCCAGGATCCAAACGACAATGACTGCCGGTCCCACGCATTCCGGGTAAGGGGTACCCCACCCGCAGCACACTGCGTGGTGAAGGCCTTCTGCTGGCGAAAGCTGGCACGCGTAAGCGGGAAGCAGACCACATTAGGAATGCCAAGAGGCTGACTTTCGGCAGAAGGACGGCCCGAGCGGCTCCCAGCACCACGCTCTCTGAGCAGAGGGGAGGGGCAGTTTTCTTGTCAGAACGATTGGCGTCCATCACAAAGCTCATGGAACAAATGAGACAAAACACCTGCACTGAGAATCATTATTTTCCAGATTTTTCTATCACCACTGTTCCTGGGGAAGAGACTTTGGTTCCAAGGCCTTTCATTACCTGGGGGCTTTAAAAGACGAGTTCCCATGAAATATCGTTGAGTCTTAAACCCACCGATCCTGACCAAAGGGAAAGCTGACAGAGAGCCCCAGGGCCTGGGGTTCCCAGTGGGGTCTTCTCGCCCCTTTCTGCCCCAGAGAAGGAAGTGCCGGGGGACCGGGAGCGGAAGGGGTCTGACTCCTCAGCTCCTGGCTTTCTAAGCTCTCGTTCCTTCCCCCCTGCTAACCAGGAGGCTGCTGCTGTAACACATAGCTGAAGTCGTCACCGTATAAAGAAGAAAGGTTGGCTGGGGCTCCCAGCTCTGGCGGCTCCAGCCCATGACCCCTGGCCTGCTGCTCTGGCCTGTGGCAGGCAGCACCTGGGGTGGGAGGCACCTGGCAGAGCAGACCTGGCCAGGAGTGGAAGGAGGAGCGAGGGAAGGGACAGCCCACATGGGCACCCCCTGCCCAGGAAAGCCACCAGCCCGTCACCTCCCAGGGCTGCCGAGCTGGGGCCACCCTTGAAGACGGGTGTCTCTGGGGGCCCTTCCTGGTCCAGACCGTGGTGCCACCGTCCTGTCCACGAGCGGCTCTACCCTGGGGGCTGCAACCGGAAGGAACCGGCAGCCCTGTCCGAGCTCTCGCGACAGCGAGGGGGCAGACTCGGGGAGGGGCGGGCTCCGGCCACCGCACAGTCAGGGTCCAGATCAGGACGGCCAGTGGCGCGACACAGCTGCCACTCGCACCTGGGACTCGCCAGGCCGCTGCGTGTCCAGGGCACCCACACGGACATCCTGCTCGCCAGCACCTCCCAGGGGCAGGACGGGCGGGTGAGCTGAGCCAGCCAGCACGGCTCCGGTGGCCTCGCAGGAGAAGCCAGCTCCTCACGCCACCTCCGCGGGCTGCACACGCCGGGCAGCGCTCCACAGGAGTGGGCTCCGGTGCTTCCTCCGGACTCCCACGGTGCCCACTCTCGAGGAAGCCCTGCCCGGGGGCACGTCCAGGGGCTGCAGAAGTGGCGCGCCCGGCGCTCACGTGCACGCTCACTTTAGGCCTCCAAGGCCACAGCACCCCAAGGCCCAGCCTCTGGGACATGGGGCTGCCCCGCTGTGGCCAGAGAGGGCCCCACCGCCTCTGGTCTCTTAGGCCAGACCAACAAGACCGAAGGACGCAGCAGGACACGCACGCGTGCTCTCGCTGGACCCGCTGCCCAGCGTGGACGAGCCGGCCAGCAAGAAGCCTCACCGCGCGCTCCGCAGGCCTCCAGCCCGCCCCCAGCTGGGGGCAGCCCGTGGGGAAGCAGCCCCGGCGAGGCGTGTGAGCTGCCAGTCGTCGCGTGGAGGCCCTGCACAGGCAGAGGGAGCCTGAGCAGCCAGGCCTCGGCCTGATCCCAGCCCTCTGTGCCCACATTTTCTGTTTGGTTTATTTGACATGTTTTGTACTTGTTCTGTCTAGAAGCCCATGACAGCAGAGTGTATTTTGCACGTTACACATGCACAGAGTGTGACCTTTCCTAATTAGGACCCCATTCTTGCAGCTGTGCATGGTGTGCAGTTTCACTGGCCGTGTATTCATATATGGACGTAGGAAGTGACGTCCAGTCCTTCTACGGACTTTCCTATTCCCATCCCACCTCCCTTCCCTTCATTCCCCTTGTCTAATCCAATGAACTTCTATTCTTCCCTCCAGCCTCCCTTGTTGTATGTTAGCATCCACAATATCAGAGAGAACATTTGGCCTTCGGCTTTTTGGCATTGGCTTATTTCATTTAGCATGATAGTCTCCAGATCCATCCATTTACTGGCAAATGCTATAATTTTATTCTTCTTTATGGCTGAGTAATATTCCATTGTGTATATGTACCAATTTTTTTTATCCATTCATCTGTTTAGGGGCACCTGGGTTGGTTCCACAGTTTAGCTATTGTGAATTGAGCTGTTATAAACATTGATGTGGCTGTGTCCCTGTAGTATGCTGATTTTAAGTCCTTGGGCATAAACTGAGGAGTGGGATGACGGGGCCAAATGATGGTTCCATTCCAAGTTTTCTGAGGAATCTCCATACTGCTTTCCATAGTGATTGCACCAATTTTCAGTCCCGCCAGCAATGTCCGAGTGTACCTTTTCCCCACTCCGTGTCCATCCTAATCCTTTCTCCTGGCCTTCATGTAGCTGATGGGCAAACTGACTTCCAAGGAGCCTTCACCCTCCTCCCCAGGACCTGCAGGGCTCTGACTCTCAACCCTGTTCTCTTGGTCACCTCTGAGCCACCAGACGCTTACCCAACCCCACTCATCCGATGGCCCCTGGGTTCCCAAGTCACTTGGGAACCACAAGTGGCAGCAGTGGGGCAGGTTTCGCTGCGGCCTTTTCTGGTGTGGCGGGAAGGCCAGGTGACGCGGAGATGGCCTGGGGTCCCTGCGTTAGAAGGAGACACAGCAGAGGGTGGTGGCGGCTGGAGTCACGCCTAAGTGCAGAGAGTGCGGAGGTCTTGCTCTTCTCCAGCCACAGCCGCATCAAGTCAGGGAGAATCGGAACGGGAGGCTGGCCGGGTGGGGTCAGGATGCAGGAGCCGGACATCTTCATGAGGCACCGCTCCTGCCTGGCCGCCTCGCGACTTCCGTCTTTGGATTACTTTGTCCACATCTGTCTTAGGGAAAGTGCAGGGAAGAGGCGCTTAGGAGGAGCCCTGCCCCTTTCCCGGGTGGAGCTGTGACCGTCCTCTGCGGGAAGCATCCCTTCTCAGGTGAAGGCCAGCCTCACCTTGGGCGTCCCGGGTCCTCCACCTGGCACGTGCCTGCCCGCCTGTCCTTCCACTCAGGTGGAGGACGGTGTGTGAGGGACGCCCGGGCGCAGGCTGGGGCAGGCACAGTCCCGGCGGCGGCCAAAGCTCACCGATGCTGAACCCACCCCTGGATTCAGATCCACACAGAAAGTTCACCTGGAGAAACACACCGAGGCAGCACAGAAGGAAAACTCGGAGGTGCCAGGAAGGCGCAAGGAGGAAGCAGGGACATCCCTGCGCTGCGCGCTGCTGGAGCGCCTTGCTCCCCAGCCAGCTCGCCTCCCGCCTGCCACGCCCCACACGGCTGGGACCTGCACAAGTCCCCGCTCACGATCATGGTGACTGAGGTCCACTCACGTGTGAAAGCTGCCCGGTGCCACGTGCTGCACGCGCATTTCAGCGTGGGCCCGGCAAGGCAGGTGCCACCACGGAGCAGCCCAGAACACGGATCCACGCCAACCTCATCTCTTGGTCAGACGATGGCGCCGCCACGCATCCCGGGACAGCCAGCCCACCACCGCAGACTGACCTGACCCACACCCTCCCACGCCCGCCCCTCACAAGTCCTCCCCCACAGGAGCCCCTCACTCGGAGATGGCTGTGCTCCCTGGAAAGGGTGTCAGCCTCTGCTGCGCCCCGGCCTGACCGGCTCCATGGCCTGAGATGGGCCCCCCTTCTGGACCTCCTGGGACCCCCCCCAGGTGGCCATGTCAGAGAAGGCTGTGCCTTGCTTTGCTGTGAAGGCCATCTGTCCCTGGGTCGCAGACAGGCTGTGCCTTTGCCCTGTCTGTGGCCGGCGCAGCGCTCCTCGGCTTTCCGGCACAGCAGCGCCTTCCGCTGCTCACCGGGGCCCTGGGGCAGCACCTGCCTGTGCTGACCAGTGACTCAGGGTAGACCCTAGAGGGCCTCAAAGGGCTGGTCGCCAGAAAGACCAAGCGGCTAGGGGGCGGGCACCTTCCACGAAGAGCCTGGGGCTGGAGAAGCGGCTGTGTTTAACTCGAGACTGTGGGAGCTTCCGTGCTAGTGCCTCGCTGCTCCGCTGAGAGGGCGGGGCGTCCCGGAGGAGGGCGGGGCGTCCAGAGAGGGGGCGGGGCCTCTCCAGAGGAGGGCGGGGTGCCCAGGGAAGGGGCGGGGCCTCTCCAGGGGAGGGCGGGGCACCCAGGGAAGGGGCGGGGCATTTCCAGAGGAGGGCGGGGCGTCCAGAGAGGGGGCGGGGGGGGGGGCCTCTCCAGAGGAGGGCGGGGTGTCAGAGATGGGTCGGGGCCTCTCCAGAGGAAGGCGTGGCATGCCAGAGGAAGGTGGGGCATCTGGAGAGGAGGCGGGGTGCCCCAGAGGAGGGCGGGGCATCCAGAGATGGGTCGGGGCCTCTCCAGAGGAGGACGTGGCATCCAGAGAGGGGGCGGGGCATCTCCAGAGGAGGGTGGGGTGTCCAGAGAGGGGGTGGGGCCTCTCCAGAGGAAGGCGTGGCATGCCAGAGGAAGGTGGGGCATCTGGAGAGGAGGCGGGGTGCCCCAGAGGAGGGCGGGGCATCCAGAGATGGGGCGGGGCCTCTCCAGAGGAGGGCGGGGAGTCTCAGAGGCCAGGATAGCACCACATCAGCACTGCTCACAGCCCTCTGTGCCTCCCCCGCTGGCGGTCTCTCTGTACCCTTAAAACACCCTACAAAGAGTGAGCAGAGCGTGGCTCTGCAGGTCCTGAGAATCCCAGGTCAGACGGAAGCGTGAGTGAGCTGGGAGCCTGCCACGGCGCTTGGCATCCCGGGAGGAGGGCAGCCTTGTGGGACAGAGCGGGGGCCTGGCGCCTGCACTCACCCTGGGCTGCTGGTGTCAGCACCCAGTCAAGTCCTACTGTGCTCAGCTGGCAGCCAGAGATTTGGAGAAGTGGTTGCGGGTGTGGAGAATCCCACGCATCTGATGTCAGCAACATGAGCAGAAAAGCAGATTCCCTTGTGGCATAATTCGCATTTATCAGTTTATAGTGGCTGGACTTGGCCAGCATTTTGGAAAAGGTGTTTATCTTTATGAAACTCTGATTTGAGGATTATTGTATTCTTTTCTTTCTATTCCTATGCATAGTTCTCTGATTTTTGCTGTAAGATCTGATGCTACCTACTATTTCTTTTGAACGTGACAAAATATATTACTCACAGATTGTGAATGAGTTATAAGCGTGTTATCATGGGGGGTGGGGAGAGGTTCCTTATGTGTGAGGTAAATTCATTGCGAGTAGCAGAACGTACCTTCTAATATATGAGCAAATGTGGCTTTGGCTATTCCTCTACCCTGTGCCATTCTAGAAAATTCAGTGAGGAGAAATTTCACCTCCTGGCCTTAGTTGCATCTGAAAGAGACCTGTGCTTCCCAAAGGTCTGCCCTGGAACACCCTCCCTTCCCTAGGATGCCCTGTGGTGAGAAGCCAGACAGGGACACTCCCGGGCCACTGCCAGGAAAAAGCCTGGCAGTGAGATTCCTTCTTCAGGGAGATCCTAGCTCCACGTAGGTGAGCAATAGGTACCACCAGTTAGAGACAGGTGCAGGAGTGTGGCTCTCCCCTGGCAGCAGGGTGCACTTTCAAACTCAGATGGCTGTTCAACAGCTGTTTGCCTATGAGACTGTACCCTTCGTGTTCACTAGAAACTGCTTCTTGCCTCCCCCAACCCACCCCAGTCCTCTTCTAGGGACAAATTTCTCCTTTATGTAGATTAGTTCCGTGGGCATGGGGTAGGAGGGGACCCAGAATTGAAACCACCACGCCTTTGGTCTGAAAAAAAAAAAAAAAATCCACTCCAATCTACATCACAAACATTGCGCAGAGTTCAAATTGCTGTTTCCAGTGAATTTGGCATTTATCTGCCATTTTTGTCATTGTCTTTGTTTAATCTTTGCATCTTTCCTAAGTGGCTCATTGATAGGTTTTTCTTTTAAACAATAGTGAAGAAATGGAATTTTAAAAATTAAGATGAGCCTGCCCCAGTAGTGGTGGCGCAGACCAGTAATCCCAGCTGCTCTGGAGGCTGAGGCAGGAGGATCTCAAGTTCAGAGCCAGCCTCAGCAACTCAGCAAGGCCCAAAGCAACTTAGCAAGACCCTGTCTCAAAATGAAAACTGAAAGGGTTCAATGGTTAAGTGCCCCTGGGTTCAATCCCTGGTACAAAAAAAAAAAAAAAAAAAAAAAAAGGAAGGAAGGAAAAGCCTGCTTTGGAATTTGGAAGTAGTCACAGGAAGTCCCCAGACCTCAGGGGGGCTCTGCTTGGGGCCAGGCAAACCTCCTCCCCGGCAGATCTGAGTCTGCAGTCAGCTTGAGGATGCCCATTGCAGCTGTGTAAAGACCCTCCAGCGCTGACTTGGGGTGCGTTCTCAGGACAGCGGCCCCCACAGGGCACGGCAAAGGGCCTTTTCTAAGGTCAAGCCCCCCACACCGGGGGCGGAGGCTGGGCGGGCCCCTGCCACACACAGAGGGACAGTCTGCAGCGCTCCTGCAGGGCCAGACCCGCCTGGAGCCAGCAGGTAGCCTTGCCAGCGGCTCCGGCCTTTGGACTTTTTCATTAGAGAAGCCATTTTTCACGGAGACATCTGGGGGGAGGGGTAGACAAGAGCTGATTTTTTCCGTTGCCCAGGGACGCAGGGCCGAGCGGGAGGGACAGGTGCCCACACGGGGGTGTCGCTGGCCGTGTGAGGGGCACTAGGGCGGCAGGTGCGCCGCAGACAGCGCTTCACCCTGCAGTGAATTCCATGATCACAGGTCACCGAGTGGGCGCCCCTTTGAAGTGGAGGACTTTCTTGTCCTTCCTGCCGCGGACACAAGTTGGCTGAGATATCAAATGCAGATAGTAAAAATTTAATTAACAAATCAAAGCCTTTATCTGCAGTTTTCAGAACTGGGGCCAACAGTTTGCTTCATCTCAAGAGCGCCAGCCAGGATGGAGAGAAGAAAGCGGGCCTGTGTCACATAAGACTGACTTCCCTGTGATCTCTGCAGATAAGGCCTCCGGCAACGGCCACGGGGGCTCCCAGGCCCTGCGAGGGGCTGCCTTCCAAGCCCTTTGTCTCCTCTCTGGTTAACCCCTTGTGGTGGGGCTCTGAATGCTCCCCCGGTGTGGGGAGCATAGACAGGGGTGACCAGAACCCCAAAACACATCCTCCAAAACCTTCCTGGTAGGGCTGTGTGCTCACAGTCTTCCATGACACAGAGAGACACAGTAATACCAGTGCCTACAGCCCCCGTCTGCTGGATTGCTGGTGGGAAAACTGAGAGTCCAAGGGTTAAGAATTTAGTGTTTCTGATGCCTAAGTCAAGACAAAACTCATGAAATGGGTAAAGGAAATGACGGGGAGGGAACACACAATTCACATTCAATGAAACGTTGGAATCCAATTTATTTAAAATTATCAGGGTGTAATCTCTGCGAGTGATGAAAGGTGATTTCTACTTGTGTGGGGGGTTTGGGGGGATGGCTCGGTGCTGACCAGCATGGAACTGTGGTGAGCTAGACGACCTGGTGGGGTCAGGTGGAACTGGCAAGCCCAGCCTTGCACATAGACGGCAGCTACTACACAGCAGGTGACTAAGCGATAATGGACCATATCTGGAAAAGCCAGAAGAAAGGATTTTGAATGTTTTACTATGAAGCAGTGATGAATGAGGTGGATATGCTTAACTCGCTTTAAACACTGCATGATGCATATGTGTATCAAAATATCACGATACACCACTACAATGTACAGTTTTATGTTTCGTGTATCAGTTAAAATTGATTTAAAACGCCGGGCGCGGTGGCGCACGCCTGTAATCCCAGCACTTGGGAGGCTGAGGCAGGAGGATTGCGAGTTCAAAGCCAGCCTCAGCAATGGCGAGGCACTTAGCAGCTCAGTGAGACCCTGTCTCTAATAAAATACAAAAAAGGTCTGGGGATGTGGCCCAGTGGTCGAGTGCCCCTGAGTTCAATCCCCAGTACCAAAAATCAAAAAAAAAAAAAAATTGATCAGTAACCACAGCAGACGCCCGCCCAGGTAGAAGAGGTGGGCACCTCTCTAGGAAACACCTACAACCCTGAAGGCAGGGACGCCCTTGGCCAGAGGGGACCCAGGAGCCCGCTCCTCCTCTCGCCCCCTCTTCTGGTATCCAGGGCACCATGCGTAGTGGAGGACCCTCACTCCTCTGTGGTGGGTGGCTCTTGTGCTGACACCCAGGCCCTGTGGACTGGCCAGGAGTGAAGGGTCAGGGCCCCGCGGGGAGAGGAAGCCCCCGATGGCGGAGGCGCGTGGCGGAGCCCCACACCGACCTGATCTGATAGGAAGTCTATCTCACAGGCTGTCAGTGAGGCCAGCACCTGGTGTTTGGGTTAGATGTGAGGTGTCCCACAGACCTCTTCTGTGAGACAATACAAGGACATTCAGGGGCGCGGTGATGGGGTTATAAGAGCCTTGACCTATGGGCGCTGTAATCCACTTGAGTGATTAGTGGTCGGGCAGCATGTGGCGGGAGGGGTGGGCAGCTGGGGATGTGCCTCTGGGGACTGTATTTTGTCCCTGTTGAGAGGAGCTCTCTCTGCTTCCTGATGGCCGTGTCCTGGGCTGCTTTCCTCTGTCACATCCTTCTGCCATGATGCTGTTGATGGGCGTGGACCAGTGGAAGTTTCCGTGTCCTGAGCAGAGCAACCTTGTTTCATGTTCCCCAGGCAGGAGCCAATAGTCTTAAAGGTCACTCTGTTCCCCGGGGAAAGAGCCAATAGCTTTAAAGGTTGCTCTGGTACACCCCCCACCAGAAAACCCTACTTAAGCTCCTTCCCGTCCGGAGCTCAGACTCAACAAGCTCTTCCCTGCTGAGAAGAGGCAGCCGACAGGTCCAGAGACCACAGCCAGCGTGTCTGGGCACCCACCTTCCGCCCAGAGCCCACCCCGACTCCTCTCCCCCTCTCCCCGTACTTCTTCTACCTCTGACCAGCCACAAAGGCTGCTGACTAGATCTCCTGGCTACACGGCTGTCTCCAGTGTGATCATTTCCCTTCAGTTCTGACTCACCCTGGGCCCAGGCAAAGGCACTGGCCCTCCAAGGACTGAGACCTCGGGAACCATAAGCTAATAAACCAAATCAGCTTCTCATCCCTAACCTTGTTCTCTTGGTCGCTGTGATGGAATCGCTGACAACACATTCAGGTTGGTTTAACCAACCTTGTGATGATCTCGGGGCCTGTGTGTGGGCGCGGGGCGTCGCGGGGAGGATGTGGGGCAGTCGGGGGCCGTGTGTGGGCGCGGGGCGTCGCGGGAGGATGCGGGGCAGTCGGGGCCCTGTGTGTGGGCGTGGGGCGTCGCGGGAGGATGTGGGGCAGTCGGGGCCTGTGTGTGGGCGCGGGGCCTCGCGGGAGGATGTGGGGCAGTCGGGGGCCGTGTGTGGGCGCGGGGCGTCGGGGGGGCTGTGGGGCAGTCGGGGCCGTGTGTGGGCGCGGGGCGTCGCGAGGAGTGGGGGCAGTCGGGGGGCCTGTGTGTGGGCGTGGGGCGTCGCGGGAGGATGTGGGGCAGTCGGGGGCCTGTGTGTGGGCGCGGGGCGTCGCGGGAGGCTGTGGGGCAGTCGGGGGCCGTGTGTGGGCGCGGGGCGTCGCGGGAGGCTGGGGGCAGTCGGGGGGCCGTGTGTGGGCGCGGGGCGTCGCGGGAGGATGTGGGGCAGTCGGGGGCCGTGTGTGGGCGCGGGGCGTCGCGGGAGGATGCGGGGCAGTCGGGGGCCGTGTGTGGGCGCGGGGCGTCGCGGAGGATGTGGGGCAGTCGGGGGCCGTGTGTGGGCGCGGGGCGTCGCGGGAGGATGCGGGGCAGTCGGGGGCCTGTGTGTGGCGCGGGGCGTCGCGGGAGGATGTGGGGCAGTCGGGGGGTGTGTGTGGGCGCGGGGCGTCGCGGGAGGATGCGGGGCAGTCGGGACCTGTGTGTGGGCGCGGGGCGTCGCGGGAGGATGCGGGGCAGTCGGGGGCCTGTGTGTGGGCGCGGGGCGTCGCGGGAGGATGTGGGGCAGTCGGGGGCCGTGTGTGGGGGCGCGGGGCGTCGCGGGAGGATGTGGGGCAGTCGGGGGCCTGTGTGTGGGCGCGGGGCGTCGCGGGAGGATGTGGGGCAGTCGGGGCCTGTGTGTGGGCGCGGGGCGTCGCGGGAGGATGTGGGGCAGTCGGGGGCCGTGTGTGGGCGCGGGGCGTCGCGGGAGGATGTGGGGCAGTCGGGGGCCGTGTGTGGGCGCGGGGCGTCGCGGGAGGATGTGGGGCAGTCGGGGCCTGTGTGTGGGCGCGGGGCGTCGCTGGAGGCTGTGGGGCAGTCGGGGGCCGTGTGTGGGCCCGGGGCGTCACGGGAGGATGCGGGGCAGTCGGGACCTGTGTGTGGGCCCGGGATGTCACGTGAGGATGTGGGGCAGTCGGGACCTGTGTGTGGGCCCGGGATGTCACGTGAGGATGTGGGGCAGTCGGGGCCTGTGTGTGGGCGCGGGGGGCGTCGCGGGAGGATGTGGGGCAGTCGGGACCTGTGTGTGGGCCCGGGATGTCACGGGAGGATGCGGGGCAGTCGGGACCTGTGTGTGGGCGCGGGGCGTCGCGGGAGGATGCGGGGCAGTCGGGGGCCGTGTGTGGGCGCGGGGCGTCGCGGGAGGATGGGGGCAGTCGGGACCTGTGTGTGGGCGCGGGGCGTCGCGGGAGGATGTGGGGCAGTCGGGGCCTGTGTGTGGGCGTGGGGCGTCGCGGGAGGACGTGGGCAGTCGGGGCCCGTGTGTGGGCCCGGGGGCGTCGCTGGAGGATGTGGGGCAGTCGGGGCCCGTGTGTGGGCGCGGGGCGTCGCGGGAGGATGTGGGGCAGTCGGGGCCTGTGTGTGGGGCGCGGGGCGTCGCGGGAGGATGCGGGGCAGTCGGGGCCTGTGTGTGGGCGTGGGGCGTCGCGGGAGGACCGTGGCAGTCGGGGCCCGTGTGTGGGCGCCGGGGCGTCGCGGGAGGATGTGGGGCAGTCGGGGGCCCGTGTGTGGGCGCGGGGCGTCGCGGGAGGATGTGGGGCAGTCGGGGCCTGTGTGTGGGCGTGGGGCGTCGCTGGAGGATGTGGGGCAGTCGGGGCCCGTGTGTGGGCGCAGGGTCGGGGCAGTCGGGGGCCGTGTGTGGGCGCGGGGCGTCGCGGCGGGGCAGTCGGGGCCCGTGTGTGGGCGTGAGGCGTCGCGGGAGGATGTGGGGCAGTCGGGGGCCGTGTGTGGGCGCGGGGCGTCGCGGGAGGATGCGGGGCAGTCGGGGCCCGTGTGTGGGCGCGGGGCGTCGCGGGAGGATGCGGGGCAGTCGGGGGCCTGTGTGTGAACGCGGGGCGTCGGGGCAGGCCGTGGGGCAGGCAGGAACAGTGGACGGCTGAGGCAGCACAGCTGAGCGTAGGGCTCTACACGCCCAGGCCATGGACCTGGGGAGCAGGCATTTGGGGCTGGGGCTGCCAGGCTGAGTTTAGAGCCAGCAGCCCCACCACCGACCAGGAGGAATGCTGCTGGCCCTGCACGCAGGAGCACTGCCCTGCACGCAGGAGCATGAGGAAACGTGGAGACTGGGGTCGGGGACGAGTCACCAGGTGCATCAAGTCCTGAGCGTGGTGCCTTGTCTGGGCCATCTGGTGCAGTGTCCCTCAAGGTGAGGTGCTGGGCCACCTGCGGCCACCGTGTTGGGGCCACCGGAGGGCCCTGGCACGGAAGCAGTGGGGCTTTACCAGCCACCACCCCAGAGCTCTCCGTTCCTAGGCACAGCTATGATCCAAGCTGCTGTGGCAGCCAGGATGCTGCTCGCCGTCACGGCGTCCCTCTGGTGGGCCACCTGGTTGGCAGACGCGCATGCGTGGCAAGCCTGGGCGGGTGAAGGTGTCGGGAGCTGGCGTGGTGTCTGGTCCCGCGCGGCTCAGAGTCAGGCGCCCCCGAAGCCCAGGAGCGGAACAGTGCGAAAGGGCTTGGGGTGTGGACACAGTCGGAGCAGTGGCCCCCGATGGGACCAGCTGGGCGGTGACTGTGGGGGGTGGCTGGAGGAGGGGGACCACGGGAGCGTGGCTTGGGGGATTGTATGTTGTTGTTCACCACACCCGAGGTCACATGTCCCAACCTCGTCACAGGAGTGTGTTCTCTCCCTCTCTCTCCCCTCTCTCTCTCTCTCACTGGTGCCACAGCCCCAAATGCCTCCCTCCACCACACTCTTTCACCGTGAGCCCGAGGGGTGGAGCCGGTGGCCTCCGGACTGAGACCTCTGAGACTGAGAGCCCCCAGGTCAGCGTTTCCTCCTCCCGTTGTTCTTGCCAGGCCTTTTGGCCACAGCTGGCCACCACGCGTGGTCACATAGTCTCAACACCTATCTCCTCCTCTAGAGGCTAAAAGCCTTGGTCTAGTTCTGAAATTCTCGGGGTCTGCGTGTATTAAAGGCAAGCTGACCCTCTCGGCCGCTTGGACACAGGTCTTGCCATTTGTGGCCCTTGCGTAGTGAGCAGGGGGCTGCAGAGCAGGGCCACTCCTCAGCGGTCTTCCTGGACTGCGTGGCCAGGTGTGCGCCCCACGCCCCACGCCATGCTGTGCCGCCTCACACGGGGCCAAGAGCAGGGGCCACCCACCACGCGGCAGGACCTGTGCAGCCCCCAGGCAAAAGAAGCCTTTCCTCTGTTGAAGGTGAGTCTCTCGGGGGTTTAGATAAAGGAGAAGATGCCCCCTCCATGGTCACCGCCAAGGACACACCCCCAGCGCCCTGAGACACCCCACCAGCCCCACCTCTTAAAGGTTCTGCACCGGCCAGTAGCACTGTGGTGGCACCCCTTTCTTTACAGAAAATTTTAACTGGGCTTCTCCAGAAATCTTCACCATGGCTGATTTTAGGACTGTCAGCAAGAGTCTCTACAGAAGAGTCAGTGTAGGTAAACTTCCTATTTTCCTGTTGCTCTATTACTTGGCCACTGGCCTGGAAGAATCAGCACTCCAGGTGCTGGACGCCCCTTCACTTGTTTTCACACACATGTGTCCCGTACAGCAGCTTGTAGACGTGTGTCTGCAAATACAAAGTGTGATAAAAGAGAAGAAAGATCTTTTCACAAGGCCTCAGCCTTGAGCTGGAGCTTCACAGAGATGTCCACATTTCTAAGCTGAGAGAAGTGACCGCTGGGCTCCATGGTGACAGCTGGCAGGGGAGAAGCTCCCCCTGCTCAGGTGTGGTCCTTGAAGGGTCAACCTGCCCAGCACAGTGAAAGGAAAACCTGCTTTTGTGTGAACTTGTGCAGACTGTGACCTCCTGCGCCCCTGCACTTACACGCTGGGGATAAAGTTCTGAAACTACCTGAACTCGGGGTTCAGGGCATGGACTGATCACAGCGAGAGCTGTGCCCTCTGAGCCTGGCTGCAGCTGTCTTCGGTGCCCTGCCTCCTCTGTCCCGACAACGGCACAAGCTGAGGACCCACCTTTGTCCCAGAGCTCTGGGGTCAGTGCAGGTCCCCGGGAGCAGTGGCGGAAAGAGAGTGGACTTGGCTCGGGTCTGCTTTCCTGGGACGCTCCTGTCCTCCTCGCCCTGCACAGCCGCCGCACGCCAGGCAGAGCCACACACCTGTGGTTCCCCGCTGCTCTGATCCGCATGAGAAGCCACAGGCGTGGCCCTCGGGACTAGGGCGGCAGGTCGATCCCAGGGATGGCAGGAGCTAAACATGCCCAGGAAGATCAGGAGGAGGAGAGCTGTAGGCCTCCAGACGCTGGGAGGTGACAGGGAGGGAGGTGACGACTACCCTGATAGTGGTCCAGTCTCTGTGTGCAAATTAAAAGGAGACGCGGAGAGAGCTGCTCCTGTCAGGAGGGAGGTGAGGGGCTCCCCAGGGCTGGCGTTGGGGGAGACCGGGGGCACACCGGGAGGGGGCTCAGTACTGAGTGGACGGAGGTCAGACGTTCATACTCAACCTGTTCTTGCGACACCCAGGGACAGCAGCTTTGCCTCGGTGGCTGTGACACTGGCTGAGTCTGGATCAGTGGTGACAAGCTCCTGCCACAGCTCCCAGACTCCTCGACAGCAGCATCCTTCTTGGCTGACTGTGTGCCAGGCACGGTAATGAGCCTGACTGCGTGGCAGGGCCAGGTCTCCAATGTCCCCAAAGGCCCTTGTGTTAAGGCGTGCCCCAGCTTGCTGATGTCGGGAGGGGTGGGCCCTTTAAGAGGGGCTTCCCTTGAAGGGGACCCTGGGACCCGGCCTTTTCTCCCTTTCTCGTGATCTCCAGCCACGTGGTCCCCCGTGAGCTCCTGCCACAGGCGCTGTCTTGCCACAGGCCCCAAAGCAGCAGGGCCAGTCGACCACGGGCCAGAACTCCTAAATAAGCGTCCTCTTCATGAGCTCATGCGCGCTCTCTTTTATTTTCTCTCTCTAAGCAACCTTGGGCGTCTCTCACAGCAGTGGAGAGCTGAGGACCGCGTGGCCGGGGGCTACTCCAGCGCTTCCGAGTTCCTGCCTCATCCCCGGCGAGCCGGGAGGAACCGAGGCCTGGAGTAGGATGAGCTGCCGCCCGGCCCCGCGGCCCTGAGCTTGTGCCGTAGAGTTAAACGCAGTTGTCACCGTGGCCACAGAACCACAGCTTTCTCCTTAGATCTGCAGAAACATGGGAGGGCCTCCTTGGTTGAAGGACGTGGATGATGGTGGACGCTGACTTCCAGGGAGGTTCTGGGGAGACTCGCGGCAGCACAGCAGCCCCGCATCCCACTGGGCCCCTCGTCCTTCAGAGGCCCCACCACTGCCCGTGGCACCACCCTGGGGACGGGCGGAGGCCTGAAGCACATGGCCCCTGGGGCCACACCCACACTCTACCTTGCAGGCATCGCCAGAGGCTCGTGGGTGTCCGGCACCTGGTGAGCAGGGAGCAGGCCACAGCGGCTCTCGGGGACAAAGATGATCACGGATGGCATCACACAGAGGGGAGGAGCCCTGTCCCTGTCCCTTCACCTCTGACAGAAGCCCAGCGGGCGTGCACTCTGCGGGCCCAGGACGTGGCTCAGGTGGCCCAGGAGGATGGAAGGTGACATGTGTGACAGGGGCAGGGCACAGCCCTCAGCCTGAGCACAGAGAGCACCCACAGGGCCACACATGGCTGGCCTGGGGGTCTGGGCTCCGGGGGACACTGCCCGGGTCCTCTGCGCAGGCTCTGTGTGCAGTAAGACCCCAAAGCTGTGCCCGTGGCCCAGAACGCAGTCACAGCAGACGTGAGAGTGCCACAGAGAAGGCCACTCGGGTCCACCACTGGCTTTGAGGCTGGCCGGCAACGCAGAGGCTGGGCCTGCGGTCAGGCCGTCCCTCTGCAGAGGGGACTCCTGGCCCTGAGGCTGCAGCTGCAGGTCAGGTCCTCCTGAGGTCACCGCGTCTGGTCCGCCTCCCCATCGAGGGTCTGCCCCTCCCCTGCCCCTCAGGCATACAAAGCCACCCTCCGAAGGGAGGTAGAGAGCCACAGCCTGCGTGGACGGCTTGGGACGCAGAGCTGCGCCCCAGAGTCCTGGCCTCGGCTCAGCTGGGCCCGGCTGCGTGACCCGGGGCCAGTCACACCTAGAAAGCAGCTTGAAGGGCACCGTGGGCCACAAGGTGATGTCTGGGAGCCAACAGAGCGAAGCTCTGCATTGGGAGCTGCTGTCCCCGGAGACCGGTGCCGATTCCGACAGCAGAGGTGGTGGCTGAGAGGGGCAGGGGCAGGGCCCAGGAAGGCCAGCGCCAGGCTTCCCCTGGAGCCCAAGGGCTGCTCTCGGCGGGAGAGAGAGAGGAACACATCACACCCACGAGGACAGGAGCCCGCCCTGGCCTGGGCTGGACCCCAGTAGGGTGACAGGGCCAGCGGCCTGCAGAAGCACAGGCCTTCCAGGGACAGGAAGTGGTCCCCGAGGTGACAAGGGAGTGAAAGACGCCCCCGCCTAGGAACATCTGCCCACTGTGACAAGGTAGCGCAGCCCGTTACGTTCTGTGGTGTCACCTGTGGGGACAGAGCCCCTGCGGGCCAGTCACACCAGCGTCCAGCCCCACCGTCTCACACGGCTCAGAACACTGGTGACAGGACCAAGAGCCACGCCACCAGGTCTGCTCTGCTTCCCACGGCCGTGGAGCGGGCGCCTTCCGCCTGGCATTCTGAGCTGACCGTACTGGCGACACGGTGCAGATGGCATCTGGAGGCCCAAGGCGCGCGCACACTCCCGATCGCAGCAGGCGATGGCACTGCCTGGGCCGCTGACCTAGGAGCGCGTCACCAAGATCAAGCAAAGCAGGACTGTGACTCCTTCAAGGGCAGAAATGTCCTGGAGGAGCCGGAGACGCGGGAGGGTGCAGGAGCCCTGTTTGGGGAGATAGCTAAGATTGTGGTTGACTATGGGCCATAGACATTTTTGGGCATTTCCGCCTTCCGTAGTCTCACGGGATCTCGCGGGACTTGGCCCAGGATCTCGAGAGATTTGAGCCGTGACTCAGCAGATCGAGCTAGCGCCATTGCTGCTCGGGCGCATGGGAAGAGACCAGAGAGAGAACGGACAGGGTTATCGCTATTGTATAGATACATTGTAGTTTCTTGTAAGAGTAGGTGCCTTGGTTTCTTGTGAGAGTGTGTATGTGGTGTTAGAAATTACAAGAGACAGAGACAGAAAGATTAAAGAATTTTTTCGTCTCCATCCTGTCTCCGGACTCCTTCCCGCGGCGCTGCCGTTCCAGGCTGCAATCCCTTTCCGGCGACAACAGGAGGGAGCAAGAGCCCTGAAGAGCGCCCAGCGCTGGCCTCGTCCGCTGTGTCCCCGAGGGCTGGTCGCTGTGTCCCCAAGCGCTGGCCTGGTCCGCTGTGTCCCCGAGGGCTGGCCTCATCCGCTGTGTCCCCCCGAGCGCTGGCCTCGTCCGCTGTGTCCCCGAGCGCTGGCCTCGTCCGCTGTGTCCCCGAGCGCTGGCCACGTCCGCTGTGTCCCCGAGGGATGGCCTCGTCCGCTGTGTCCCCGAGCGCGGGCCTCGTCCGCTGTGTCCCCGAGGGCTGGCCACGTCCACTGTGTCCCCGAGCGCTGGCCTGGTCCACTGTGTCCCCGAGCACTGGCCAGCGCTGGCCCCGAGGGCTGTCCTCGTCCGCTGTGTCCCCGAGGGCTGGCCTCGTCCGCTGTGTCCCCGAGGGCTGGCCACTCCCCGAGGGCTGGCCTCGTCCGCTGTGTCCCCGAGGGCTGGCCTCGTCCGCTGTGTCCCCGAGGGCTGGCCTCGTCCGCTGTGTCCCCGAGGGCTGGCCTCGTGTGTCCCCGAGCGCTGGCCACGTCCGCTGTGTCCCCGAGGGCTGGCCGCTGTGTCCCCGAGGGCTGGCCACGTCCGCTGTGTCCCGTCCCCGAGGGCTGGCCTCGTCCGCTGTGTCCCCGAGGGCTCGTCCGCTGTGTCCCCGAGGGCTGGTCCACTGTGTCCCCCGAGCGCTGGCCACGTCCGCTGTGTCCCCGAGGGCTGGCCTCGTTCGCTGTGTCCCCGAGGGCTGGCCTCGTCCCCGCTGTGTCCCCGAGGGCTGGCCTGGGCTGTGTCCCCGAGGGCTGGCCTCGTCCGCTGTGTCCCCGAGGGCTGGCTGGTCCTGCTGTGTCCCCGAGGGCTGGCCTCGTCCGCTGTGTCCCCGAGGGCTGGCCTCGTCCGCTGTGTCCCGGAGCGGCTGGTGTCCTCGTCCGCTGTGTCCCCGAGGCTGCCCCGAGGGCTGTGTGCGAAACTGGAGCACTGGAGCAGTGGCACAGGAGGGCCACCAGGGACAAGGACTGCGGTGGCCGCTCAGCAGGTGGGAGACTCTGGTGCGTTGGACTTTGGTGAGTCACGAAGGCCGTGCCACGTCTGTGACTGCCTCTGCAAGAGCAGCTCAACCAGTGCCACGGACCAAGAGGGGAGGACGCCGGGCTAAGGCGTGACAGGGGACATCGGCGGGGTGCTCAGGAGACAGACAAGACGGCGAGCGTGAGCCCAGGATTCGGCAGTCGCACTCGGTGCAGATCCATGTTTCATCTACAAGACACGCCGGGCGCGGGGGCACACCTGTGGTCCCAGCACTGGGGAGGCTGGGGCAGGAGGATCGCGAGTCCAAAGCCAGCCTCAGCAATGGCGAGGCACTCAGCAACTCAGTGAGATCCTGTCTCTACTAAATACAAAAAAGGGCTGGGGTGTGGCCCAGTGGTCGAGTGCCCCTGAGTTCAATCCCTGGTACAAAAAAAAAAAAAAAATAGGAAATAAAAATAAAAGACGAGACGAGACGGTCACGCTGATGCCCACGAGAGCCACGCCTGAGGCAGGAGTTGAACAGGAGCCGGAAGGTGGGAAAGACCCGCAGACAGGCGGCACAGCTACGCCACGTCCCAGGGCGAGCCAGGAGGCGCACCTGGGGACCTGGGAGGGCACTGCCCCGCGATTCCCCAACAGGAACGGATAGCGTCTCCTCGTCCTCAACGAGGCCCTGATGCAGAAGGCTTCAGCCACAGGGAGGAGGGAGTCATCACCTGTCTACCCACAAGGACTCTCAGAACCTGACCATACGTCACATTTCTGCAAGGAAGTAGGAGAAAAGAGGCTGCGTGATGTTTTTAAGTGGGCAGAATTTTACGCAGGCACTTCGCAAGGGAAAACAATCCAGATGAACACTACAAAAAGGTGTTCAACTTGATTAGTCACCAGGGAAATCTCAGATCATTTTATTTTTGTTAGGTGATACATGCACTGTATTTGGTGGGTGGAGGGGTCTCAAATTAAACCACAGCAGGATAAGGGTGCCCACCCAACATAATGAGTAAAATTTAAAAGACCACAAATACTACATTATCCAGCTTTCCATCACTGTCACAAAACACCTGAGACAATAAGCTGACAGGAAGGAAAGGTTCCAGAGGCTCAGGCCATGGTCAAGTCCCCCTTGCCTCTGGTCCTGTGGCAGAGGACTAAGAAAGGGGAAGCTGCTCACTCCTGGGCCAGGAAGGCACCCAGTCCCACTATGCCCCGTGACCCGACTTCCTCCCACCTCCCAGTGGCGCCTCAGGCTGAAGCCAAGTCAGCACATGGTCCTTTGGGGACCCTGCAGATCCAACGTCAGCCAGCACGAAGAGTGCTGCCAGTGGGACGCAGAGTGGTCCCGCAGGGTCCGGGGAGGCGAGCGCGACGGCGAGAGCACCGCGCCGGGAGCCAGGTCCAGTGACGCCGACTCAGGTCGAATGCGGAAATAGAGCGCTTTCATACATCCACAACGAAGAAGGCAAAAGCCACCAGCAGTGACTGCAGCGAGTCTGTGAATGTGTGGCAGGTAGATAGCCGCTCTTCTCAAGGTTTCTTGATCTACTCTGGGCTGGCAGGTTAGCCGCTCTTCTCAAGGTTTCTTGATCTACTCTGGGCTGGGGCATACTGAGCTGTGCTCCTCTTCAAGACAGAAGAAACAAGAAAGAACCATTCTCGTTTGCAAGCAATGCTTCTTCTCCATCTGTTCTCACCTCTTGGCAGAACGTTCCGTTGGCAGACACGCCCCGTCCAAGGGGTGACAAGCGCCTCGTTTGCAAGAACGCCTGGAGCCACTACTTTTGATTCTTTACATCCCAGCGTACAGGAGAAGAGGAGGTGTCTTTAGCCAGTGAGCTTTGAAGGGAGCTTGGCTCGCAGCAGAGGTGTGCCTCGAGCTTCTGAGGGGACGCAGGTGTGCCTGCCCCGCAGTCCAGCGTCCTCCTTCAGTGCCATGCACACGGCCTGGGGAACTCCTTCAGAAGAGCTGAGGGGCAGAAGGAGACCCCCTCCTGGGGAGTGTGCACATTGGCGCGACTCGGAGAGCTGTGGACACGTCACCAAGGCCGAACACGCGCCAAGCACCTGCGCCCGGGCGCACCCAGTGTCGTCTGCAAACTCGTCCGCAATGCCCAGTGGGAAGCCGTCCGACTGCTGGAAGAACAGACGGTGTGCCCGGGCTGCCCACCCGGCAGAGCCTGCTCCACATCCAGCCCACGAACACGGTGAACCCGGCAGCACCTGGCACCTGGCCTGGCCTCCGCAGCACGGCAAAGCCCCGGCCACCGGCTGGGCAGAGGAGGCCCCGTGAGAGGAGTGTCTGCGTCTCTGCCGGTGTGACGTCCACGGACAGCGCAGAGCAGCTGCACAAGTGAGGACGGCGGGGCGGGGCGGGGCCCGGGAGCTCTGGGACGGGCTGCCTCCAGTCCAGTCGGGGAACTGGGCACGGCTCCGTCTAGTCTGTGGCCCCTCCCCGGGCTGGGCGCACCGTCCGCGCCCTTTTCTGCGTGTGTTGGCCTCCAGTTTAAGCAGAAAGCGCATGTCACCAAGCCCAGCTGCCTCTCAAGGGCAGAATCTGAAAACCAGGGCGTTGCTCAGCCTCTGCGTGAGCAAGACGCGGCTGGGCGGGGTCCCTCCAGGCGCGTCCAGGCCTCTGCGTTTGGGTGCCCATGGCCAGCGTCTCTGCTGCCAGCAGTAGGGCCACGCAGGGCCCAGAGCCACCTGTGGTCCCAGGCTGAGGAGAGCGTGGCGGGCAGTGGCAGAGGCAGGCTCTGGGCGGCCGGGCTCCTCCGTGGCAAACCCACATTCCCCGACGAGTGAGGCATCCGTCTGCTTGAACTGCAGCGGGCTCAGATGAGAAGAAACGGCGTGACGGCTGCCCGTGGCCCGGCCAGCGCTGGCTCCGGGGCTCCGCTCCGCCTCCCGGCCTGCGTCCCCACAGGAGCAGCAGGAGCGTGGCCTCGGGTGCGGGTGCGTTCCACTGGACGGCTGAGCCCTGCTGGCCAGGCCTGGTGACGCGAGGACACCTCGTTCCCTAAACCTGAACTGGCTGCGGCCAGGCTGGGCTCTGGGTTCTGGGCCACGCGTGTCCTGCGTCTCCCCAGCCGCTCGGAGCTGTCTCAGACACTCGGGGAGGCTGTTCCCCGAGAAGCCCTTGCAGGG
The DNA here is from genome assembly GCA_025594165.1 of Tamias sibiricus. Lineage (NCBI taxonomy): Eukaryota > Metazoa > Chordata > Mammalia > Rodentia > Sciuridae > Tamias > Tamias sibiricus. The sequence continues at coordinate 5,216,160 of CM046671.1, read as the reverse complement.
AGGCTGCAGACGACAGATGCGGGTCCCCCATGGGGGCCAGGCCCCGCATTGAGGGTAAGGCTGGCTAGAGCAGGGTGAGTCTCCGTCACCAAGGAGGAGGGACTTGAACAGGACAGGGGGGCTGACCAGGGGCCAGCGGAGGCCCCGGGACAGTGAGCTGACCATGCAGGGGAGGCCGGGCCTCGACTGGCAGAAGCCACAGAGAGGTGTCGAGGGCAGGAGCCCTCCACGAGGGAGGCCGCAGCGCCACGGCTTCTGCACCACCTGCGAGTCGGTAAGGAAAGCCCGCGTGCAGGGGTCCGCTGTCGGTGGCGTCTGGGAAGAAGGGAGTCGCAGGTCGGTCCCTGGGTCCAGCCGCACACGTGGGGAGAGACAGTGAGTGACCGGCCCGTGAGAGGAGCCAGGGCCAGCGGGCCGGGCAGTGCTGGGGGTGCGGGTGGCTGTGGGCCTGCCGGGCCACGTCACAGAGGGAGAGAAAAGGGCTGTGACGTGGGGTGTCCCCAGCACTAGATAAGCCATAACAAGTGCCGTGCAGTGACTGCCGGCCAGGACACGGGGGGGCGCGTTGTCTGGTTCCTTGAAACGGCCTCCTCTGTTGCCGCCCACGGCAACGACACCGCGGGGAGGAAATCGGAGGCGGCCTGGGAGTGAGCGGCTCCGCCACTCTTGCTGCGTCTCCGCTGCCTCTCTGTCTGCTCCACCCCGCGGTCCCCACGGCCTCTCTAAGTACTCTCCACCTTAACAAGCATACGCGCGTCACAAGCTCCACTCCCGCGGTCCCCACGGCCTCTCTAAGTACTCTCCACCTTAACAAGCATGCGCACGTCACAAGCTCCACTTACAGGTGCGTCACAGAGTTCACGGGCACAGAGAGATCTCGGTTGATCACGTTAAGGTCGGGTGTGAACGAGTCAACGCCTCCTCTTTGGCTCCCAGCCAGCCGCCATCTTAGCTACCTCCTCATACGAGGCTCTTACACTCCTCTGTCCTCCCAGAGGGACACTTTGGAAGAATGTTTTTTCCTTTTTCCAGTGCTGGGGATTGAACCCAGGGGTGCTCTACCACTGACCCAAATCCCCAGCCCTTTTTATTTTTTTAAATTTTGAGACGGGGTCTTGCTAAGTTACTGAGGCTGGCCTCAAACTCGTGAGCCTCCTGCCTTGGCCTCCTGAGTCACTGGGCGTACAGGCTTGCCAAGGCTCCCTCTGACCTCCGAGCCCCTCCTTGCTTCTGCACGCTGTGTTCTGCACGCTGGCCCGGCCAGGACCCCCTAGTCTAACGCCCCTCCAACACAGGAGAGTCTCGCCTGGCGGCTTGGTCATGAAACTAAAACCACCCCGGGCGTTGCAGGCAGAAAAGGGCCCTGCCCCCGCGCAGCCCCTGATTCAGAGGAGCAACCAGGCGACGCCCACGAGGGCGCTTTCCCCTCGGCAGAGCATCCTCGAGCCCCGGGAGTGGTGCTTTTGCCACATGGCTGCCCCTGCCTCAGCGAGGCTCTGCACCCGTCAACCCACCCCCTGAGGGCGGGAACCCCAGACCCGCCAGCCTGGGTCACGCTCTCCAGGAACGTGGCTGGGACCCAGCTCTGTTCCCCAGATCAGCCTTGACTAGAGCAAAAGCGGCACCCGGAGGGGTTGGCTGCATGGCGCGGTGGCCTGCGGGACACTGCAGGACTGTGTCCCCTCTGCTAAGAGGGGACATGTTCACGTCTTTCATAAGCACCGTGACTGAGGCCCGCGTGAGCTCAGCCACCCCAGCATCGAGCACTCTCCCCCCAAGGGAAGGGCACCCCAGGCCCTCCGCGGGCACCTGCTCCTCCCCGCCCACGCCTGGGGTCACGCGCTGCCACCACCATGTCCAGGCGGCCCCACCTCCTCCTCAGGCCTCCCCAGTGTGACTCCTGGGCCCAGGCGCCGTGGCTGTCTGTGAAGCCGGCCGTGCCGGTCACTGGAGCCAGGCTGGTGGTACCCGCCTAGGCTAAGCCAAGCGTTGGTCCTAGCGGCAGGGCCGGGGCCTCAGCCCGAGGGTCCAGCGTGACCCCACAGAATGGCAGGTGGAGACCCTGGCCACGCGTGCCCTTCCAATGCCAAGGCAGAACGCAGCCCTGGGCGCCTTGTGTGGCAATGGCGGAGCCGGCGTCCGCGTGCGGCCGAGCGCACCTGGCTCTGAGAGGACACGCTGCAGGCGTCTCCCCAGTGGGTGACACCGCGAGGGCAGTGCCCACAGGGGGGAAGTCTCAAGGGTGTCACTAAAGTCCTCAAATGATACGCAAGGCGCGAACCACGTGCCGATTAAGTTGAGCCATCTCGCGTTTTGTGATCTGATTTTTCTTGTTTTCTGCCTTTTAATTGATAGAACCAATACACTTACGGGTGGAGGGGGTCCAGACTTAGCACATGCTGTGGTGAGTGAGTGCGTGCCTGGGGTGAAGTGCGTTGTGACGTATCACACCTGGAGGAGTGAAGGGACGACTTAGGGGTGCCGGGTGTTGTGTGGCACACCCCATATTGTGGTAGATTTACACACTGTCACTTCACATACCGATCATTTCTTTGTGGTGAGAGCCTTTAAAATCCTCCACACCTGGGTGTGGTGGTGCACATCTGTAATCCTAGTGGCTTGGGAGGCTGAGGCAGGAGGATCTCAAGTTCCAAACTAGCCTCAGCAACTTAAGAGAGGCCCTGAGCAACTTAATGAGACCCTGTCTCAAAATAGAAAATAAAAAGGGCTGGGGATGTGGCTCAGTGGCAAAGCACCCCTGGGTTCAATCCCAGTCCAAAAAAAAAATAAACCCTCTCAGCAATTTTGCAATACACAGAATATTAGGGCTAGCCGTGTTCACCGCGCTCCGCCCTGGACACCAGCCCATCCCCCCGTCTAGCTGCAGCCTCGCACCTTTGGTGGACGTGCCCCTCTCACCACCCACTCCAGCACCTGGTCACCACCTTTCTACTCGACCTATGTGAATTCAGCCTTTGTAGAATTCAAATATTAGTGAGATCACGCAGCGTCCGTCTTTCTGTTCCTGACTTGTTTTATTAGCAAAAGTCTTCCAGGTCCCCGATGAGAGCGTGTCCCTCCTTTCCAAGACTGGGTGGCGTCTGTCCTGCAGACGAGCCCTTCCATTCCTCCGCTGGGTGCTGGGACTCCCGGCTCTAGTGAATCATGCTCGGCAGGAGGACGTGCGGACGTCTCTCCAGCACGTCCACCCCAGGTCACCAGGCAGACACCAGGAGTGGGGTTGCTGGGTCGGGAACGGCTCGGCACTGTATTCCTTAACTGCAGTGCGGAGCCGCGCTCCTGCCCCGGGCATGCCCTCCGCCACCACCCCAATAGCGAGTCGACTTCACATTTCCCTGACGATGAGCCACATTCGGCATTTGTTTCAAATATGTTCACCATTTTTATATCTTTGGAGAAATGTTTATTCGGATTCTTTGCTTGTTTTTAATCTTTAATGCTTTTTTTACTGCTGTTTGAGTGCCTTGTCTATTTTGCATATCAGCCTCTTACCAGGTGTATGGTGCGCGATGCTTTCTCCTAACCTGTGGCGTCTCCACACCCTGTGATTGTTGAAAGAACCCTTTCAGTTTGACAGAATCCCATGTGTCTGTGTCCTGTGCGGCCAGGGCCAAGAAGCCATTGCCCACATCAACATCATGGAGATCTTCCTCCATGATGCCTTCTAGTGATTCTCCAGGGTCAGGTCTCACATTTAAGTCTCTAATCCGTTTGAGTTGATCTTTGCACATGGTATGAGATGAAGTTCCAATTTCATTCTTTTACAGTTTGTGAAAAAACTGTAGATATCCAGTTTTCCCAACGTGTTTAATGAAAAGACTCTCCTTTCCCTAGTGTGTGTTGTTGGCACCTTGAAAAACAATCAACTGTCAATGTGTGAGTTTATTTCTGGGTTTTCAATCCTGTTCCACTAGTCAAAGTGCCTGTTTTTAGGCCAGCATCAAGATCTTTTGATAATCATAGGCTCGTAGTGTATTTTGAAGCTAAGTGGTGTGATGCTTCTATTTTTGCTAAGTTTGGGATTTTATTTTTCCTGTGAAGAAAGCTTTGGAATTTTAGTAAGGATTGGTAGACTCTGTGTATGACTTTGAGTGGTACAAACACTTTAAGAATGTCACATCTTCTAATCCATGAACATAGGCTATCTTTTCATTTATTTTTTATTTATTTATTTATTTTGTGTGTGTGTGTGTGGTTACCGGGGATTGAACTCAGGGGCACTCGACCACTGGGTCATATCCCCAGCCCTTTTTTGTATTTTATTTAGAGACAGGGTCTCACTGAGTTGCTAAGTGCCTCGCCATGGCTGAGGCTGGCTTTGAACTCGCGATCCTCCTGCCTCAGCCTCCCAAAGTGCTGGGATTACAGGCGTGCGCCACCGCGCCCGGCTTCCATTTATTTTTGTTGTCTTCAGTTCATTCATCAATGTTTTATAGTTTTCAGTATCTAGATCTTTCATCTCCTTGGTTAAACTTACTCCTAAGTATTTTGATCTTTGATGTGATTGTACATGGGACTGTTTTCTTAATTTCTCTTTTAGATAGTTTGCTGTGAGAATACAGAAATCTAACTGTTTTTGTTTGTTTGTTTGTTCTTTCAGTGCTGGGCATTGAATTTAGGCCCTTACATGTGATAAGCCAGTGCGTAACCACTGAGCTACATCTCCAGCCCCCAGCTGACTTTTTTGTTGTTATTCATTTTTATCCCGCAACTTAACTAAATTTATGTATGAGTTCTCACAGTTTTTGGTGGAGTCCTTAGGCTTGTCTGTACACACGGTCTCGTCATCAGCAGACAGAGACAGGTGAGCTTCTTCTTGATGAAAGCCCTTTATTGCTCTCTCTCCATAACTGCTCTGGCTAGGACTTCCGGCACTCTGCCTTTGCCATCAAGTGCTCCATTAGCTGTGAGCTCGTCACGGTCTTTGCTATGTTGAAGTAAATTCATTCTGTATCTAATTTAATGAGGGTTTTATCATAAAAAAGATGTTCAATTCTGTCAAAAGCTTTTTCTGCATCCACTGAGACTCAAAATAAATGAACCTAGAAATGTAAGAGGAGACAGAATGACTGACAGCACAGAGGTACAAAGGCCTGTGAGCCCACTGAACAATTCCATGCCAATGCGTTGGACAGCCTAGGAGAAGTAGAAACCTCCTCAGAGCACTTGACCTACCAAGGCTGAGTCAGGGAGAAGCAGAGAGACTGAGCAGACCAATAAAGACGGAAGAGATTGGATCAGTGATAACAAGTACCCCCCATCGAGAAAGCGGAGAACCTGATGATGTCACTGTTGAATTCACTAACCACATACATAAGAGCTGACACCACTCTTTTTCAAACTTATTTTAAAAGTTGGAAAGGATGGAACACTTCCGAGCTCGCTCCACGAGGCCAGCATTACCCTGACCTCAAAGGCAGACAAGTATGCGACCACCAAGGAAAATAACAGGTCAATTTCCCTGGTGAACAAGGATGTGAAGATCCTCAGCAAAATACTAGAACACTCAATTAAATGGAATATTAAAGGAAAGGGATCCTTCACCATGGTGAGGAGGGAGTTATCCCTGGGATGCAAGGATGGTTCAATCCACTCAACTCAATAAATGTGAAACAGCATATTAACAAGAGGAAGGATGAAAACCATCGGACATCTCAACAGACACAGATAAAGCACTTGACAAAATTCAATGTCCTTTCCTGTTAAAAACTCTCAACAAATTAGGTACTGAACGAATGTTCCCCACCTTGCATGTTAAACACAGAAGAGATGATTGTTATGATGTCTTGGAATATTTCTGGGACCTTCCCAATGTTTCCATGAATTGACCAGGGAAGGGACACTGGCTCTGCCTGAATGCAGTGTGCTGGGCTGTAACCCAAGCTGTGGGTAGGGCCTGGGTGACCAAGGACGCTTCCCTCCCATCTGGAGACAGGAGTGAGGTGTCTGTGAGTGTCCTAAATGGGATGAAAATAGCCACAGAAGTTATGAAACTGAGTCTCACACCACGGTCAGGTCAGCGTGTTCCTACCTCCATGAGTCGACACCGTGTGGAGCTGTGTCCAGATCTCTTCCCCCCCACCTTTCAGCAGCCAGGGCCTCTGACCACCCACCAATCTCTACTGATGCCTCCCCCAACCTCTTTCTGAATTGAGAAAGGAGGGACAGGGCCACCTGTGAACCATGGCTATAAGAGACACCTGTGGCCCAGATGGCCCAGGACCAAGGACAGCTGGAGGTGGGCAGGTGGCGAGGCCCACGTGTGTGCATGTTGTAAGTCCAACTCGCGTCCTCCACGCCGTCCTGCTTCATCCGGGGGTGGGGACGTGCTCTGATAAGTGCTTGGCCAGGCTACTTTGTCATCGTGGAAACATGGCGGAGCGCTCACCCACGCCCAGGTGGCCCTGATGTCGTGGATGGCATATTCTCGTGGGACCACCTTCATAAAGGCAGTTGACAGAAACGTTGTTCATTATGGGCACATGATCGTGCATGTATTTACATGCAAATAGATACTTCCACATAAAAATATAAGTAGGAGCCAGGTGCGGTAGTGCACACCGGTGATCCCAGAGCTCAGGAGGCTGAGGCAGGAGGATCACAAGTTCAAAGCCAGCTTCAGCAAAAGTGAGGTGCTAAGCAAACCAGTGAGACCCTGTTTCTAAATAAAATACAAATTAGGGCTGGAGATGTGGCTCAGTGGTCACGTGCCCCTGAGTTCAATCCCAGGTACCCTCCCCACCAAAATATATATATATGTAGCCATATAATTATGTATGTATGTATGTATTTATTTTTGGTACCGGGGACTGAACTCAGGAGCACTCGACCACTGGGCCATATCCCCAGCCCTTTTTTGTATTGTGTTAGAGGCAGGGTCTCACGGTGTCACTAAGTGCCTCGCCATTACTGAGGCTGGCTTTGAACTCGTGATCCTCCTGCCTCAGCCTCCCAAGTGCTGGGATTACAGGCGTGTGCCACCGCGCCCGGCTGAAGTATGTGTTTTTTAACTTACACTATTCCTCTGTTGGTGTTTGAGTATGTAGCAACTCAAAACAATGGACATCTAGATTTTATTTGTGGAAATGACTGAATCTAAATTTTGTAATTGATAACTCCAGTTAAGATTCAGTGGTTGCTCTCCCTTAACAGATGAGCAGCATTCGAACCTTCTTAAGCTCGACTGCAAATGCGATTCATGGAGACATGTGCCTACGACAGGTAACTGCAAAAGAATTGGAAGGGTCAATAAAAAGGACTTTTGTATGCCTTTGGAAGCAATGTTTTCTTAACAGCAGAAGCACTGATCATGAGACGAAAGAAGGACCACAGCAGGTCACCTGAGGTGGGAACACCATTTCCACAGGGACGCAAAAACATGGCGGTCAAGAGATCCTCACATCAGCCACCAGGCAGCCACTTGACCCAGGGAACTTGAGCAAAAGTTGACCATGATCAATAACATCGTATAGTGGGCCCTTACCTTTGCCTGGTGCTTCAGGGGACACTTTTCATGTGTGAATTCATGGAGAGAAAAATTGTGGAAGATTTTGGAGTGGGCAAAAGAGACCAGGGAAGAGAGGCCAGGGAGGAGAGGCCAGGGAAGAGAGGCCAGGGAAGAGAGACCGTGGGAAGAGAGGCCAGGGAAGAGAGGCCAGGGAGGAGAGACCACGGGAAGAGAGACCAGGGAAGAGAGACCACAGGAAGAGACTAGGGAAGAGAAGCCAGGGAAGAGAGACCAGGGAATAGAGGCCAGGGAAGAGAGGCCAGGGAAGAGAGGCCAGGGAGGAGAGACCAGGGAAGAGAGGCCAGGGAAGAGAGACTAGGGAAGAGAAGCCAGGGAAGAGAGGCCAGGGAAGAGAGACCAGGGAAGAGAGACCAGGGAAGAGAGGCCAGGGAGGAGAGGCCAGGGAGGAGAGGCCAGGGAAGAGAGGCCAGGGAAGAGAGACCAGGGAAGAGAGGCCAGGGAAGAGAGGCCAGGGAAGAGAGGCCAGGGAAGAGAGACTAGGGAAGAGAAGCCAGGGAAGAGAGGCCAGGGAAGAGAGACCAGGGAAGAGAGGCAAGGAAGAGAGGCCAGGGAAGAGAGGCCAGGGAAGAGAGACCAGGGAAGAGAGGCCAGGGAAGAGAGGCCAGGGAAGAGAGACTAGGGAAGAGAAGCCAGGGAAGAGAGGCCAGGGAAGAGAGACCAGGGAAGAGAGGCCAGGGAAGAGAGGCCAGGGAAGAGAGGCCAGGGAAGAGAGACTAGGGAAGAGAAGCCAGGGAAGAGAGGCCAGGGAAGAGAGACCAGGGAAGAGAGGCCAGGGAAGAGAGGCCAGGGAAGAGAGGCCAGGGAGGAGAGGCCAGGGAAGAGAGGCCAGGGACACCTTTCCAGCAGACGCCGAGGAGCCTGCAGGGGTGCTTCTCCCCTCGTCTGGACCTGCCTGTTCACGACTCTGCAGAGGTCAACGTTAGCTTGTGGAAAACCGCGAGGCCCGCCCAGTCCTGCCCCTAGAACGCACACCCCGGCCAGCGGACAGCGATCGGATACCGACCAGTTTTGCCAGCAGCTTTGCCTCTGCAAATGGGCCCGGCTTGGGTCGGCAGCCCTGTGAGTCCACGTCATGGCCTTTGTCTGAGCCCGGAGATGTGGCACTTGAGTTCTGTTTCAGACCAGCGTCACATCTAGCGGGCCCTGCCTGAGTCGAGTCGAGGCTTTCACACGTGTTCGCTCTGTGGTTCTGGGAGAGCGGTGATCTTATTCTCTCCTGAGGTCCAGCCTAGCCTCCCCGACTTCACAATGACACCATGAGTGGACGAAGCAGGTCTGGCCGGCCTCCTAGCAAACGAGAAGGGGACGGGGAAGGCCGGCCCCGACAGAGCGTCAAGCAAAGGTGCTTAGCACGACTGGACCCCGAGTCCCTTGCCACACGCACCCTCCTCTCCCCAGCCCTGGCCTCCCTGCGTGTCCAGTCGGCAGGAACCCGCCCACGCGGGAGGCCGGCCGAGGCTGGGGAGCCAGGCTGAGGGGACCGTCCTCGTGTCGATGGGCCTGCCTCTCTGACACGCTGGCCGCTCTCCCCGTGAAAACGACCACTGCCTGCTCCACAAAAGAGTCTCGCGAGGGTTTGAAGCAGACGACTCCTGCCCTCTGGGCTCCCTCAGACACAGCGCGGCCACTGTTCCTTATCTGGGGAGACGTCAAGGCCCTCTGCATCTGGCCTCAGTCCCCTGAGCGGCCAGTGTCTCAGAAGAAGGTGCCTGGAGCTCAGCCCGGGGCTGGCCCTCCCCGGACTCGGCTCCCTCTCCCTGCACCGAGAAGCGGGTGGGACTGAGGAAGCCGACCACGGGCGCCTGTCCTCCAGGATCCTCCTGCCTGAGCCAAGCTGGCCCCCGCCTCCTCCTCCGGGGGGACCAACCCCGGGAGCCGTCTGCGATGAGCGCGCGCTGCGTGTCCTCGCTCAGATACGCATCCACGGACTGCTGTTCCCTTCTCTAGACCCTTTATTTCGTTCAACATTTTATTGGGAAAAAACTCTACTGACTTCTATTCATATTAATAAATCATGTTTACATGAACAAAATCACTTTAATGATTAAAAACACACCACACTCCGATGGTCAGATCAGTCACGCAGGAGATAAGGAATCCGTTTGGACCCTGTGAACCAGGGATCCGTCCTATCCACAGGGCGGCCTCCAGGGGCACGAGGCAGGCCCCCTGGACGTTGGCGGCTGGCCTGTCCCCTGCTTTCACACACATCCTGATCACCACGATAACCGCTGGGTGAAGGGGAAACGCAGCCAGCCACCGTCCGCTGGTCCTCATGACACCCAAACTTAGGGTTGTTTTGTTTCATTTTTGCAGTGCTGGGAATCCAAGCCAGGGACTGGGCGTGCGAATGCTCCACCTCTGAAGATCCAGGACCTTCTGACTTCCCACGTGGACAGAGTCTGAATTCTTCAGCGTCCTGAAGTATTGCCCATCCGGCAGCAGAGGCCCCTCGGTGTCACGTAGCCATCAGAATCACGGGGAAACAGACATCAAAAGGCCAGGTGACCAGCCAAAGGTCACCAGCAAGGTCAGGGATGACATCAAACTTAAGAGTGAGTGTTACAGCTTCATTCGTCACCGTCTCCTCGAGAGCCTACGCAGCATGCCGTTAGGTCTGGTCACATCCACATCCAGGTGAACTCCGCTCATCAGCAACCCAGGAACTCAGCGGAGAAGATCGCAGAATCAAGTCATGCCACTTGATTATTTGATGTGGCTACCTGGTCAGTCTTCCCATGTCACGGGGCACCTTCCGCGGTTCCCCCAGTGGGGTCTGGAGAACTCCTTCCCTCTCAGTGAGGCCGGGGTCAGTACTGAGCCCCCTGCCTGGGGACAGCCCGAGGCAGGAAGTAGCCACACAGCTGCCCTGCACACCAAGGTTCCTCCGGTGGTCTGCATTTACACGTGACCCTCCGTAGCTCATGCTGAGAAACCCCTGCACTGTGCCAAGGAGCCTGGGCGGGCAGGGGCACTCTCCCATGGACAGGAAGCAGGCCCCACGGCTCCTGCGGCGGCTCAGCAACGCACCTGGAGCCCTCCTCTGGCTGCTCTGACCTGGTAGGACGGGACACCCGTGCAAGACGCGCCTGAGGCTTTTTCCCTGGAGGGAATGAACTCACTGTGTTTGGGCACTGCCTAGAACACGCAGAGCGCTCCTGGGGAAGACGCTTCTTCCACACGGGCCAGGAGCTTGTAGAGCCAAACATGGGGCCACCCGTCCCCAACCCTGGCCCCCAGAACAGACAAGCCCCTGCTGCCCCCGATGGACGCTGGTGGCAGGAGCCGCGGGACAGGGCACAGTCCACCCCACGCAGGAGCCGGTGGTGTCCAGGACGCTCAGATCAAAGATCCGTACAGAGCAGAGGAAGTTTTGAATTTGACGGGATCTTCCTGAACACATTATAAACAGGAAGCGTGTGTCAGGCCGGGAGTAACAAGCCCGACTGAGAGCAGTCCTTCAAGGCCGCGAGGTTGTGTGCACGGGGCAGAGTTTCCAGGGTCCCAAGCAGGGCTGGCTTAACAAAAACCCACCAGGATGAAACCTAGCCCTCAGAGCAATAATCCACAGAGCCTACGGCAAGAGTCAGAATAAAGGGGGGCAGGCAGATGAAAGTAAGCAAATGAATTCCTTGACGTAGGCCTTATGAGCTCTGACACTTTGATGGGAAGAATCTGTTACCGTGCTTGAAAGTGCCAAGCTCATCCCGCAGGGGACAGGGCAAAGGGGCAGAGAGTTCAAAGGGAATAATTACCTGTTATTGATGTATTATATTTAAAAACCCTGGCTCGGGATTAAAGGCACTCTCAAGGCTGTTAACAGCCTGCAGTAAACAAGCCATGGATCAGAGAGGAGGAGAGAAAAGAACTTCAGAGGGATTTCCTCCACCCTCCGGAGCCCTCAGTAGGTGAGGCTGCATTCACAGAGCTGCTTCACACAGAAAGGCATGTCGAGACCGGAAACCATCGTCAATACCGGCAGGACCTGTGTCAGGCCTTAGTGTCCCCACCCGCCCCCCCCCCAGAGCTTTAGGGTCTTTAAACACTGTCTTATTAATTATTATACCCCTGGCACCACGGAAGAATTGGCTGCCAACAGGAGGCATGTTGAATTCTGTTGGCTCATTGAGCCTAATTTCTTCCTTGTTTATAGTTTCTACGGAAAAAAAAAAAAAATGATTTTGCCAGTTAAGTAACTGGTGGCTCACAGACCCAGGGCCTCCTCCTTGGGGACAAGCCTAGAGAGGGACGGTTTCATCAGCAGGAACCCAGGAGCAGTCAGGAGCGTCTGCCTGGAGGATGGCCTGGGAACGGAGGACCCCTGGGTCCCCGAGCGGTATCTGATCCTGTGATCTCTCAGCCGAGCACCATGATTCTGATGAGAAACACTCCCAGGAAATCAGTCCAAGACGGGTTTAATTGGACGTGGAAAAGCATTTCAAACGCACATCATGTCCGTCGGAAATCATGATCAGCTTCAGCTTTCAAGTACCCAGATCTGAAGATGCCAGGGCTTTGAAGGAAGCGGGAGGAGCTCTTTTGGTTTTGCTCTTTATGTCTTTTAAGAAAAAAACGGAGAAGAAAAAGCAGAGGCGTCCCTCCCCGGGGGGGGAGTTCTGATCAGCATCCACGTGACGGGCAGCGCCGCCCACTCCAGGCCTCGAGGCCGGCCGCGCGCGCCCCCTGGAGGCCACTGGCAGGACCTTGCGCAGCATGGAGCGCTCAGCAGGCTCCCAGTCCCGCAGTCCCCCCCCCCCCCCCCAGCAGGGCGGGTGCCTGGAGCTCAGGCCGGATCCCCTGTCCCATGTCCCCACGGAGCAGGGAGGTGCCCGGAGCTCAGGCTGGCCCCCCAGGTCCTGCTGTCCCCACCACCCGCCTGCGCGTGGAGCTGAGAATCAAGTCCCCTAGGTGTGACCCCTCCCGGCTTTGTGAGTCAGGCCCCTACTTGGCTCCTACTTGTGCCCTCTAATCCGCGTGGGCCGCTAGTCCTTAACAAGGCAGCACGTGCAGGAACCAGTGGCCCAGCTGTGGCCAGAGCTGTCCCTGCCCCTTCCACCCCAGGGGACAGAACGCTAGCTCTGCAGAAGAAACAGAGACCTAGCAGACTCTGCGCACGAGTTTTGGGATTCTAAACCAAAAGAGCTGGGGCCCAGCTCTCTGCTGCGGGGTCTTTCTCGGCGCCGCCCGGGGGCACACCTGGGCTGGCTTCTGGCTGGGCTGGGAAACTGCTCACACAGGTCTGCAAGAACCCCAAGAACTACGGTGGTGGACGCTTGCTCTCCACGGACACTCTTTACTTTGGGGAAAGGCACACAGCGTGCCATTGTAACAGGCTAAGCCACAGCTGGGTGGCACTCAGTACATCCACAGAGTTGTGCAACCACCATCTAGTTCCAAAAACTTTCGCCACCTACAACGAACCCGGTCACCATTAAGCAATAAGTCCCCACCCTCCTCTCCCGGCCCCTGGCGACAACCTCTCATCTGCTGGATCTAGCGAAATCTGCTTCCTCTTGACTATTTCCTCAAGTGAGATCACACGCCATTTGTCCATGTGTATTTCACTCTGAGTGACATTTTTAAGGCCCACCAGTGTGGACGTGTGACCAGATTTCTGTCCTGTTAGTGACAGAACGCTGGTCTGGTGTGTGTGCTCGCCACGTTGTGTGTGCACATTGGTGTGCTGGTGCACGTGGCTGCCCGCCTCCTTCAGCACTGTGAACCGTGCGGCCGTGAGCGGCGGCGTGGACGCAGGGCTCGCGCCCAAGGGCAGCTGCTGTGGGCCTGCCTGGGAGTGGGAGGGCTGCGACAAACGGACCTAGCAGACTCTGCGGGGTCGGTGCCATCAGAGCAGCTGGCTCTCACCACCCCACGCTGCCTTCTCTCCGGTGAGACTGTCATGCCGTAGGCTTTCCTGCTCACACAGGGGAAGATGATCTGAGGAACATCCATCACACGTACAAAGCGTTCCTCTTCTTACGGGAGGCTGTCGGACTTAGAGCATCAGGCCTCACAGTGGGTTCTTTTTCTTAGCGCATCCTCGTCACGCATCGTGGTTGGGTTCATCCTGACACAATCAGCCACGCGGGACTCCGACCCCGGTGCCCATTCCCTCTCCTCCTCCTCCTCCTATCCCCCTTCCTCTGCTCTACTGATCTCCCTCTCACTCATTTACTGATCTTGGACAGGTGGTTTCTAATTGTGCATAAAGACGGAATCCCCTGTGGTGCGTGCATTTTTGCACATGGCGTGATTTTGTAGGATTCTTCCTCATTTCCTCCTATGCCGTCCTTCCTCCCTCCCTGTCTATCTCCTTCTACCCCACTGAGCTTCCCTGTATCTTTAGGATGTCCAGACCCCCTCCCCCCGTATCTTGCTCTAGTTTCTGCATATGAGAGAAAACATTTGACCCTTGACTTTCTGAGTCTGGCTCATGTCGCTTAGCTCCATCATGTTCTCCAGCTCCGTCCCTTCACCAGCAAATGCCATGAGTTTATTCTTCTTTACGGCTGAGTAAGACTCCATTGTGCATATACACCACGTTTTCTTTGATCCATTCCTCTGTTGACGGCCATCTAGGCAGGCTCCATCACTTGGCTGTGGTGAGTTGTGCTGCTATAAGCATTGGAATGCGTGCATCGCTGTGGGGTGCTGATTTTAGTTCTTTGAATACACACCACAGAATGGGGTCGCTGGGTCGTGTGGTGAGCCCACTAGTTGTTCTGAAGAATCTCCACTGCTTTCTAGAGCGGCTGCACTAGTTTGCAGTCCCACTAACAGCGCATGAGTGCACCTCTTCCCCACATCTTCCCCAGCGTGCGTGACTGTTGGTACCCTTGATGACTGCCGTTCTAACTGCAGTGCGGTGGAATCCTAGGGTAGCTTTGGTTTGTAGTCCTCGGTTGTAGAGATGGTGAACATTTCTTCACTTATTTGTTGTCCATGTGTGTTTCTTCTCTCAAGAAATGTCTGTGTAGTTCTTTTGCCATTTGCTGATTGGGTTATTGGGGATTTTTTGGTGTTAAGCCCAAAGCGTGCATTCTCGGTGGAGGAGAATTTGCCCCCAAGGGGCCAAAATGGATTCTTGGACAAAAAATAAAATAAAAGTCCACACAACTTGGCTACTTGCTGGTGTGTGGCCCTCCAGAGCTAGACACTACTCCACAAAACTGTATTTCATTTCTCCCACTAGGGAAAATTCCACTTCCATTTCACTTTCCTTCCTGGGGAGGTGATAATGAGCACCAGTCTGAGAAGCGTGGGGGGGGGGGTCTCGGGCACTGGCTGGCTGGAGAAGGGGCTCTCCACCTGCACGGCCCCCCTGCTCCTGCCCAGTCCCCCTGCCAGAGCTCCCCGCCTGCGCTTTCACATGTGCATAAGAATAAAAGATGCCTAGTGCTCCAAGGAGGGAGGAGCTGGGGACACCAGGGCCACCTGCCGAGTGTTTGGGGACGTGCAGTCAAGCTGTTCCTTTGCTGCTCGCGTCCGTCCTCAGCCCCACAAGGCACAGTGACCGAGGAGGGGAGCCGGGCACAGCAGACCTGTGTCCTCCTGGGGTGCCGTGGGGACCAGGGCGTATCTCGGCAGCACACCACAGGTCACTGCACGCCGGCCCAGCCCGGGAAGGACGCCGCAGCAGCAGGACGCTGAGCTCCGCGGGCGGTGAACCTGCTTCCTTCTGCACTCATCTTCAAGTCTGCGGGAGCCCGGGAGGGCGGACGTGGGAACAGAGCTGGGCGTGCGTCTTTGCTCAGCCGCAGGCCACACGTGCACATCCGCCCTCCGCACACGCTGGCCAGCTCTTGTGAGTCCGCGTGTTCCTGAGCTGCGTGGGCCCTCCCTGCGGCCCGCACTGCCCTGTGCAGCCGGGGGCTGTTTTAGTGGCAGATGCCTAGATGTAAACTGCAGAGCACTGAGGTGGCCGGCCCGATGGCCAGCAGCCCTGTCCCAGGTCTCTGCGACTCCCACTTCCTCCACCGTGCAGGGGCAGGACCTCCTTCCCTCTCCAGTGTCACCCACACGACCCCACCCCGTGCGAACCCTCCCCTCAGTCTCCCCACGCCGAGGGGCCTGGATACCCGCCAGGACCTGTCCCGCACCCAGAGCCCTGGAGGAGGCGCAGAGGCCGTTGGGCCACCTCCCTCCCTTTCCCCTTGGCAGCCTGGTGGCCACTTTCTCGGCACTAGCATCTGGCGGGCCTCGCCTCGTATCCACCGGCATCCTGACAGACAGGACAGACATGTTTCCTGCATGGAGAAAAAAAAAAAAAGTTCATTTGCTCTGCGACCTAAAGATCTCTTTATGCTGAAGACTTTACGGTCATTGATTTTGATCTTTCTTGTTCCAAACTTCACCCACAGCTGCGAGAGATCCCAACAGAGCATCTTGCTTTATGCGGCATTTTCCATGCACACCTGTACAAAATCAGGCTCAAGATTGAGTTTCCATCGTCAGGACTATTAAGCACTTTCATCAGGATTTTTGTTTTGTTTTAGTGCTTTGTTTGAAAAACAGATTTTTTACCGTGTGCGGTGTGGGAGGGCGGGGGCCTTGAGGGGTGCTTCTCGTGAGTATCCCCCGTAATCAACACCACCGGGCACCCTAAGGCGCCCCCACACTGCGGCACCATGTGTTTCAATCAGCAGTGGCTCTCTGAGCCTGGCCAGCACGTGTTTTCTGGAGTTTGAACTCAATTCCGGCCACCTTGAAGAGGCACAGCTCAGGCTGGGAGGGATGTGAACGGACTCGGCTTGATCTGGGTTCTGCAGGGGCTGCTCACCCTCTGCCGGCCTCGGCCGTCCGTGTGCACGCGGGCCCAGGACTCGCCCGGCTCTGGCCTCTGAGGGGTGGGAGTGGGAGGCAGCAGAAGCGGCTGTCTGCCTCGACGACGGGACTCGCGTGGACAGACCCGGGCCCCCGCGAGGGCAGGGCTCGGGCTGCAGCTCCACGTCCTCCAACGGCTGCAGGGAAGCGGGAAGGGCATGTCCTGCTGGTCCAAAGAACCAGACGTGTGCCGTCATGGGGGGACAGCCAGATGCGGGCGTCACCCTGCACTCCTCCAAGACTGGGCTGCCCAGAGCACTCGAAGCTGGACGGAGAACTCGTGCTGGGCCAATCACTGCGGGGCAAAGTGTCCACAGAGGCCCCTTAGTGTGAGCTAAGGAAGACCTGTCCCCAGCTATGATTCTGTTTTAATAGGCTCGATCGGGGAGATGTGAATGTTGTGGAAGGTTTCCACAAGTGTGTGCGTGCGTGTGCCTGTGTGTGTGCACGTGTGCGTGTGTGTGTGAGACCCTGAGCAGGGAGCTCAAAGCGCAGCCGTGAGCCTCATCATCTGCAGAGCACCCTAGTTCCCGCCCTGGACCTACTGAGCCGGCGTCCACTCTTGGAGCCCAGGGAGCAGGGTGCTAGAGCACGCCCCTGGTTCTGCCGTCAGAGCACAGTGGCATCTGGGGACACAGGGTGGGGACTGCAGAATGCTGATGACAACGGAGGTTGGCTTGGCCGAACTCCAGCCCGGCGCGGGGCCTGGACCTGAGCCCTGGGCGGAGTCTGCCCAGCCCCTCCGAGGGCCAAGGGGCCGCGGCGGGTGGGGTGCAGCATTTCCGTTCCACCGTGGAGGGGACTGAAGCTGGGTCACAGGGGGCGGTGGTGAGGCTGGGCGTCCAGGATCCCGGCCTGATGGGTGGTCCTGGTCCAGTGACAAGCTCCCTCCTGGCCGCAGCCTGCTCCGTCCCAGCTCCTTTGCCCGGGGCTCCCGGGACCAGGCTGACACGGGAGGGTCGTGGGCCTCTGACCCAGGCTTCACCCCGAGGACACAGTGACCTGGAGAGGAAGGCATGCTCGGGGGGCACCAGGCTCGACGCTGACCAAGCCAGATTCCACAGTGCTCTGGACGCCACGGTCCCCAGGACAGAACTGAGTCCTGGATGGTCTCTAGGGACGTGGGCGGGAAGCGCCTTGTGTGAGGAGAGGCTGAGTCAGGAGTCCCTGCAGCTGCGCCCGCCATTTCTGAAGCGAGGTCCAGCAACAAACCCCTTGCCAGGATTCAGACATCTAAAAGTCCCCGTTGCCCTATAAAACAGTCAAATTTAATGGTGATCGGTTAATTCTCAAGAAGTTCCAGGTTTAAAACCTCTGGACCTGGGTGGGGAGCTGGTTGGCACGAGACCCTGTCCTGTCCTCGGCGCCAGCAGAGACTCCGGACCTGGGCCCTCTGGGCACCCACCAGTGCTGTGGGCCTTGGTGGGCCGGGGGAAGTTTGTGTTCTCTTGTTTTCCATTTACTCCAGATAACCAATATGTTCAAATTCTTCCACGTCTGCTTTTACTCTCCCAACTCCATGGACACTGAGTTAGGGGCTCAAAGTCAGAAATGGTCAGCTGGTGGGTTGTGGAGACCCCACCGTGGGACTTGGCATTTCCTCTGGGCCCCCCACTCACAGGATGCCTCCTGCTGCGTGTCCAGGGCCCACCGGCTGCTTGAGATCTGGCTGCAGCAATCGCCCACAGGCACATTCTGGAAGCTTCTCTGTCCACCCCGCACCCACACCCTTCCTGCTGATGTCGGCCCCAGCCCCCCACATGGAGATGGCCAGGCTGACCAGCAGCTCGCGCTCCGCGGTGAACCCGTCTGCAGCCACGATTTGCCCCCGGCCCCAAGTGAGCGGGAGGGTCCCAGAGCCCGAGGCCCTGCACCAAGCTCTCCCCCGACGTGAGTCCGGGCTGCGGGGCCGTGGGAAAGCGGGACGTACGGCCCCTGTGGCCCCTGCCTGAGGGGAGGCTGTGAGCTCGCCCAGGCCTTGCTGGGGTGGGGGTCAGGAGTCCCAGCTGCTGGTGGCCTGTCCTGCAGGCCCCGCCTTGCCCTGGGTCCTGGAAGGCCCTCTCTTTGGTTTCCTTCGTAATGGAGAAGGAGCTGGACGCAGACTCACCTTGACCTGGGCAGGGATATCGCAACAAGCCTGGCGCACCAGACCCCGGAGAGCCCCGCCTTCCACCCATCACACGTGCCTTCCTGGGTCCCCTGAGGTGTCCCCAGCTCGCTTCCTGCTCACCAGCTCCAACCAGCACGATGCCCCGCAGCCCCCACACGGCAGTCAGCGATGAAGGCCTCTGTGGTCGACCAGCGGAGGAGGGCGGGGTGGACGCCCCGCGTGAGCGCAGTAGGTGCGCTGCTGGCCCTGCCTGAGGGAGGCCGGGGGCCTCGGGAGTGCTGCTGAGCCAAGCAGAGCAGAGGCACCTGCTGGGGCCCACAGCCAATGGACGGTGACGCAGAGGACGCCCATCTAGAGGGCACCTGCAGGTGGGCCGCCACCTGACCGAGTGACATGAGCCACTGTGGGTTCCCAAACCATCTGCCTCCTGTGCAGTCAGAGACGGGAGGATTCTGAGAGGGTGCAGGAAGTTCTAGAATAGTCCACTGACGATTCCTGCCGTAACGGCCCTCAGGTCACTCCTCGGGTCAGGAGACGCTGTGGGGCTCCGCCAGTGGCCGAGTGGATCTGCTGCTCGCTGGAGTCCCACGCCGGGGTGTGGCACAGGACGGAGCCAGGCGCACCGGCCACGTGGAGCACACCTGGGTAGAACCACCTGTGTGCCGGCTCCCACACACCCTGCCTGGATGGTGGCCCCAGTGGCTTCAGGGCCCCGGAGGGGTCTTTGCAGGCTGGTGTCCAGGAACCTCAGCGTCTCAGGGTCTCCCCTCCACAGTGACCTGAAAGGCGGCCGTAGAGCGCGAGAAGGCAGGAGGGAGCTGGGCGGCAACCGGGGCCACGGAGCCCCTCGCACTGGGCATGGTCCTGCTCTGGGAGGCCAAGCGTGGCCACCCCCTCACGCGGCCCTCCGAGAGCCTCCACCTGCCCCCTGGGCACCCCACCGGACACACAGCCTGCAGCCCCTGCTCTAGGGTGGGTCTCGGAAGCCCCACAAAGGCCCCGTCTTGCTCCCCGGTGGTGCTGGGCCTGCAGGGCTGGGCCTAGAGGGAGGTGTGTCACTGGGAGCATGTCCTCAACGGGCACGGTGGGACCCAGCCCCTGCCTGTCCTCACTGTGCCTCGACCACGAGGGCAGCAGGTGCCCTCCACCACGCTCACCCGAGGTGCTCCGCTGGGGCCCAGGGGCAGGAGGCCAGCAGGTCGCAGGTGGAAACCGCCAGACTGTGAGCCAGGGCACTTTTCTCCTTATAATCTGGTGCTGTGGTTTCGGTCTTCAGTGTCCCCAAAGGCCCATGTGTCGAAGGGGGATATAGGGACCCAGCCTTCCCCCTCCTCCTCCCCTTCTCCTCCTTGCCCTCCTCCTCCTTCTCCTCCTTCCCCTCCTCCTCCTCTGCCTCCTCTTTCCCTTCTCCTCCTCCTCCTTCTCCTCCTCCTCCAGCTCCTCCTCCTCCTTCTCCTCTTTCCCTCCTCCCCCTCCTCCTCCTTTTCTTCCTCCTCTTTTCCTCTCCTCCTCCTTCTCTTCCTTCTCCTCCTCCTCCTCCTTCTCCTCCTCCTCCTCCTCCTCCAGCTCCTCCTCCTCCTTCCTCTCCTCTCTCCCCCCCCTCCCTCTCTCTCTCTTCTTCCAGGCCACCATGAGGTGCCACATGCTTCTGCCATGACATACTGCCACAGGCAAAAAAGCAACAGGTCAACCAACCACAGACTGAAACCTCCAAAACTGTGAGCCAAAACAAACGTTTCCTCTTATTAGGTCTCTTTATCTGCGGTGCTTTGCTACAGCAATGGAGAGCTGACTAGCACGATTGGTTGCCTCAGGTATCTGCTCTACTGACGGAAAGCTGACCTTCACAGCCCCTGCAGCGTCTCCTCCTGGAGAGGAGAGGACGCCTCCACAATGCCCCCAGTGAGCACGGCAGCCCCTGCTGAGGCGGTAGAAATGCGTGTGCACCCTAGAAGAAAGGCTGTGCAACCGGGTGCTGCAGACGCTCTCCCTGCGGGACTGCCAGGGCTGCCCTAACGCACGGGCACGACCTGGGTGGCTAACCGCCACGCGGTGCAGCTCCCGCAGCCTGGGAGCTGGAAGCGAGGCATCAGCAGGCCTCCTCCTGCTGGAGATCTGGACGGCAGCCTGCCTGCCCTCAGCCTGCATCGCTGGGGGCTCCTGCTGCGGCCACTGGGCCCCAGCGTCCCCTGTGCACACAGCCCTCTGCTCCCTGGGCTTCCCTGCACCCCTGCTCCTCGGAAGACCTCGTCATGGGACTCGACGACCTCCTCCAGCAGGACGTCCTCCTCACCAGGGACCTGTCCAGGCCCTATTTCCTGATGGCCGCCTCCTTGGGCTGGGGGCACATGGACTGGGGGAGGGGACACGCCAGCCCTCCAGCGCGATTCTCGACTCTCCTTCTGGCCAGCAGGCAGCCTCCGTGGGCGCCACGCGGGGGCCCACGCCCAGCTCCGACAGTCCTGCTTGGTGGGGGGCGGCGGAGCCCAAGCAGCTGTGCGCTGTGAGTGTCCCCAGGTGAGCTCTGCTGGCTGCGGCCCGCGGTCCCACGGGGTCTGATGCTGTCCAGAGCCAGATCTGCTCTGTTCTGCCATCGGCTTTGCTTTGGTTGTCCACTCCACGCTGGCCCTCAACACTCCAGGAGCGGATTTCTTGGGGTGATGGCTCCCCTAGACAGGCCGTCAACCCCTCCCCAAACACCCAAGCTATGCAGTCAACCCGAAAACAGCTTCTCGACCCTGCACCCCTGTTTCCGGCAGGCTTGGAGAAACCCTTGAAGGTGGGATACCCTGTACTCTGCCACACCCCCTCCAGGGCCCGGACCGCCCTCCCCGGCCACAACACCAGGGCCTCCAGCCTCCGCATGGCACCCCCAGGGCACAGATGGGAACACACACGCTGGAACGGCCAGGCCGGGGGCAAACAACCACCAGAGCACAATGCACTTAGGACAGGATCAGAGGCCCTACAGGACACCCCTCCAGGACACCCTCCAGTACACCACCGAGGACACCCACCAGGACACCCTCCAGGACACCGCCGAGGACACCCAACAGGACACCCACCAGGACACCCTACAGGACACCCCTGAGGACACCCAACAGGACACCCTCCAGGACACCCGCCAGAATACCCTCGAAGAGACCCTCCAGGACACCCTCCAGGACACCCCTCCAGGACACCCGCCAGGATACCCTCCAGTACACTCTCCAGGAGACCCTCCAGGAGACCCTCCAGGAGACCCTCCAGTACACTCTCCAGGAGACCCTCCAGGATACCCTCCAGTACACTCTCCAGGAGACCCTCCAGGAGACCCTCCAGTACACTCTCCAGGAGACCCTCCAGGACACCCTCCAGGACACCCTCCAGTACACTCTCCAGGACCCTCCAGGAGACCCTCCAGGAGACCCTCCAGTACACTCTCCAGGAGACCCTCCAGGATACCCTCCAGTACACTCTCCAGGAGACCCTCCAGGAGACCCTCCAGGAGAGACCCTCCAGGAGACCCTCCAGTACACTCTCCAGGAGACCCTCCAGGATACCCTCCAGTACACTCTCCAGGAGACCCTCCAGGAGACCCTCCAGGAGACCCTCCAGGACACCCTCCAAGAGACCCTCGAGGACACCCTCCAGGACCCACTCCAGGAGATCGTCCAGGACACCCTCTAGGACACCCTCCAGGACACCCTCTATAACACCTTCCAGGACACCCTCCAGGAGACCCTCCAGGACACCCTCCAGGACACCCTCCAGGACACCCTTAGGACACCCTCCAGGACACCCTTTAGGACACCCTCCAGGACACCCTCCATGACACCTTCCAGGACACCCCCCAGGAGACCCTCCAGGACTCCCTCCAGGAGACCCTCCCAGACGCCCTCCAGGAGACCCTCCAAGACGCCCTCCTGGACGCCCTCCAGGAGGCCCTCCAGGACGCCCTCCCGGACGCCCTCCAGGAGACCCTCCAGGATATCTTCCAGGACGCCCTCCAGGACACCCTCCAGGAGACCCTCCAGGATATCCTCCAGGACGCCCTCCAGGACGCCCTCCAGGATACCCTCCAGGACGCCCTCCAGGAGACCCTCCAGGATATCCTCCAGGACGCCCTCCAGGACGCCCTCCAGGACACCCTCCCGGAGACCCTTCAGGACACCCTCCCGGAGACCCTTCAGGACGCCCTCCCGGAGACCCTACAGGACGCCCTCCAGGAGACCCTCCAGGACGCCCTCCAGGAGACCCTCCCGAACGCCCTCCAGGATGCCCTCCAGGACGCCCTCCTGGATGCCCTCCCGGACGCCCTCCAGGAGACCCTCCAGGAGACCCTACAGGACGCCCTCCAGGAGACCCTCCAGGACACCCTCCAGGAGACCCTCCAGGAGACCCTACAGGACGCCCTCCAGGAGACCCTTCAGGAGACCCTCCAGGACACCCTCCAGGACACCTTCCAGGAGACCCTCCAGGACACCCTCCAGGACGCCCTCCAGGAGACCCTACAGGACGCCGTCCAGGAGACCCTCCAGGACGCCCTCCAGGAGACCCTCCAGGACACCCTCCAGGAGACCCTCCAGGATACCCTCCAGGACACCCTCCAGTAGACACTCCAGGACACCCTCCAGGAGACCATCGATGACACCCTCCAGGAGACCTTCCAGGATACCCTTCAGGAAACCCTCCAGGACATCCTTCAGGAAACCCTCCAGGACATCCTCCAAGACACCCTCCAGGACACCCTCCATGAAACCCTCCAGGACACCCTCCAGGACATTCTCCAGGACATCCTACAGGACATCCTACAGGACCCCCTGAAGTACATCCTCCAAGATACCCTCCAGGACACCCTCCAGGAGACCCTCCAGGAGACCCTCCAGGACACCCTCCAGGATACCCTCTAGGACACCCTCCAGGAGACCCTCCAGGACATCCTCCATGAGACCCTCCAGGTGACCCTCCAGGACTCCCTCCAGGACACCCTCCATGAAACCCTCCAGGAAAACCTTCAGGACACCCTCCAGGACACCCTCCAGGACACTGTCCAGGAGACACTCCAGGAGATCCTCCAGGACACCCTCCAGGACACCCTTCATGAAACCCTCCAGGACACCCTCCAGGACACCCTCCAGGAGACCCTCCAGGACACCGTCCAGGACACCCTTCAGGACACCCTCCAGGACACCCGCCAGGAGACCCTCCAGGACATTCTCCAGGACACCCTCCCGGAGACCCTCCAGGAGACCTACAGGACACCCTTCAGGACACCCTCCAGGACACCCTCCAGGAGACCCTCCAGGAGACCCTCCAGGACACCCTCCAGGACACCCTCCAGGAGACCCTCCAGGACACCCCTCCAGGACACCCCTCCAGGACACCCTCCCGGAAACCTTCCAGGACACC
Organism: Tamias sibiricus; assembly: GCA_025594165.1. Taxonomy (NCBI): domain Eukaryota; kingdom Metazoa; phylum Chordata; class Mammalia; order Rodentia; family Sciuridae; genus Tamias; species Tamias sibiricus. The sequence goes on along the minus strand of CM046671.1, from coordinate 5,192,287 downwards.
CTCCAGGACAGCCTCCAGGACACCCTCCAGGAGAACCTCCAGGACAGCCTCTAGGACACCCTCCAGGACACCCTCCATGACACCCTCCAGGACACCTTCCAGGACACCCTCTAGGACACTCTCCAGGACACCCTCCAGGAGACCCTCCAGGACACCCTCTAGGAGACCCACCCAGAGACCCTCCAGGAGACCCTCCAGGACACCCTCCAGGAGACTCTCCAGGACACCCTCCAGCATACCCTCCATCACACCCCTCCAGGAGATCCTACAGGACACCCTCCAGGACATTCTCCAGGAGACCCTCCAAGAGACCCTCCAGGACACCCTCCAGGACACCCCTCCAGGACACCCTCCAGGACACCCTCCAGGAGACCCTCCTGGACACCCTCCAGGACACCCTCCAGGACACCCTCCAGGACACCCTCCAGGACACCCTCCAGGACACCCTCCAGGACACCTTCCAGGACACCCTCCAGGACAGCCTCCAGGACACCCTCCAGGAGAACCTCCAGGACAGCCTCTAGGACACATCCAGGACACCCTCCAGGACACCCTCCAGGACACCTTCCAGGAGACCCTCCAGGACACCCTCCAGGACACCCTCCAGGAGACCCTCCAGGACACCCTCCAGGACACCCTCCAGGAGACCCTCCAGGACACCATCCAGGACACCCTCCAGGACACCCTCCAGGACACCTTCCAGGACACCCTCCAGGACAGCCTCCAGGACACCCTGCAGGAGAACCTCCAGGACATCCTCTAGGACACACTCCAGGACACCTTCCAGGACACCCTCCAGGACACCTTCCAGGACACCCTCCAGGACACCATCTAGGACACACTCCAGGACACCCTCCAGGACACCCTCCAGGAGACCCTCCAGGACACCCTCCAGGAGACCCACCCAGAGACCCTCCAGGACACCCTCCAGGAGACCCTCCAGGACACCCTCCAGGAGACCCTCCCGGAGATCCTCCAGGACACCCTCCAGGACATTCTCCAGGAGACCCTCCAAGAGACCCTCCAGGACACCCTCCAGGACACCCCTCCAGGACACCCTCCAGGACACCCTCCAGGACACCCCTCCAGGACACCCTCCAGGACACCCCTCCAGGACAACCTCCAGGACACCCTCCAGGACACCCCTCCAGGACACCCTCCAGGACACCCTCCAGGACACCCTCCAGGAGACCCTCCAGGACACCCTCCAGGACACCCTCCAGGAGAACCTCCAGGACAGCCTCCAGGACACCCTCCAGGACACCCTCCAGGACACCCTCCAGGATACCTTCCAGGACACCCTCCAGGACAGCCTCCAGGACACCCTCCAGGACACCCTCCAGGAGAACCTCCAGGACAGCCTCTAGGACACACTCTAGGACACACCCTCCAGGACACCCTCCAGGACACCTTCCAGGACACCCTCCAGGACACACTCCAGGACAACACCCCTCCAGGAGACCCTCCAGGACACCCTCCAGGACACCCTCCAGGACACCCCTCCAGGAGACCCTCCAGGAGACCCTCCAGGACACCCTCCAGGACACCCTCCAGGACACTGTCCAGAACACCCTCCAGTACACCCATCACCCTCCAGGACACCCTCCAGGACACCCTGCAGGACACCCCTCCAGGAGACCCTCCAGGACACCCTCCCGGACACCCTCCGTGATACCCTCCAGGACACTTTTCCCGGGGACCCCTCCTGGACCCCCCTCCAGGGCCCAAAGCTCATTCCTGCTCTCCCGGGGGAGCCTCACCCCCGCCGCTGTCCCCTCTCTCACTGCTTTGCAAGCTCCTTTGTGAGGTCACTGTGCCTGCCCCCATGGCAAAAAACAGATGCTCCTGCCCTAGACTGAGGATCTTGAGGACACAGTGACTTCCCTGGACCTCTCTGTGTGTACAGTCACCACAGCATCCAGGCTCTGGTGCTGACCTGCCCCCTTGCAATCAGCTGTCCCCGTGAACCCTAAGCTGTTCACAGATCACCCTGAAAGGGGTAGCGTGGTGGTGCACAGTAGGTGTGTGAGTTCCGCTCTCGCAGTGAGGAGAGCCCGAGGGACACTGTCCGGAGCAGCTCCCATGCAGACCCCAGCTGGGTTTGTTTTCCGATCTTTTGGGAGATCTTTAAACAAGGAGCCCATTCTCGCCACAGCCCCTGGGGCAGCTGTGAGCACGCAGTCCTTCGCCTCTGGGTGGGGCACGCTCGCTCTGCCTAAGTCTTCCCTGCCTATGAGGTTCTGCAGAAGGGAAGGGCACGGAGGCCCGCCTGTGACACCTGCCACAGTGACCAGGCGGCCACACACCTGCCCGGTCTTTGCTTGCGGAGTGTTCTGAGCGCACTTGGCTTTTGGTCATTGGCTGCGTTCCCTGCGCCTGTTGTTAGGAACACAGGAGTGCACGTCCAGCGTGCAGCCATTTAATGGACATGTCCCCAACACAACGTCTGCCACCCTTGGTGCGTTACGTGGCACTGACCCTGTTGCCGGATCGTCCTGTCGGGGGCCTGGCCATCGCTGCTCTCCGGTGTTCAGAACCTCGTCCCACAGCACGGAGAGCGAGCAGGTGCCAAGTTCAGAGCACTCTCTGGGCGCAGGGGCTGGGCTTCCCTGGTCCACCCCCCCCCCCCATGGTCCCCAGGCCACCCTGGTCCCCATCAGGAGCTGCCGGGAGGCCGTTTCTGTGCCTCTGCCCTGCAGAAAGAGGTCAGCCTGCCTTTCTGGAATTCCCCAGAGGAGACAGACACCCACGGTCTGCCGGCTGCCCCCAGGTCCAGCACCACACACGGCCTCTCCCGGCTCACCTCGGGCCTGCACTCTGGCCGCCTAGCCAGCTGTCCCCAGAGAGAGACGCAGGGCAGCTTCCTCGCAAGAGGCCTTCCCTCCCTCCGAGACCTGAAGGATGTGCTGCCAAGGGCGCAGCAGAGCCGTGCGAGAGGTGAGCGACGTGGAGCATGGGATGGGCAGGGTGGCCTTGGGCAGGGGCTGGCTCAGGGGCCTCCGTAGCCTCAGTGCGCACCTGCAGGTCAGCCAGCTGCAACCACAGATGTCCAGAAACCCAAAACTGCCTCTGAGCGCACACACGCAGACCTTGGTCCTGCCGACTTCCCCGAGCAGCACAGCGCGACCAGCAGGCACCGTGGGTGCAGGGTTGAGCCTCCTTTACTGAGCGCTCTGCTGGGCCTGGGGAAAACTAGGTGAGCTCCAGGCTCTTCCTAAAGCAGCACGAGGTTGAGTGACAGTACTGAGAGGTGACCAGAAACCAAGGATCAGCTGGGGAGGCCTCCGGGGAGGGTCTGCCCGGGGGGCGGGTGTTCTTCTGGGGTCGCTGTCTAGAGCTGCCACCCGGGGCGGGGGAGAAGGCAGCTGAGCCCGGCCAGTCCTGCCTTGTCTTTTTTGCCGCCCGCAGAGGAGGCGCCTACCTGCGTATGCATGTCCAGGCTGCTGCTGCCCTGGGCGGCCTCTGGACAGGACCAAGGGGAAGCACCTCACCGTGATGTGGGGCATGATGTGGGGTGACCTTGGAGAGGGCCTCGTGGCCACTAACCCAGGGATCCAGGAGCAGCCCGTCTCCCACCAGAGCCCTGCGGTCCAGCCACAGTTCGGGCGTCAGTCTCCACAAACCCTTCTTTGTGGCCAGGCTGCGAAGTCCTCGGGGTACCCAGTTACTCGGGGAATGTGGCGGACATCTCCAGGTGGCTCCAGGGACTAGGGGAGAGCAGGTGGTGGAGCCTCGGTGGGGACGCTGTGGAGCAGGCTGGGCCACAGGACCGGATGGGCAGGGCAGGGCTCCCCACAGAGGGGGCTGGTGGGCAGCCAGCCTGTTGGCACGAGGGCAGCACAGCCGGGGCCAGAGGGCCAGTGGATGGATGGCCGACAGTGCTGTCTGAGGAATCCGATAACACTGGACTGTGCCTGGACTCCCCTGTCCTTCCAACCCCTCTACATTCTGAGCAGAGGCCCTAACAACAGAGAAAGCATTTGGCAATCTCTCTAGCCTGCGTGTGAGGCAGGAAGTGGGGTTGGGCTGTAGCCTGGACACCTCATTCTGGCTGGGCCTGGAGATGGGTGGATAACAAGGAAGGAAGGACAGGAAGCCGGGCACGGTGGCGCACACCTGCCATCCCAGCACTTGGGAGGCTGAGGCAGGAGGATTGTGGGTTCAAAGCCAGCCTCAGCAATGGCGAGGCACTAAGCAACTCAGTGAGACCCTGTCTCTAATAAAATATAAAAAAGGGCTGGGGATGTGGCCCAGTGGTCCAGTGCCCCTGAGTTCAATCCCCAGTACCAAAAAAAAAAAAAAAAAAAAAAAAAAAGAAAGGAAGTAAGGAAGGACAGGGGCTGGTTGATAGGAGGCCATGGGCACAGGAGGCTACAGGGACAGGAGGCCCCGGGCACAGGAGGCCCCAGGGACAGGAGCTGAAGGGACAGGGGACCCTGGGGTGGCTTGGCCCAGGCCCGTGCAGGCGAGAGGCCCTCTGGAACCACCACCAGTCCAGAGATGCTGAGAGCCTCAGCATCCAACCAGATGGAGGGAGGACTCTGCCCTGGCCACCCCAGTGTCCAGCAGGAACGGCCCGCAGGGAGAGGGACATGAAGGTGACAATGCATAAGGAAGGGACACGGGGGGGGGGGTGTTGGGGGGGGAGCTGAGTCCAGTGTCAGGGAAGGTCCTGTTGCCTCGTCCTGCGGGGAGGTTCCGCAGCCGCGCAGACAGCCAGGGCTTCTGCAGCATCTGCACTGGGGACGAGGGACGGACAGACGGAGGACAGACTCTGGGGGGGCGCCAGCACTGAGGAGCGGCACAGGCAACCAGCACAGGAAGCCAAGGGTCTGCGTGACAGGGACTGTCGCCGCCTGAAGCGATGGCCGCTTGGAGCAGCAAAGCCGCGGGAATAAGTTCAGAGGTAGACTGGAAACAAACAGGATCTTTATCCTGTCAGCTTCTCTCTCTGGCTCTACCAACTCTAACACGCACCACACACCAGCAAACAACCAACCACCAAAATGGCCCCGACCCCTCCGCGCTCGGCCCAAGTCTCGTGAGACTACGGAAGGTGGCAACGTCCAAAACTCCATGGCCCGAAGTCAACCGCAATCATAGCCATCTCCCCAAACAGGGCTTCTGCAAGGGACAGGACCCCGGGGCCACTGGGCCACCCTAGCCCCGACATCTGAAGTCCAGCAGGACCTCTAGTGGGCCCGCGGACGGGGCGCCCGGCCCCGAAACCCACAGCAGCTCTGACGGCTGCCTCCAGAATTCTCGGTGCTAGAACACGCTCGCCTGAGAGCTGCCAGGTGTTCCTCACCGTTTTCGAGCCCAGTCCCGTGTCACCTCACACCTGAAGCACATCTCAGTTCAGACACTGCATCTTGACCAGGAGGCTCGACCCGCACTGAGACGTCACAAAACTCAGGCGAGAGACTAGAGCCACACACCTAGTGATCCGTCGTTCTGCAAAGGTGGCCGGTCACTGAATCGCGTGATTTGCTTTTGAATTTTAAGTAAGAAGATGCGGCCGGGAGTTCCGTTCCTGGCGATCACGGCCACGGCCCAAGTGCCCAGAAACCCTCCTCCAGGGCGAAGGGCAGACCCCAGAATCAACGGCCCAGAGCAGACTCAGAGCTGGCGGGGCCACGGGGGCCGTGGGCAGAAGGGTCTCTGCTGGGGGCGCAGCCTGGGGGCCGAGGGTGGGGGGAGGTGAAGAAATGGCCACACTGTGCCGCCTGCCGTCTGGCTCTCTTGACTCCTGAGGGAGGAGAGTAGGCACCACAGTGGCCCCGGGGAGCAGAGAGCCACGGAGCGTGGCCCGCAGAGGGGAGGGGTCAGGAGCATGGCAGGGTCCAGAGAAGGGAGTCCCCGGGGTCTGGAATAGAGGGCATGAGTCACGCCACCTCTGTGCTCGTCTCCCTGAGATGACGATGGCCCTGCCGGACGGCCTGCTGCGAGCTGGCCGCGTGGCGGTCACACTCACCACTGGCTGTGTTACCGGGGGTCACTAGCAGGTAACCACAGGGGCAGAGACTTTGCTCTAGAAGCAAAGCCAGGGCTGGAACGAGACTGGCCGGGTCACCAGCGGAACCGACCCGCCCTGGCCAGCACCGCACGGTCCCTGGTGCCTGCTGGACGCTGGACCTGCACGGACAGGAAGCGGCCCCCAGGGGCGACTGTGTGCCGCGTGTGCGGGGTTGGCTCTGGCGGGGTGGTGCGTGTCCCTGATGCGAGCAGCTCCTGGGCCAGAGCACTGAGGCGACAAGCAGAGCAAGTGAGCCCAGGGGCGCGGGTGCAGCCGGGCTGGGGGCGGAGCGGCTCGCAGAGGCCCGCGCCGCACGGCCCGGCGAACGGCCACCTCCTGCAGCGTGCCCACCGTGAGCAAGCCCCACGCGAGGTCCCCTCCGCCCAGGGCTGGGGAGCCAGCTTAGCCCCACCAGCCCTGCAGAGCAGGCGGCAGCGGCTCACACGTGCGCACTTCAAAGGCCTGGGCATGTCTCAGCACCAGAGGAAGGAGTCCGGGGGGCCACTGACGAGTCTGGGGAGGCAGCTCCGCAGGCTGACGGCCCGCTGACAGGAGCGGGGCCCCTCTCTCCCTCTGGCTGATCTGGAGCCAATAAAGCGATCGCCAGGACGTCTTTGGACCCGAGCGCAGAACACGTGTGTGTTTGAAGTTTCGCCCATCTGGAGCGCAGTTCTGTCCTTGAGGAAGAGACTGTGGTGTGTGGGATTCCGTGGCCAGTCTGCAGAGAGGGGAGAACTTGAGGAGGGTCTGGGCTGGGGTCCAGGTACCCGAGGGAGAGCCCTGGGTGAGAGGCTGGACCCTAGGTCCACCGCCTCGCAGCCTCGGGTCACAGGGTCATGCCGACGACCAGGACCTGCTCAGGACCAGCAACGCTGGCCAGCAGGAAGGCCCCGTTAGGACTCTCGGCCACCAGAGGCAATATTTACATGACACGCTTGCCTTAGGCCAGGCAGAGTCCTGAGAGCCTTATTCATTTCCCTGTTTAAATTGCTTTAACTTCCTAGCAGCCATTACAGACGAGGCAGCTGAGGCCCAGACAGGTTAGGTAAATTGCCCAACGCCACACAGCCAATGAGACGCAGGGCCAGAACTTGCACCTGAGCTGCTGGGCACCCCGTCTGCTGAAGTGCCTGCTTCACGCGTGTTCGTGTTCGCTTTAATGCAAATGTTCTCAGAGCTGTTCTTGGGCCTAAATCCCAAGGGGACCAGGGAGAAGCGAGCTGATACAATCAAGGACGAGTTCCTCAGGTTTTCCAGCAAAATTTCAATGAGATTCTCCTAATGCAGACCGAGAGTCCATGGTCAGGCCAGGGCTTTGCTGAATTGGGTCTGGGCATTCCCCTCACTCACATTCCGGTCCTTGGGCACAGGGATCCCGCGGCACAGGGGAGCTGGGGTGGCTCCGTTCCTGCTGGAGGCCTGAGGGACCAGGCCCTCCCGGGGGCCGCACAAAGGCAGGGATTTGGCAGGAGTCACGGAACAGAGGGAGTGGCCGTGGGGGAGGTCACTGCGCCCCTGCGGTCCAGCCCGGCCACACCTGAAGCCCTCCCCAGCCCTGCTCCAGGCCACCGAGAATGGGCAGGAAGACCTCCTCCTGGTGCAGTCCACCTTCCAAACCCTCCACGGCAAAGCCCAGGCAGCTCTCGGGGGCCGGAGACCTGCAGAGCAGCATGGGCCCTCAGAAGGACTGACCCCCGCTCCCGATCAGGCCGGAGCTGCCTGGAACTGCACTCCCTGCCCAGGCCGGGAAGGGAGCGGCGGGCTCTCCCCGCCCCCGCGAGCCCTGCCTGGTGCAGTGACCAGTCCTGCGGGCTCTGCCTGACCTCTCGAGTTCTGGCCACAGTCCCAGCTACCAAGACACAAACCTGGCATGGGCTGGGGCGTCCTGCACTGTGAGGGGCAGCCCTGCTAGCAGTGTGGGACCCTAAACAAGAGGCCGGGAGGGGAAGTGGTGTTTGTCAAGCACTTACTAGGGGCCAGGGTCCCCCCATGTCGTCCCCTTCCACCTTTAGAACCTTGCACTACTAGCACCAGGACCCCGATCACGGTCAGTAACTAAACCGTAGATGGTGGCCCACACAGCCAAGAATACCAAAGGTGATATATTATTTTTTTAAAAAATCCCATTTTGTTCTCATTTTCTCTTTCCATATCCCAGAGCAAGATTGTTGCACACAGAACATTTAAAAATTTCATGAGAATATTAGTTGGTAATGATATTTTTGAATATCAGAAGACCTATTACTGATAGCTCATAGTAGATGCCCATGAGAAAAGGAGGGAGGGGGAGAGGGAGGAGGGGGGAGAAGGAAGAGGGAGGGGGAGAGGGAGGAGGGGGGAGAAGGAAGAGGGAGGGGAGAGGGAGGAGGGGGGAGAAGGAAGAGGGAGGGGGAGAGGGAGGAGGGGGGGGGGAAGGGGAGGGGGAGAGAGGGAGGAGGGAGGAGAGGGAGGAGGGAGGGGGAGAGGAGGGGAGGAGAGGGGAGGAGGGAGGAAGGAAGAGGGAGGGGGAGAGGAGGGGAGGAGGGGGGAGAGTAGGGAGGGAGGGAGGGGGAGGGGGGGAGGGGGGAGAGGGAGGAGAGGAAAAAGAGGGAGGGGGAGAGGGAGAGGGGAGAGGGAGGAGGGAGGAGGGAGGGAGGGAGGGAGGAGGAGGGAGGAGGGGGGAGAGGAGGGAGGAGGGAGGAGAGGGAGGAGGGAGTGGGAGGAGGGAGGAGGGAGGGAGGGGAGAGGGAGGGGGAGGGGGGAAGACACAGGGAGGTGCTGGGGGTCACGCAGCAGTGCCAGGAGGCTCGCAGGGAGGTAGAGGGACTGTAAAGATGGTGACAACACAAGACAAGCAGGCACTTCCTGCATCCCCTGCCTTCAGGGCAGGATCGAGGGAGCTGGCCTTGGCAGTGAGGCGTGCACCCATAAAGCACCCGCAGAGCCCCACCTGTGCCCCGGCACAGGCCGTCCTGGTCTCCCCCAGCCTCAGGCTCGGCGCGGCCCTCCCCGAGGAGTAAGGACTGGAACACGCCTAGCCTCGGTCGAGTCCGCCAAGTCCCCCTCTGGGACTGGGGAGCCCCGTGCTGGGGCCTTGCACACCTGGGGCCGGAGAAATGGAGCAGGTCGAGTTGCCCCTGGAGTTGGGAAGGGGCGTGGAGCCGGCAGGGCAATGCTGGGCTGGCCACGCCCGGACAGGGCTGCAGGTGGCTCTCCTGCTGGACAGGTGGGGGCCGCTGCCCGGCTCCGGGATCCCCTGGAAATGCCGCAGGTGCTGGGAGCAGCAGCCAGAGGCGTTGAGGAAAGCCAAGGGAGGAGAGTGCGAGCCCGCGGGCGAGGCCCTGCTGTGGGCACTGAGGGCCTGCGCGGGCACCCGCCGGGGAGGGCGGGGCAGGCAGAGCCCGGAGGCGCCCACTCCGCACAGGCCCCAGCAAGGCGCCCAGAACCCACAGCTGAGCGCCCGCAGGTCACGGACCCAGCCCAGAGCCCTCGTGGGCATTAGTGACTAGTGAAATGGGGCCCAGACCCTGGCCGGGCGTGGAGCCACCAGCTCTGAGGACTCAGAGGTTGGGGAAGGATGCAGAGCAGCGCGGCGAGGCCCGCGGTGGCCCACAGTGAAGACAGCGCCCCCCGGCCGGCTCCCTGCTGCAGAGACCTGTGCAGACCACGTGGGGGGACGGCCCTGCAGAGCTGGCCAACTGGGGTCCAAGTTCAGGCAGAAAACGAAAGGCCGCGTGCCTGCCCGGTGCTCTGTCTCAGACGCCAGAGGGGGCAGACGACGATGGACGGTGCAGAGGGCCCCAGGGGCCTCGGCCACGGCCCACCCGCTAACAGGCTACGAGCAGCACTGGCGAAAGCGTGGGGCGGTGCCCAGCCGCTGCTCCTTGCCTCTCACCACCTGCGGCCAGGCCAGAGGCACCTGTGGAAGAGCCACTCACGGGACAGGAAGGAACGGTGTTCCGGGCAGCCTTCCCAAGTCTGCACGCCTCACCTCCTGCCCGGAGCGGGATGCAGGGCGCCCGCGGCTCCTCTGTCCCTGTGGGGTGCCCTGGCATCAGCATCACCCCCAGCAAGCAGAAGAGCTGACGGCAGGTCTAGAGACGAAGACCGCAGCAGGAGACCCTCGTGAACCCGGCCCAGCCGGGAAGGACCTCGCAGGCTCCCGTAGACGGATGTGGGTGGACGCAGCCACAGCAGGAGTGGGTGGGGAGAGCAGGGACCCGACCCAGGGCACCTGTGCCGCCTGGGCGCCATCACCAAAGGACGGGAGGCTTTGGCCGTTGGCCCCCAGTCTGGGAAAGAGTGGCGGCAGGGACAGAGGCAAGCCTCTCCTGCTGGGAGAGCCACAGTCCCTGAGGGGCTCTGAGCCTTGGGTGTGGTGGGACCGCTGGAGACAAGGCCAGGTTCTGCACTGGAGGCCATCAAGTGCACTGGCCACGCAGGGGTCTTCAAGAACAGAGTCACAGCACCGGTGACGAGAAGCTGAGGGGCGCTGACAGAGGCCATCCTGACACGTTCTCCCACAGGTGAACTGCTGGAGGGACAGGGGGACACTGGGCATCTGAGCCTTACATTGACCTGAGGCTTGGACACCTGTCACCGCCGCCCGCTGGGTGCTCACGGCCCCTGAGTACACTTTGGGTGTTGAAATCTCATGGGATCAATGTCTACACGCTGTCACGGGAGTGAGGTGTGCACGCTGGGAGGGCAAGTGTGAGCTGGCTGTGTCAAGTGTGTACGTGCCGCCCACCCCTCAGTTTTGCCTGACCCACCAAGTTGTCGGCAGCAAACAGGGCTCCCCGGTGGCCACCGAGAGACCACAGGTGAAAAGTCCGCATGATCCGCCGACCCACAGTTTCAACTCCCAGACTTTGCAACACTAGTGAATTCCCCCGAGTGTGATGCTTTGCCTTTGGAGCACAAATCAGAAACAACTACCACGTTGACTTTTCTTTCCAGGTCGTAAAAGTGTTCCCTAAACCGTCACGAAGGAACCATGTGAGTCGATTTGGACCATTCAATTCTAACATGCATCCACAAGCATTCCAGGCATCTTAAGCTTGCACCAAAGACAGGTTAGTAATAGATGATTGTAATGTTTTGGTACTGAGCATCGAGCCCAGGGAAATTTTACCACTGAGCTACACGGCAAACCTTTTTATTTTTTGAGACAGTCTTGCTAAGTTGCTGAGACTGGCCTCAAACTTGCCAACCTCCTGCCTCAGTCTCCTGAGTTGCTGAGATGACAGGCATGTGCCACCACACCCAGTAGCAATAAATGTTTTTTTAAGTAACACTGACATAATTTAAAAAAAAAAAAAAAAAAGCTTCACATACTGGTCACGTCTACTTTTTTGCCAAAAAAAAAAAAAAATTGGCATAAAATCTGTAATGATCAGGCAGTGACATAAGGTAGTGGTATTTTTTTTAATTGGGGGGACTTTTTTGTCGTTATTTGTCAGTGTTGGACCTTGGCCTTTCTCTTCAGGACACACGAGACCGATTCCGTGCAATCCGCCAAACATTGTGGATTTTCGTGCTGACGAAAAGTAGGCTCCGGCCAGTCCTCCTCATCCGGGGCACTAGGTGGGCAGCCGCTGCCAGGAAGTGTCTGTCGGGACCTGAGGGACGGCTCTGGGTCCCAGCTGAAGGGGCCTTGCCTTCTAGAGAGCAGGGGACCTTGCTGGCATCTCCGGGGGCAGGTGGCCGTGAGCCGGCCCACGTGGTTCTGCATGTGGGGGACAGGAAGACCTTCAGCAGGACAGGTAGGCCCCTGAGCGGGCCACACCCGCTCTGTGGTCGTAGGTGGGTGAGGGACACGGTCTCCGCAGGCTGTCCAGACACAAGAACGCGCCCAGAATGCCGCGGGCCTGCGATCCCGGGAAGGTCTGGTGGCTCCTCCGACTCCTGACATGGGAGGGAAGGGAAGGGCAGGAGCCGCTCAATGACCTCTTTCCTTCACAGGGTGCCACTGGGCTTTCCCAGAGGCCTAGGAAATAAAGCCACCCTTAGAAGTTCGTTTTTTGTTTGTTTGTTTGTTTTCTCATGGTGCTGGGGATGGATCCTGGGGCTTTGCATGTGCTAGGCAAGCACCGCACCTCCGAGCTGCACCCGCAGAACCAATTTCCTTGAGAAAATCATTCATTTTCTAATGTTTTCATAAAATACCATAACTGGGGGGAAAAAACTGTCCCCCACTGTCCCTGTGGGAAGGCCGGCCCTGGTACAGTAGGACAGTCCTGATCTGAGCTTCCTGGGGGACGAGGGGAGCGGGGAGGGCCGGGGAGCAGGACAGACGGAGGTCAGGCGCCTCAGCTCTGGAGAGGCGGGTGGGACAGGACGCAGCCCGCGTCCTAACGGGTTCTCTGGGCCCTGCGGGGTGTTCTTCAGGCAAAGGGGTCAGAGACACACGGAGGCCAGGCCCAAGCCACCCCCCAGGAAGGGCAGCTGCTGCTTCTCCTGCAGCCTCTGCCTCCTGAAGGCTGGTTGGCGCCGGTCCCTGGGCCTCCGACTTGGGCCTCACCAGAGCTGCTCAAAGAGGCTCCTTCTCCTCGGACACCACTCTCGCAGGACGCACGTCCGCCCAGCTTCCTGCGCCCTGGAGGACGTCCCTCTGCCTTCTGCTCCTCCAGCCCCTGAAGTAGCGCTGACCCTACAGACCTGGCGGCCTCTCGGTCCCCCTCAGAACAGCAGATGAACGGCTGCTTCACGGGACGGACGATTCTCTTAGAAAATAACAGACCCAAGCAAATCGGGGAGCAGGGGACCGCCCGCAGCATGCCATGGGTCTGGAAGAGAAGGAGGCAAGGCTTCCTGTCGCCTCGCCCTGGTTGAGAGCAGAGGCCTGGCCTCACTTGGTCCCAGCCATGAGCGATGCCACCAGGCAGCCTATCGTGATTGACAGCACCCGCCTCGGGCTGGGGGTCGAGCCGGGATTTATAACAAAAAACTGCAGAGCTCCACACGGGGCCTGCAGTGGCGTCGCACCACGTGGTCCTCGCTGTTCCTGTCGTGGGTTCCACGTGCAGGCGCTTTTCTCAACTGAGAAAAATCCCTGATATCCCCTCCCATCTCTTTTGCCTGCCCAAAGAGCCATGGCAAATCAGAACCCACGGAGCAGGACAACGTTTCTCTGCAAAGTGCTCTCGAGGGTCGATTTGGACATGGAAAATCACCGTATTAACATCTTCATTGTTTTTCAAATCTGCAGTAGTTCCCCATCCACGGTTTCAGTTTCAAGGCTTAGTTACCCATGGCCAACAGCAGTCCAAAAATATTAGTGGAAATTTTCAGAGAAAATTAATTTATAAAGTTTTTCTGTTTTGTTTTTATTTTGTTTTAGCCAGGGTAGAACCCAGGGCCTTGAGCATGCTAAGCAAAAACACTGCCTCTGAGCTACATCCCAGCATAATCATGCACCCTTCTGAGTAGTGTGATGAGATCCTGTGTCATCCAGCTCTGTCTAGGCTGGTATGTGAATCACGCCTTATCCAGTGTATCCATGCTGTATACACTACCCTCTCATACAGGAAACATGTTTAAACTCAAAATACTAAATTACTGGGAATATGTGTCTGCTAATGAATAAACTGCTGTCAAGTTCCCAGCAGCATTAAAGAGATAGAGTGAGGAGAAAGGATGCCATTCAGAACAAGCCTCCAGGTACAGATGCAGCCCGAGGGACGACGTCCTGCAGACGAGCCACGGTGCACAGCGGTGCCGCGGAAGCCAGCTTGGTGCCCCTCCTCACAAGACACCGTGCTGGCCACCCCAAGTATGTGAGGGTCACTCACCCTTCCTGGCACTCTGGGGAATGGCAAAGACTGAAACACGAAACAGCCACGGCCCCTGGCCAGCCCCCGGCTCAGTGTCCCTCCACACTGCAGCAGGCCACCCCAGGCCTCCTCCTGTTGGCCTTCACGAGGACCCTGGCCTCCTGGCTCTTCCACAGAGCCACACCAGCCAGGGCGCTCCATGTCCCCCGACTAGACCCAGGAGCCCCACAGACGAAGGCCGGGAGTCGCTCAGGCCGCAGGCTTGGTGGCTTCCTGGGGAAAGCCGTGTGGCTGTGTCACCCTCTTCCCCAAGGCCACCACAGTCTGAGAGACTGCAACAAATGTTGCTGGGGTCACACAGGCTTGAGCTAGAGCGAGCTTACTGACCACCACTCTACGCTGAAGCCCGTGTCCCCCCAGAATGCACGCCCCGAGGCCAGATGATCCCCACAGGAGACTGCTGGGAGGAGCCCTTGGGAGCCACTCGGTGGCGAGGCTGGAGTCCTCAGGAGAGGGACGGACCAGTGCCCTTACAAGCCCAGAGAGCCGCCTGGCCCCTCCCGCCTGTGAGGACACACAGGAAGACAGCTCTGTGGGCCCAAGGTGTCCCGCAGCAGACCCCACATCTGCCTGCCCCTCGACCAGGCACCTCCTGGCCTCCAGGCTGGTCAGGAACGCACCTCCCTTATTCAAAGCCCACTCGCACTAATTAGAGCAAACTTAAAAATAAAATTTAGAAAAAAAAAAAAAGAAGAAGAAGAAGCCCACCTGGTATGTTTGTTACACAGCCCACGCTGACTAGGACAATGACCATCCCTACATGGTGGCCAGCAGCCCCCAGGGCTGTTGCATTTTTATCAGAACATCAAGGAGTGCAGAGCAGCCCCAGATCTCTGCACGGAGCTCCCTGAGGGCGGCTCTCCGAGGTCCCTCATCTTGACCTTCCCGAGCCCACTGTGCCGGCTCCCCAGGACAACCCGTGCCCAGCGCCTCCCCGTGGTGAGAGAAGCAGTTGGAAACCGGATGTGAGCCAGGCGCAATGGCGCACACCTGTAGTCCAGTGACTCCGGAGGCTGAGGCAGGAGGATGGCAAATTCAAGGCCGGCCTCAGCAGCTTAGTGAGACCCTCAGCAACTTAGTGAGACCGTGTCTCAAAATAAAAATGAAAAGGGCTGAAAACGTGGCTCAGTGGTAGAGCTATCCTGGGTTCAGTCCCCAGTAACAAAGAGAAAACAAACACTGGCCGTGTGGCCTGTCCGTCCGGAGCCACATGTCCCCTGACAAGTTAGGAAGCAAATCAAACAACAGGAAAGTCTCCACCATCCCGCCGGAGCTGGGAAAGACTCGAGGCGCTGTGACTCACCCCAGCCTCTAGCTCTGCCCCACAGCACTCTAACCTCCCAAGGGACGTGGGAGGAACCTCCAAGTTGGGGGACGGTGGACACGGGGCCAGGCCCAGCCTTAGCTGTCCAGGTGTGTACCCTCCGGGCCCAGGCCCAGGCCCAGGGCGGGGGCTCAGCTGAGACGCGGCCCCTCCAGGACCTGTCAGGTCACTCCTGGCTCACGTTAGTGCAACACGCCCTCCTCCTCTCACCAAGCCGGTCTCTCGGCCTGGCGTCCATCTGATGTGGTTTTGCAAGTGCATCTGATCCTCGCCGAGCCGCTCGCATCTCAGACCACAGCTCAGGGCTGTTTTCCAAGAAGGGGCCGCCCCGCTCTGAGCTTCCTCCTGCTCTTTCATCTTCAGGACCAGCTAGCCCCGCGTCACCAGCCGGGCCTCGGTGCCGAGCAGAGGTGGGTCCCCGCTGCAGGACGGCCGTCACCAGCCCGGCCCCTCCCGTGGTCCTGGGAAACTCAGCTGCGAGCTGCCCCTCCTCCGGAGCCCCGGCCAGCCCCGGCGCCCCTGCACCTGCCCGACGCCCCTGCCGGGTCCAGCTCTGGCTTCTAGATCCCGCTGCAAGGGGAGCAGCCATTCCCAATAAAAAGAGGAAATAAAGAGCAACCTTGGCCCGTGGCCACGGAGCAGCTGGGAGACTCTTCTCCTCTGACCGCTTGGACTCTTCTCCTCTGACCGCTTGGACTCTTCTCCTCTGACCGCTTGGACTCTTCTCCTCTGACCGCTTGGACTCTTCTCTCTCCGTTGGGTGTTTGTTCGAAGGGTGCGTTTCCCTGTAAAGTGGTTCCCTGCCGCTTCTCACAGCAGATGTGACCAGGGGACAGACGCAGTCCTCGTCGCGCTCGGCCTTTTCACTCGAGGTGACCTTCAGCGCTCTGTGCACACTGCTGTCCACAGATGCAGTGTCCAGTCTCCTCTGTGGCCTTGCTGAGCCACAGCCAGCTCTGTCAGGAGGCCGGGTGCTGCTCCCGGGGCAGTGCTGTCAGCCGAGCCCTGCAAGGGGCAGGAGGCCAGGTCTCGGTGCCACCCAGAACCAGAACCCGGGAACCCCTTCCCACGCGCCCACCCCAGCAGGGCCGCGGCGCAGCGTGGCGTCCTGTGGTCACACGTCCACCTGCACAAAGCAGCCGCCAGGTGCACGCCCTGCGCAGCCTCCAGTGACTCTCCCTGCAGGTCCCTCTGTTGTCACGGTGTCTGAGTTCTGCACGTGGGAGGCTATTTCTGACACTCTGGGGGCTGGCCTCCCCCGGACACCTGGACGGAGCTGACACTGAGGCCCGTGGAGCCCTGTCCCCATCGTGAGGACAGGCTGACGGGGTGGCCGGTCCCAGGGGTGCATGAACTGAGGTCACCTGCACCACAGGAGCCAGACGGGCCGGCAGGGCCCGTGGAGCACCTGCCGCGTCCCCACCACCCCCCCCGCGGCCACCCCTGGGTGGGAGCTCAGACTGCGGCTGCCCACGGAGTGCCCAGCAGTGGGTGCCCCCCAGGGCCACGTGGGGCCCCAGGCCGCCGTGACAGCGTCAGCTGTCCGAGGCTCTGAGCCCAGGCCCCGGCCGGCACAGACGGCCAGTCCCGGACACTCGGCCGCCCCCGGCGGTGCCCCACGTGGCCTGCAGAGAAGAGGACCCAGGCCACGCCAGGCTGCAGGGCGGCACGTGGCGGCCTCTGATGGCCTTGGAGTGGCCGTGCTCCGCCGAGGCTGGCTGCTGGCCACGGCCCGGCCGTCGCAGGACACTCACCTCCGGGCACTCGGTGTCACGTCGGGGCCCACTGGACGTCCGCCAGGCCACAGGATGAGCGGCTCTGGAACGTCCTCGTCTTTCTCCCCGTCCTTCGCTCCCAGCAGGGCTCACCTCTGCCCGCGTCCCCAGGCTGCGGGGGGACAGCAAGCGCCCGAGACTCAGGACGTCGGCACTTCTGCCAGGCCCAGCCTCCTGCGAGGCCTCCACTGGGTGACCGGTGCCCAGCTGAGGGTGCCCCAGCCCCTCCTCCCCTTGGTCCTCACAGACACCACGGGCACCTGGACAACAGTGGCCGCAGGGAGGGAACGGGCGCGGCCCTGCGTCCAGTGGGCTCCGTGGGCTGGCAGAGGCTGTGCCGAGACCTCTCCTTGCTGCCCGCAGGCCGGCGCCAGCTCCCCAGCTCGCTGACGTCCTCTGTCCAGTGGACACGCACTCTGAGCCCCTGGCTCCACCACCGCACAGCTGCCCGTGTGCACCTGGACGTGAGCTGCAGACTTGTTCAGACCTGGGAGCCAGCCGGCCCGCGCAAGGAGCCGCTGGGTGTTGCCGCACACCGCCTCGGCCGCCTCCTCCCCGCCTCCCCGCCCGCCTCCCACGCCTCCTCCCCCCCTCCCCCCGCCCTCCTCCCCTCCTCCCCGCCCGCCTCCCCTGACCCTCCTCCCCGCCCCTCCCCGCCTCCCCGCCTCCCCCCGCCCGCCTCCCCGCCCTCCCCGCCCCCCCTCCCCGCCCCCTCCCCGCCTCCCCGCCCTCCTCCCGCCTCCCTGCCCTCCTCCCCGCCTCCTCGCCCTCCTCTCCACCTCCCCTCCTCCCCACCCTCCTCCCCACCCTCCTCCCCGCCCTCCCCGCCCTCCCTCCCCACCCTTTTCCTCGCCCACCTCCCCTCCTCCTTGCCCTCCTCCCCCCCTGCCTCCCCGCCTCCTCGCCCTCCTCCCCTTCTCACCCTCCTCCCCGGCTTCACCTTGTCCTGCTGCGCCTTGAACACAGACCCCCCAGGCTCCTCAGCAAACTGTCACCACGACAGAGTCCCCTTAGGCAGCACACCACAGAGATTTTGCAAGGACAGCAGGAGGGCACGTGCTGGGCAGGGTCAGCCCGTGGGGACATTCAGTGACTTGACTCCACAGCAAGCAGAGAGGCCGGAGGCCACCTCCACGGTGACCAGGGCTCAGGCCGAGGGCCATCGGGCCTCAGGGCCGGGGCGCCCCGCAGGCTGGTCCTGGGCCTTTCCTGCGTGGGCTCTCACGAGCACGGCCGGCCCCACCCCATCCCGCTGCAGTCCGACCAGGGGCAGAGGGGGGCTGTGGGACAGGCCGGTGGCCGGGGGGAGGCCATCCCCAGCACCCCCTGCGGGGAGGCCCCGTCCTGGGCTCAGGGAAAGACCCGCGCTATGCTCGGGGGAGGCACAGGCACGCCCAGCAGACTCTGGCTGACTGCTGCCACGGCGGACCCTCAGGAGCCGGCCCTGGGGACATGCCCACTGCTCCTGGGATGGCGGCACCGAGCCACAGGAGGTCAGTGCAGGGGACAGGCGGGGACGTGGGGGGAGGGCGGGTGGATGCTCTCACCCTCCTCGTCCAGGAGCTGCAGGCCCACCTGAGGCGTCCCGCTGCCGGCCACCGCAGCCCTCGAGTGGGGGTAGCGCAGCCCCTGCCTGACCCCAGCAGGGACACTCTCCTGTGTGTCCCGGGGACAGCAGGAGCACCTGCGCTGCCACCCACCCGCCGAGCAGCACCCACGCAGCCTCCGGCCCCAGGCAGTGCGCACCCCGAGCCCCCGCCCCTCCCGCGCGGCTCCCAGCGTGCCCAGGTGCTCCGGCCACCTGCAGCGTCCTCCAGCCCCTGCCAAGGCCTCTGACCTCCACCCCGGGCCCCCCTTCCCTAGCCTGTCCCCACGGTGCCCCACAGTGCCCCCTGCTCAGTCTGCAAGCTCGGTCTTCCTGACCCAGGCTCGCTTCCGTCAGGGGGAGAGGCCGTCACCACGCTGCCCACGACCACCTCCAGAGAGCCAGCACCAGGCCCGGGCCCACCCCACCTACCTGACCCTGACCGCTGGGGTGCCTGGGCCCGAGCAGGCGTCCCCTCCTTCCACCAGAGGCTGCTGTCCTGCACTGTCACACACCCTCAGCCCTGCTTCACAACAGTCCTTGACACGCTACCCTAAACGCCACACTTCTCTCCCAGGTTCCATACTTAGATTTGGGGACAATGGCCGTGTTGTGCAGCACTTTCCAAAGGACGCTCACAGAGAGCATGTGAGGGAGAACGCCCGTCTGCTGGTGGGCACCAGGCCGGTTGCCTCCTCTCTGCCCTGCTCCGCTGCCTGGACTCAGGAAGCCAAGCCGACAAGTGAGGCCGCCAACTCCAACCAGGTTCGCTGGAGCCTTTGGTCTCCTGGTGGCAGGTGGCACAGTGACGCTCACAGAAAGGCTCTCCCGGCTGTGCTGTGTATGAAGAAACTGCAAGGATTCCCGTGGGCCACCAGCAGCTCCGGGGACTCTGACCTCTGCCGCGGCAGGTGACACGGTGCTGCTGCTGCGGTGGGAGCCCGCTAACAAGGCTGGCGGGAAGGCCTCAAGGCCGTCACTCGCGGTGTGGGCCGGCGACAGCAGCGTCTTCCTGACACACAGCCCCGCCAGGAGACAGGATGCAGATGAAGGAGAGCTCGCTCCTCCTGGAGAGATCAACGACCCGGAATCCCAGCGGGGAGGGGAATCTTGTCCCTGAAACGCAGTGACCAGATGTCTTGCTCTAAGCAGAGCAGGCCTGGTGTAGGGCTGGGTCCCTCAGTCTTGTTATGTCTGCTTCCTGGGTTTATGAGGTGCCACTTAAAACAAAGCATCCCTGAGCCTCCTCCTGGGCTGGCTGCTCCCGGAAGTCCCTGGTCCGCTCAGGGGCTCAGTCACCCAGCCCTGCTGGAGAGGGCCCAGGAGCTGCTCCGCTGTCCTCCACGAGGGACCTGCCGTGGCCGCACCAGCCCGCCACAGCAAGGGTCGCTTGCATACACGTGCTCAAACCACTCACATACACGAGCTCACACCACTCACATATTATGTGCTTACACCCACTCACAAATCACGTGTTCTCACCACTCACAAACACAGTGCTCACACCACTCACATACACGTGCTCACACCCACTCACATAATACGTGCTCACACCCTCTCACAAACACGTGCTCACACCAATCACAAACACGTGCTCACACCACCCACATACATGAGCTCACACCCACTCACATAATTACGTGCTCACATACCACTCAACATTCACGTGCTCACACCCACTCTCAAAACTCGTGCTCACACCCACTCACAAACACGAGCTCACACCCACTCACATACACGAGCTCACACACCACTCACAAAATACGTGCTCACACCCACTCACAAACACGTGCTCACACCTATCACATACACGTGCTCACAACTCACAAACATGTGCACACACCACTCTCATAAACACGTGCTCACAACCACTCACAAACACCCGTGCACACACCACTCACAAACACGTGCTCACACCACACTCACAAACACGTGCACACACCCACTCACAAACACGTGTACACACCCACTCACATACACGTGCTCACACCCACTCACATACACGTGCTCACCACCACTCATACACGTGCTCACACCACTCACATACACGAGCTCACACCCACTCACAAACACGTGCTCACACCCACTCACATACACGTGCTCACACCCACTCACAAACTCGTGCTCACACCCACTCACATACACGTGCTCACACCACATCATACACGTGCTCACACCACTCACATACATCGAGCTCACACCCACTCACAAACACGTGCTCACACCCACTCACATACAGTGCTCACACCACACTCACAAAACTCTGAGCTCACACACCACTAACACAACACGAGCTAACTCCAGACCGCTCACATGCATGAGATCACACCACTCACTCATTACATGAGCTCACTCATCCACTCACTAAACACGTGCTCACACCACTCACATACACAAGCTCACACCTCTATACAACATGTGCTCACACCACTCACTTGCACGAGCTCACACACCCACTCACCAAACATGTGCTCACTCACTCAACAAATTCACGTGCTCACACCACTCACATACATGTGCTCACACCCACTCACACTTACACGTGCTCACACCACTCACATACATGTGCTCACACCCACTCACATGCACGAGCTCACACCCACTCACAATCACGTGCTCACCACTCTCATACACGAGCTCATACCACTCACATTACACGTGCACACACACACTCACTACATACAGTGCTCACACCACTCATATTACACGTGCTCTATACCCCACTCACAAACACGTGCTCACACCACTCACAAACACGTGCTCACACCCACTCAATACACGTGCTCACACCACTCACATACACGTGCACACACCCATCTCAACATACACCGTGCTCACACCACTCACATACACGTGCTGCTCACCCACTCACAAACACGTAGTGATCACACCACTCACAAACACGTGCTCCACACCACACTCATATACGCACGTGAGTAGCTCATACCACTCACATTACACGTGCACACACCCACTCTCATTACACGTAAGTGCTCACACCACTCACATACACGTGCTCTCACACCAACTCACAAAACGTGCTCTACACACCACTCACAAATCGAGCTCACACCACTCACAAACCACGAGCTCTCACCACATCCGCTCACATACATGAGCTCACACCCTACTCACAAAACACTCGTGCTCACACCACTCACATACACAAGCTCACACCCACTCACAAAACATGTGCTCACAACCACTCACATGCACGAGCTCACCACTATCCTCACATTACACGTGCTCACACCTCTCACATGCACGAGACTCACACCACTCACATGCACGAGCTCACACCCACTCACATGCATGAGCTCACACCACTCACATGCACGAGCTCACACCACTACATACTAAGTGCTCAACACCCACTCACATGCACGAGCTCACACCACTCACATGCACGGAGCTCACACCCCACTCACATGCACGAGCTCACACCCACTCACATGCACGAGCTCACACCACTCACATTGCACGAGCTCACAACCACTCATGCACGAGCTCACACCACTCACATGCACGAGCTCACACCGCTCACATGCACGAGCTCACACCACTCACTTACACGAGCTCACACCACTCACATGCACGAGCTCACACCACTCACATGCACGAGCTCACACCACTCACATGCACGAGCTCACACACTCTCACATGCACGAGCTCACACCACCGACTCACATGCACGAGCTCACACCACTCACATGCACGAGCTCACACCACTCACATGCACGAGCTCACACCACTCACATGCACGAGCTCACACCCACTCACATGCACGAGCTCACACACCACTCACATGCACGAGCTCACACCACTCACATGCACGAGCTCACACCCGCTCACATGCACGAGCTCACACCCACTCACATGCACGTGCTCACATACCACCCACTCACAAACACGAGCTCACACCACTCCCATACACGTGCTCACACCACTCACATGCACGAGCTCACACCACTCACATGCACGAGCTCACACCACGCTCACTCATGCACGAGCTCTCACCACTCCCATACACGGGGCTGCTTACATCTGTGAAAGCATTTTGCAGCAAAAGCCCAGTCATGTGTCGGTCTCTGCCACTGGCAGGCAGTGACTGTCCCAAGGCCCCTGGAGAGGATGGGACATTCAGATCAATGACGGGGCAGCCTTGAGTCCTTGGTGGGACTCAGGCATGAGGGTGAGCTTCCTGGACGCCCTTGGTGACCGAAGGACAAGCTGTGGAGGACCGCGGTGGTGACGTCTCGGCACACAGCGAGGACCCTGCGCCCTGGGCTTCAGGGCGTGGCACACCGTGGCGCCCTCTAGGGGCACTGGCTCTGGCACCCAGGCCTCGTCACCTCGTGCGAGACGCGCTGTGCTGCTGAGCGAGGGAGGGAAGGGGGCTCCCGGCTCTCCCATGGCTCTCCGCTGTGAGGCCACTGGGCTTCCCCGACAGGTGTCTGCCACTCCTGAGGGGCTGTCAATCCTCCCGACTGGGACCTCTGTCCATCCAAGAAGCCATCAGGATTCTGTGACAGGCGTGTCTGTCAGTATGCATGGGAAGACCCGAGGGGGGCTGGAGGCTGGAGGCTGGAGGCTGAGGCTGGAGGCTGAGGCTGAGGCTGGAGGCTGGAGCGCACTCCCCTGGAAGGCAGCAGCCTGGAGCCTGCCTGGGACTGGGGTGCCAGGACTAACCAGATGGTTCCAGCGAAGCCAGGAGGTCCTGGTGAATTTCCCGGTCGTTCCCACACTGTCTACCAACGGTTCCTTGCTGCACTGTTAGCTCCAGGTGTGGCACTGTGCGAGGCTGGCGGGGGCGTGGGCCGAGTGCCGGGACGTGCTAATTAGCCACTAACCGGCAGCGCTGGGGAATGTGTCTCCCCCGGCCTGGTGCGGGGGCTCCCCAGGGGGCTCTCCGGGGGCTGGGACGAAGGCAGCGTGTCCACGCCCAGGCTCTGGGGGCTCAGGAAGCACGGGGGCCACGGCGCGCGTTCTCTGGGGGAGGTGACACTGCGCGTGCAGAGGCGGCGATCCACTTGGTGCGGAGTGTCCTCCGCTCAAAGCCGGGGAAGAGGGGTCAGCCTCAGTCGGCCTGGGCTCCAGCCTCGGCCCTGGCTCCCTCTATGGGCACCGCTGGCTCGACCTCTCTGGACTCGAGTCACGGCCCCAGGGTGGGCCTCCGGGTCGCTGTGAGCTGCGAGCCAGGCAGAGAGGACGGCCGCGCCGGCCTCGCTGTCCTCGCGCACTAGCTCTCCTTCCCTGCATCGTGGGGTTCTGGAGGTCCAGGCTGGAGCCCTGAGCAGAGGGCAGTGCCGCGGCCAGAGGGCACCTGGTGATCTTTACACAGGGACGCAGCCCCAGGGCCCGGGGGCTCCGGGCCCTCCGGGAGGCAAGTGAGGCAGACGGGTGGGGCAAGGCAGCCGCCCAGCTTCTCCTCCCCACCATGCCAGGCCCTGCGGAAGGGCATGCGGCTGCAGTCCAGGCCCCAACCCGCCCACCAGCTCCTGCAGGGGACACCAGGGGGGTGCTCTCTAGCCCCTCTTAAGGAGGCCTACATGCTGGTCAGGGCACTTCCTCGGGGCCCCTTCCCTGCTCCGGTCCCGGCACAGGAAGGCACCGCACCAGCAGGCTACGCAGGAAATCCCAGGCTGGACGGTGGGCCTCGCTGGACTCGGGGTTCACAGGGACACAGGGCTGGTCTCTGTGACCTTCCCAACCTCACACCAGCAGCCAGACAGGGCCTTAGAGGTTCCCGGGGGCACTCAGCCACCTGCGTCCACATCCTGTCAGTGCAAGGTCCTGGACTCACCCCACGACCTTTACCCAAAGGCCACTGGCCCCACAGGCTTCCACAGGCCTGTCCAGTCAGCCTGGGCTGGGGAGGGGCTTCCCCGTCCTCCACCCCACGTCGTCCCCCTCGGGGGACCTCTAGGCAACACCACCAGCCCAGAGGATGCGCACAGCGTGGGCGTCTCCCCTGTGCCCCCTCGTGGCCGCCTGCCCGTCTGCTGGGCACGTGTCCTACCCGCCCGCTCTGCGCTCAGAGGACGCTCTGACCAGCCTGGCGCAGGCCTCCCCAAGGGGCCTGGAGGCCAGGCGCAGTTGTTAGTCTTGGGATCGACATGAGGACGTGTCAAAAGGAGAGGGTGAGGGAGGCGGCGGCGGCCCTTGAGCAAGGCCCGCGGTAGGAGGAGGAGGAGGAAGAGCCCGGAGAGCCGCGCAAGAGCCGGGAGGGAGAGAGGAGGCCGGAGCCCCTTCCCTCCCTCACCCCGCGGCACAGCGCGCCTCGCACAGGTGACGAGGCCTGGGTGTCAGAGCCAGTGCCCAGAGGGCGCCAGGGTCCAAGTGAGCAGCGGCGGCCAGCGGGGCCGGGAGGGAGCCCCATGAGTGGCCTGGCCAGGGCTGGACGTCAGGCGAGCAGAGTCCTGCCAGCCTGGGGTGCACTCGGCCGTGGCGTGGGGGACTCCCGGCGAGGCTGGTGGCTCAGCAGTGGCTCACCGTATACTGACCAAAGCCCAGGGTGTCCCCAGGGCCCACATCTCCAGAACAGGGCCCAGCCTCCCACCCAACAAAGGCCAGCCTGGACTCACCAACGAGCACCACCCACGCGGGGCACGACTCCCTCTGCCCAGGTGAGGCCGGGGCAGGCAGCTGTGCCCAGGAGCCTCGGAGTCCCAGGCTCCACGCGCCTCCTCACCCTCGTGTGGCCGAGATTCCTGTGTCGGCCTGGTGGTCTCATCAGAAGTGAGCCGGCGCAGTGGCCACGCCTGTCATCCCAGCCCTTGGGAGGCTGAGGCAGGAGGATCGCGAGTTCAAAGCCAGCCTCAGCAATGGCGAGGCACTTAGCAGCTCAGTGAGACCCTGTCTCTAGTAAAATACAAAAAAAAGGGCTGGGGATGTGGCCAGTGGTCGAGTTTTGCCCCTGAGTTCAATCCCCGGTACCAAAAAAAAAAGAAAAAAAACCCTAACTAGAAGTGAGAGAATCGGGGGGAGAACTACTGGAGGAGGCTAAGCAGAGCTCTCCTGGCAGAGAGGGGGTGTAAGCAAACCCCCAGATCTCTCCCAGGTGCAGGAGCCCTGTTTGGGGATTGAGTTGAATTGCAGTTGACTATGAGCCGTGGAGATTTGGCCATTGTCGCCACCGTAGTCTCACGGGATTTGTTGCGGGATCTCGAGTGACTTGGCCGAAATTGCTGATCGGGTCAGGGCCATTTTAGGGTGTGTTTTGGCGTGTGTTAGTCGTTGTTAGAACCAGAGAGAAAAGTTTATCAGAATAAAAAAGCTGTTTGTCTCCAGTTTGCTTCTGAAGTTCTTCCCGCGGCTCCGGTGCTCCAAGTGCTTCAGGCGGCAACACCCAGGGGCTCCGAGCCGTTCACCTCCCGACCCTGGGATGCTGGTTGCAAAGTTTGCTTGTTCCTCGACGACGGCTGGGGCTCCGAGTATGGCAGTGCCACCCCCCCCCCCAGTGGAAACAGGCTGCCTCCCCAAGGCTTCAGGTCAGAGGGCTTCGGGTTCTCTCTCTTCAGATTCCGGGACGCCCGCACGCCCACAGGGCGCTGTCGAGGGCGGAGCTAGCGCCCGGGTTTCACACGGCCTCACGCCCGCGGCCTGCAGGTGACCTTGCCTGGCATTTCGGTGTGCGCCTGCCTTTTCGCTGTGGCCCGTCGCGTGAGGTCAGGTGTGGGACTTCCCACCTGCAGTGCCCTCGGGGTGCTCCAGGCGTCATGGTTTTGAGAGTCGTCTCAGGCCGGGGACGCTTGCACCTGCAATGGACAGGACTGTGTGGCTCCGTCTCCGCCTGGATTGCCTGTGTTGTGCTTCACGTGGAGTTCAAATGAAAACCTAGGACAACAGGACAACTCCCGGGGCTCAGCAGTGCTAGCGATGCAGACAGGCCGGAGGAGGAGCGTGGGGAGGGGCCGGCCGCCAGGCACCTGCGTCTCACTCTCCCCCCTGGGACCTGAGCGGGTGCCCCCGGCCCCAGCAGCCTCCAGTGGACAAAGCCCTCCCACACGGGAGCTCAGGAGACGATCCCTGAAGGCACGCAAACGAGGGGCTGTCTTCTGTGTGTTTCCGCTGGACACCCCAGTGGTGGCCTTCAGAAGGAGGACAAGTACAAACTACAAGATCAAAATGGAGAAAAGTCAGTTTTAGGGAAGAGGAAAAAAAACAGGGAGGCTGTGTAACTGCGGTTCAAACGCTCACCCTGAGGACGTCGGCCGCCCAAGGGTGGCCCAGCACCAGGGGAGAGGCAGGGAGGGAGACACAGGGCACTGGACAATGCCCAGCCGCGGAGCCGGAGGGGGGTGCATGCACGCCCCCGCCCGCGCCCGCGGACTGCCCTGCGCACTGACCCGGCCAGCCGCATTGTCCCCGTGCAGCCTGTTCAACAGCTCTTTCTGAAGCAGGCTCTTTGATGCAGCCTCCTCTTGTGTTCAGTGACGTGGAAGAGATACTGATGCTGGTCATCAAAGGCATGTGCCCGGCCGCCGGTGGCCGCCCCGCGGAACATCATCTCTTCCTACGGCTCTCTGCGGCCGCCCGCTGGGAAGCGCTGGCCGGCCGGCTTTGTTCCCTGGCTGATTCTGCATCAGACATCAATCTGAGTCGGGGGAACAACGGGAATTAATACCTTAGGCTTGTAGGTCACACTCAGGTGAACACGGTCTGGGGAACTGAACACCATGGATACAGAGAGAAAGCTGGCCTCCCGGGCGGCGGAGGAGGCGGCGTCCAGCAAGGGAGAGGGCCGAACAAGCCCCCGCATTGTCAGGGAATCCTGTGTGAGAGTGAAAACCCAGCACAAGCACACAGAGGACGCATCACGCACTCCAGGGAAAGCTGGGCTAATGCGTTCCTCAAAAGAAAGACCTGGCAGATCTCCTCTGTCTGCTGGTTTTCCGCTGTAGACGGTCAGGATATGAAACACCAGTGGGCCTGGGGTGTGAAGGGGCCTAATCAAGGAGATAGCTAAGATTGCGGTTAGCTGAGAGCCATAAAAGATGTTCAAGAAGCCGGGCGCGGTGGCGCACGCCTGTAATCCCAGCACTTTGGGAGGCTGAGGCAGGAGGATTGCGTAATTCAAAGCCAGCCTCAGCAATGGCGAGGCACTTAGCAACTCAGTGAGACCCTGTCTCTAAATAAAATACAAAAAAGGTCTGGGGATGTGACCCAGTGGTCAAGTGCCCCTGAGTTCAATACCACAAAAAAAAAAAAAAAAGATGTTCAAGTTCCACCTGATATTCATACATTATTCAAGGAATCTTTGTATGCCCGTGAACACTGTGTTGACGCACCTGTAAGCTCGAGCTGTAAGCACTTGACCTTGTTAAAGCTAAATGTATACGACCCGGGTGAGGTTGGTTAGAGTGGGTTGGAAGTAGATGGTGGATGGTTGGAAGTAGTTGGAGCTGGTTGGAGTGTGGAAGGAGTTTGTTGGAGTTTGTGGTTGGAGTTGGAGAAGTTGCTGAAGCTGGAGAGAGAAGAAGAATAAAAGACCCTTTTTCATTTTCATTCTGCCTCCGAATTTTCTCCCACGGTGTTGTTGCTCCAAGCGGCAATCGCTTCAGGCAGCAACAGGGGTGTAGTTCAGTAGCTCAGCACTTACCCGGCATGCACAAGGCTCTGGGTTCAATTCCCAGCACCACCAAAAATTTAAAAATTAAGTTAATGAACTAATGAAATGTCCCACCATTGGGGGCATCCAATAAACCCACGTGATTACACGAGACTAGGATACAACCTCAAAATTACGTGCAGAATGACGGGCAGAATGTTCATCGTGTATACTAAAGAAAATAGCTGGATTCCAAGACAGGAGCCAGCAGGACTTCAGTCTTATACACATAAACACTGAGCTCAGCCGCATGGACACATAGAGGAGCCGTGAGCTGCCCACTCACCACCGCCAGGGCCCTCACAGGTCCGGCTGCGCCCTGCTCTCCTTTTATTCTTTCCTTGCTTACCTATACAGGTAAGTTCTGAGTTTCCACAAAGTGCATTATTTCCTTCAGTTATTAGAAAAGTTGTAGCAACAGAAACCATCCTGTTAGAGAAACTGTATCCACAGGCATCACAGAACACAACCATGTCCAAATGGAGCTTCTAGATGAATCCTTACGGGTTTTTAAAGAGCTGAGCCAATTCCACAGCAAACCGCCTGCCTCCTGCACCCCAGGCAGGAAGGTCCCAATCAGCTGTGGGACCAGGTGCCGAAATGGCCTCACTACGCAGCCCTCCGCGGAGGAAGGAGGCAGGATGCACCTCCTTGCTCTGCCTGGGGCGTCAATCAGCCCAGGCTAGGCACGTGAGTCCCGGGCTCTGCAGGGGCCTGCTCGCTGTACAGAGCGGTCCCCACACTGCCACCCTCCATTGGTGAGGGTGGCCAAGTTCCACACCCGCCGAAGGAATGAAGGGAAAAGGAGCCCTCGGGGCCTCTCTGAAGAGGTTGGCAGCGAGTCTCAGGCCTCAGTCTAACTGCCTCCAGACGCAGGAGACTAGGAGACCGGAGGCTCAGGAACACAGGGAGGCTGGACGCACCCAGGTGCGAGGCCCGGGCTCCACCCCAGCACGCGCACAGGCGGCCAAGGTTGGGAAGGACAGAGGAGGGAGATGTGCGGGGCGGGGCGGCTCCCCGCAGTTCCCGGCCAACTGGAACTGGAACGCCTAGGCCGCATGTGCATGGGCGCGCCCTCTAAGCCTGGCGCCCTGGTGCGTCCCTGCGAGGTGTCCAGGACGCACCCTTTCCACCGCCGCAGGGCCTGCGAGGCTGCCCGGGAGCCCCGGCCTCCCGCGGGTGCGTCAGCCCCCAGCAGCCCCGGCGGCCCCGGCTCACACCTCCTGCAGTGGGGACCCAGGTCCCCAGAGGATGCTGTCTCACCCCGGCTAAAACCGAATGTTTGGTCTCAGGCCCTTGGAACAAAACAGGGCCGGTGTCGCAGAGCAGTTCCCGGGCAGTGTCTCCGGACAGGCAGAAGGAAGCTGTTCCTTGGGTTGGTTGTTTTGGTTTGTTTTGTTTTTTCTTAAGCTTTAAAAATAGCTCTTGGCTTTGCTACCCCAGCCGAGCCTGGGCCGCAGCCCTTCCCCTCCACACAGGCCACCACCTGCGCCTTCAGGCAGTGCGGAGGCTGGAGAGTCCAGCAGGCCCCCAGAGCCCGACCCCTGCCCCTGCGCTCCTTTGCCTTCAGGGGTCCTGGCCTGCGCAGAGACCCCCTGGTGAACCCAGACTCTGCATCGTCCCTGAACGCTCGCGCAGAACGGTGACCCCTCCAAGGGCCCACAGGACGCTGCGGTCCTACACACAGGCCCAGAGTGGGCGTCTGCTGGCCTCTGATGCCCCCAAGTGGCTGCAGGAGAGGCCCCGGGGGTCCTGGAGCGCCCCTCCAAGCAGGCAAGAGCAGCGGTCCCCCCAGCTGTGCCCCAGCACCTGATCAGCTCGCTCACATTCCCCGCCAGGAGGTCCCTTATCAGGTGGCTGCCCAGGCCCTGCTCGGTCAGCAGGGAGGGCAGGAAGGGTGTGCTTGCTCCTTACCTCCAAAAAGAGGAGCCAAGGCAGCAGGAGCAAGCTGGGCCCTGGCTGCTCCCCGCCTTGCCAAGCCTGGGCCTGGTGCCAGCCCCCCCAGTGCTTCCTGGTGAGTGGGAGAGAGCACAACACCTGTTCTGCCCGCTCAGGGACAGTGCGAGAACCTGGCTTCACGGGACGTGCTTGAAGAAGGTAAAGGCCTGCCTAGAGAGGCCGCAGATGAAGCCCAGGATGCCCCCCTGGGTTGCAACAAGGGTCAACAACGAATAAGGTCATAAGTATGACCTCAGATGTCGCACGGGGGATATACTTATGCTGAAATATCTACATTTTTACCTGAAAATTCAAATTTAACTGGGTGTCCGTTGGGGGGTCTATGTGTGTTGTGCGGCTGACTCTTGGGGTTGCTTTTGTCTCTGGGTCTGGAGACGCCATCTGACGTGCCAGGCATCCCCCTGAGACCCTTCCCACAGCTGTGTCCCGTGCGGGTGGACACCAGCATTGTCTGACTGGAAGGGAAGAGAGCGGACTCAAGAATCCCTGCAGGGGGACGCTGGCTCCGTGGACGTCCCCCCGTGGACGTCCCCCCTCCCCGCTCCTGGCCAGCAGTCTAGAGGAAGGGTCCCAGCTAGCCCTGGGAGCTGCGTCCTGTCTGACCCCCACCAAGACGCCTCTCAGAGTAACAGACGGCACTCGCTGAGGCCCAGCGTCCCCCAGACTGCTTTCTGTCCACTGCGGCCTGGACCTCCCTTAGCCTTTCCCAGGGCACGCCCCTACTGTGCGACAGGTTGAGTCTGGGGCCTTGCGGATAGGAGGTCATCCCTGCATTTGCTTCCCAAGGTGTTCGACGCCCACTTCACATCCTGGGGGACACGGGTAGAGAGCAGGAGACCCCGACCATCAGAGCAGGCCAACCCTGCTGTCCGTGCCCTGCCCTGGGCCAGCCACATCACACCACGGGGGTGTCCCCCTGAACCCTGTTTTCCCAGCTCTCCAGCTGCCTCCCGGTGCCCACAGGACTGAGAACACTGGTCCAGATCTCCAAGTGTGGCCCCACACCAGCCAGAGGAGCATCCGGGGGGGCTTGTCAGAAAGGCTCGGACACCGCTTCCAAAGCACCAGAGTCTCTCAGGTGGACTCTCGGGTGACCCTCATGCGGCCAGCATTTGAGGACCACTGGTGCAAAGAAAAGCACAAGCTTTGGAAACTAAAACCATCTGGCCCCAATCCTAACACCAGCACTACCAGCCACAAAAAACACCAGCACTACCAGCCACAAAACACCAGGACCACCACCCTCAAAACACCAGCATCACCACCCTCAAAACACCAGCACCACCACCCTCAAAACACCAGCATCACCACCCTCAAAACACCAGCACTACCAGCCACAAAACACCAGCATCACCACCATCAAAACACCAGTACCACCACCCTCAAAACACCAGCATCACCACCCTCAAAACACCAGCACCACCACCCTCAAAACACCAGCATCACCACCCTCAAAACACCAGCAGTACCAGCCACAAAACACCAGCATCACCACCCCTCAAAACACCAGCACCACCACCCTCAAAACACCAGCACCACCACCCTCAAAACACCAGCACTACCAGCCACAAAAACACCAGGACCACCACCACCCTCAAAACACCAGCACTACACCCTCAAAACACCAGCATCACCACCCTCAAAACACCAGCACTACCACCCTCAAAACACCAGCACTACCAGCCACAAAACACCAGCATCACCACCCTCAAAACACCAGGACCACCACCCTCAAAACACCAGAATCACCACCCTCAAAACACCAGCACCACCACCCTCAAAACACCAGCATCACCACCCTCAAAACACCAGGCACTACCAGCCACAAAACACCAGCATCACCACCCTCAAAACACCAGCACCAACACCCTCAAAACACCAGCATCACCACCCTCAAAACACCAGCACCACCACCCTCAAAACACCAGCATCACCACCCTCAAAACACCAGCACTACCAGCCACAAAACACCAGCATCACCACCCTCAAAACACCAGCACCACCCACCCTCAAAACACCAGCACCACCACCCTCAAAACACCAGCACCACCACCCTCAAAACACCAGCACTACCAGCCACAAAACACCAGGACCACCACCCTCAAAACACCAGCACTACACCCTCAAAACACCAGCATCACCACCCTCAAAACACCAGCACTACCACCCTCAAAACACCAGCACTACCACCCTCAAAACACCAGCACTACCACCCTCAAAAAACACCAGCACTACCAGCCACAAAACACCAGCACTACCACCCTCAAAACACCAGCACTACCAGCCACAAAACACCAGGACCACCACCCTCAAAACACCAGCACTACACCCTCAAAACACCAGCACCACCACCCTCAAAACACCAGCACTACCAGCCACAAAACACCAGGACCACCACCCTCAAAACACCAGCACTACACCCTCAAAACACCAGCACCACCACCCTCAAAACACCAGCACTACCACCCTCAAAACACCAGCACTACTACCACCCTCAAAACACCAGCACTACCAGCCACAAAACACCAGGACCACCACCCTCAAAACACACAGCACTACACCCTCAAAACACCAGCACCACCACCCTCAAAACACCAGCACTACACCCTCAAAACACCAGCACCACCACCCTCAAAACACCAGCACTACACCCTCAAAACACCAGCACTACACCCTCAAAACACCAGCACCACCACCCTCAAAACACCAGGACCACACACCCTCAAACACCAGCACTACCAGCCACAAAACACAGCACTACCAGCCACAAAACACCAGCACCACCACCCTCAAAACACCAGCACCACCACCCTCAAAACATCCAGCACCACCACCCTCAAAACACCAGCACCACCACCCTCAAAACACCAGCACCAACCACCCTCAAACACCAGCACCACCACCCTCAAAACACCAGCACTACCACCCTCAAAACACCAGCACTACCAGCCACAAAAACACCAGGACCACGACCCTCAAAACACCAGCACTACACACCTCAAAACACCAGCATCACCACCCTCAAAACACCAGCACTACAACCCTCAAAACACAGCACTACCAGCCACCAAAACACCAGCATACCACCCTCAAAACACCAGGACCACCACCCTCAAAACACCAGCACTACACCCTCAAAACACCAGCACCACCACCCTCAAAACACCAGCATCACCACCCTCAAAACACCAGCACTACCAGCCACAAAACACCAGCATCACCACCCTCAAAACACCAGCACCACCACCCTCAAAACACCAGCATCACCACCCTCAAAACACCAGCACCACCACCCTCAAAACACAGCACTACCAGCCACAAAACACAGCATCACCACCCTCAAAAACACCAGCACCACCACCCTCAAAACACCAGCACCACCACCCTCAAAACACCAGCACCACCACCCTCAAAACACCAGCACCACCACCCTCAAAACACCAGCACTACCACCCTCAAAACACCAGCACTACCAGCCACAAAACACCAGCACCACCACCCTCAAAAACACCAGCACTACACCTCAAAAACACCAGCATCACACCACCCTCAAAACACCAGCACTACCACCCTCAAAACACCAGCACTACCACCCCTCAAAACACCAGCACTACCACCCTCAAAACACCAGCACTACCACCCTCAAAACACCAGCACTACCAGCCACAAAACACCAGCACTACCACCCTCAAAACACCAGCACTTACCAGCCACAAAACACCAGGACCACCACCCTCAAAACACCAGCACTACACCCTCAAAACACCAGCACCACCACCCTCAAAACACCAGCACTACCAGCCACAAAACACCAGGACCACCACCCTCAAAACACCAGCACTACACCCTCAAAACACCAGCACCACCACCCTCAAAACACCAGCACTACCACCCTCAAAACACCAGCACCACCACCCTCAAAACACCAGCACTACACCCCTCAAAACACCAGCACTACACCCTCAAAACCCAGCACTACACCCTCAAAACACCAGCACCACCACCCTCAAAACACCAGGACACCACCCTCAAAACACCAGCACCACCAGCCACAAAAACACCAGCACCACCACCCTCAAAACACCAGCACCACCACCCTCAAAACACCAGCACCACTACCCTCAAAACACCAGCACCACCACCACCCTCAAAACACCAGCACCCACCAGCCACATAAACACCAGCACCACCACCCTCAAAACACCAGCAATACACCCTCAAAACACCAGCACCACCACCCTCAAAACACCAGCATCACCACCCTCAAAACACCAGCACTACCAGCCACAAAACACCAGCATCACCACCCTCAAAACACCAGCACCACCACCCTCAAAACACCAGCATCACCACCCTCAAAACACCAGCACCACCACCCTCAAAACACCAGCACTACCACCCTCAAAACACCAGCATCACCACCCTCAAAACACCAGCACCACCACCCTCAAAACACCAGCATCACCACCCTCAAAACACCCAGCACTACCAGCCACAAAACAACAGCATCACCACCCTCAAAACACCAGCACCACCACCCTCAAAACACCAGCACCACCACCCTCAAAACACCAGCACCACCACCTCAAAACACCAGCACCACCACCCTCAAAACACCAGCACTACCACCCTCAAAACACCAGCACTAACCAGCCACAAAACACCAGGACCACCACCCTCAAAACACCAGCACTACACCCTCAAAACACCAGCATCACCACCCTCAAAACACCAGCACTACCACCCTCAAAACACCAGCACTACCACCCTCAAAACCAGCAGCACTACCACCCTCAAAACACCAGCACTACCAGCCACAAAAACACCAGCACTACCACCCTCAAAACACCAGCACTACCAGCCACAAAACACCAGGACCACCACCCTCAAAACACCAGCACTACACCCTCAAAACACCAGCACCACCACCCTCAAAACACCAGCACTACCACCCTCAAAAACACCAGCACTACCACCCTCAAAACACCAGCACTACCACCCTCAAAACACCAGCACTACCAGCCACAAAACACCAGGACCACCACCCTCAAAACACCAGCACTACACCCTCAAAACACCAGCACCACCACCCTCAAAACACCAGCACTACACCCTCAAAACACCAGCACCACACCCTCAAAACACCAGCACTACACCCTCAAACACCAGCACTACACCCTCAAAACACCAGCACCACCACCCTCAAAACACCAGGACCACCACCCTCAAAACACCAGCACTACCAGCCAACAAAACACCAGCACCACCAGCCACAAAACACCAGCACCACCACCCTCAAAACACCAGCACCACCAC
Organism: Tamias sibiricus; assembly: GCA_025594165.1. Lineage (NCBI taxonomy): Eukaryota > Metazoa > Chordata > Mammalia > Rodentia > Sciuridae > Tamias > Tamias sibiricus. Next base: position 5,156,888 of record CM046671.1, on the reverse strand, counting down.
CCTCAAAACACCAGCACCACCACCCTCAAAACACCAGCACCACCACCCTCAAAACACCAGCACCACCAGCCACAAAATACCAGGAAAACCACCCTCAAAACACCAGCACCACCACCCTCAAAACACCAGCACCACCACCCTCAAAACACCAGCACCACCACCCTCAAAACACCAGCACCACCACCCTCAAAACACCAGCACCACCACCCTCAAAACACCAGCACTACCACCCTCAAAACACCAGCACTACCAGCCACAAAACACCAGGACCACCACCCTCAAAACACCAGCACTACACCCTCAAAACACCAGCATCACCACCCTCAAAAACACCAGCACTACCACCCTCAAAACACCAGCACTACCAGCCACAAAACACCAGCATCACCACCCTCAAAACACCAGGACCACCACCCTCAAAAACACCAGCATCACCACCCTCAAAACACCAGCACCACCACCCTCAAAACACCAGCATCACCACCCTCAAAACACCAGCACTACCAGCCACAAAACACCAGCATCACCACCCTCAAAACACCAGCACCACCACCCTCAAAACACCAGCATCACCACCCTCAAAACACCAGCACCACCACCCTCAAAACACCAGCACTACCAGCCACAAAACACCAGCATCACACACCCTCAAAACACCAGCACCACCACCCTCAAAACACCAGCACCACCACCCTCAAAACACCAGCACCACCACCCTCAAAACACCAGCACCACCACCCTCAAAACACCAGCACTACCACCCTCAAAACACCAGCACTACCAGCCACAAAACACCAGCACCACCACCCTCAAAACACCAGCACTACACCCTCAAAACACCAGCATCACCACCCTCAAAACACCAGCACTACCACCCTCAAAACACCAGCACTACCACCCTCAAAACACCAGCACTACCACCCTCAAAACACCAGCACTACCAACCTCAAAACACCAGCACTACCAGCCACAAAACACCAGCACTACCACCCTCAAAAACACCAGCACTACCAGCCACAAAAACACCAGCACTACCAGCCACAAAACACCAGGACCACCACCCTCAAAACACCAGCACTACACCCTCAAAACACCAGCACCACCACCCTCAAAACACCAGCACTACCACCCTCAAAACACCAGCACCACCATCCTCAAAACACCAGCACTACACCCTCAAAACACCAGCACTACACCCTCAAAAACACCAGCACTACCAGCCACAAAACACCAGGACCACCACCCTCAAAACACCAGCACTACACCCTCAAAACACCAGCACCACCACCCCTCAAAACACCAGGACCACCACCCTCAAAAACACCAGCACTACCAGCCACAAAACACCAGGACTACCAGCCACAAAACACCAGCACCACCACCCTCAAAACACCAGCACCACCACCCTCAAAACACCAGCACCACCACCCTCAAAACACCAGCACCACCACCCTCAAAACACCAGCACCACCACCCTCAAAACACCAGCACCACCACCCTCAAAACACCAGCACCACCACCCTCAAAACACCAGCACTACCAGCCACAAAATACCAGGAAAACCACCCTCAAAACCAGCACACCACCTCAAAACACCAGCATCACCACCCTCAAAACACCAGCACCACCACCCTCAAAACACCAGCACCACCACCCTCAAACACCAGCACCACCACCCTCAAAACACCAGCACCACCACCCTCAAAACACCTATCACCACCAGCCCTCAAAACCCAGCTCTCGCATCTGCGAGTTGGACGAGATAGCATCTACCCACTTACAGTTATGACAGAGATCAAATGCACAGGTCACCAAGACAAATGTGACACAGCTCAGTAAGCCCAAGGCCCGGCCCTCCCCGCTGGCCAGGACTCGGGAGCCCGGGGCCAGGCTGTGGAGCGCAGCGCGCATCAGCAGAGACGGCTTTGCTCTGCTCTTCCGAGGGGTGCAGGCAGGCATCACAATCTCCACCCCACACAGGGTGGTCAGGGCCAGAGGGACTTCCCGAGACCCCAGACCTGTGGCCTGGCAGGGCTGGGACCATGCTGCCTGGCCTAGTGAAGGGCGGTTGCTTTGAACCTGTGTTCCACACCCCTGAGCATCAGCCACCCTGTCACAGCACAGCGATACAGATGCGGGGAGAACTAACGGAGCATTTGAGAACAGCTACAGCTCTGCTCCCAACTCCAACAAGCGGTGCGCCTCTGAGGTGACGGACGCGCCTGTAGCCCCGATCTGACCACTACACATCGTGTACAGTTACCGAGATTCACACTGCACATAAATGGTGCAACTAGTATATACCACACACCTACACCCGGAAAGGGGTACAATTATTGTGTGTCAATCACAATAAAAATAAAATCCTATTTACTTATTTGTTTGTTTGTTGGTGATGACCCAGAGGGGACACCTTTCACATACCTATGCTAAGCGTCGCAGGGCAGCCTGGAGGGACGCGACTTCCCTGTGAGGTAGGTGGCCTGCTCAGAGCTAGCGCGTCCTGCAACAGGCCGTGAGTGCCAGAGCTCACTGGCGCGTGAAGTCAAGGCCCCCGTCCTTTCCGTCCTCTCCCGGCAGCTGGGCGAGGGCTGCTGAGAACACGCCTCACGTGCAAGCCTCTGCTAGGCCATGGCCTGTGCAGGGGAAGGCCACGCCAGTGCCGTTCTGGCACAAGCAACCGCCCCACAGCATCCTGCTCCGTAGGTCCCTTTGCCCGTGTGTAAGCTGCCTGTCGTGGCCAGCCACAACGCCGCGGGAGGAAAACTCTCGGAGGCAGAGTAAAGATACTTCTACTTTTACTTCTACTTTCTTAGAGAGAGCTTAGAGAGAAAGATTAGAGATAGCTTTCTCTTCTTCTTCTTCTTAGAGCTTAGAGAGAAAGAGAGAGAGCTTGAAAGAGAGAGATTTCTTCTTTAGAGAGAGAGAGAGCTCAGCTTTTAGAGCTTCTTTCTTCTTTCTTCTTTCTTCCTTCTTCCTTGGGAGCCTCGGCCTGACTCTGACCAGCAATTACTTCTTCTATCTGGTTTCTCTTCTGTAACCGCTCTGCCTACGTTCTGGCCGCTCTGATTCTTTTCTTCTTCTCCGACCCGAACTCTTCTTCCGACCGAGCGACTGCATGACTGACTGAATGAATTCATTCTTCTCCTCACTCCGACCGCTTTCACCCCGGTTATATACCTTTAGCTTTGCGGGTGCCTCACGTGCATTTACAGGTGCGTCACATACATACTTATTATCAGGTGGAACTTATGGCTTCCAGCTGACCGCAAGAGCCATCTCCCTAATTGGGGTTCCTTCACCCGTGTCCACCTGTGCCCAAACTGTCAGACACAGGACCAGCACCGGGCCTCGCCAGGGCCTGCTCATTCCTCCAGCTCTCTTCCTCCATCCCGAGCCGCGGTCACCTGTAGGACCACACAGTGTGCACACCTTAGCCGCGTGTTCTCGATCTCCCCGCACTTTCAACCAGCGGAATAAAAACTTCACCCTTTTAAAACGACTTCAGATAAGGGTCAGCGACGCACGGGAGCACCCCATGGGAACCAAGGGCAGGAGGACGTCCTGCACAGTCCCTCCCCAGTGTGAGGCCCAGCTACGGCGCTGGGAGGAAACACGCGCCTCCTGTCCTTCTCCGCCCACTCAGCAGTTCACCTGCAAGGCCTCCCAGGTGGCCTGCGCAGACTCCACTCCCAACGGCAAGCGGGCCAAACGACGGGACATCAAGAAATGAGCCCTGAGGTCAGAGCACCCACAAAATGTCCAACAGCACCCGAGGTCCAATGTGGCGCCCACTGTAGGCCCAGGGCAGAGGGCGCGCATCCGGCCCTCCAACATCCGGATCACCGCAGATTCTGGCTTTGTTGAAGCTCAAAAAATCACACATGAAGTGACCACAAAGGAGAACTGGAGGCAGGAAGGAAAAGAAAACAGAAAAGTGAAAAAGAGAGAGGTTAAGACAGATCCCAGACAGGTGCCTGCCCTGATATGGGCCAGCTCCAGCAGGACAGCCATGCCACCGGAGAAGGCCAGGTGGGGGTGGGGACCAGGGAGAAGGCCAGGTGGGGGCGGGGACCAGGGAGAGGGCCAGGTGGGGGCGAGGACCAGGGAGGGCCAGGTGGGGGGCGGGGACCAGGGAGAGGGCCAGGTGGGGGCGGGGACCAGGGAGAGGGCCAGTGGGGGTGGGGACCAGGGAGAGGGCCAGGTGGGGGCGGGGACCAGGGAGAGGGCCAGGTGGGGGCGGGGACCAGGGAGAGGGCCAGGTGGGGCGGGGACCAGGGAGAAGGCCAGGTGGGGGTGGGGACCAGGGAGAGCCAGGTGGGGGTGGGGACCAGGGAGAAGGCCAGGTGGGGGTGGGACCAGGGAGAGGGCCAGGTGGGGGTGGGGACCAGGGAGAGGGCCAGGTGGGGGTGGGGACCAGGGAGAGGGCCAGGTGGGGGTCTGGACTCGGCCTGCGGCAGGGAAGCTGAGGAGGGAGCCCAGGGCCAGGCTGATGATGTTCCACAGGGCCACAGAGTCCTGCAGAGGAGTGCGTGTTCCCATGTAGAGGCCAAGGCCCGGAGGGAGGAGGACCCTGGCTCCTCCCAGGCCGAGGGGAGGGCGGGGAGATGAGGCTGAGCCTCCAGTGAGCCACCCCAGGTCAGATCTGAAGGACAGACCTGTCTGCAGAAGGCGCCCTGGACAGTGCGGGAAGCACCCCCAGGGAACACGGGGCTGAGCCTGAGAGCCCCAGAGGACCAGGGTGAGCGGTGGGTGCAGAGCAAGCCAGAGGGCTGCAGTGTCCTCGCCTGGCGCAGGCTCGGCCCCTGCCCTCGGGGCGCTGTGACCTCAGCTCCAGGCTGCAGCCAGAGGCCTGCTGCTGCAGAGGGCGGAGCGAGGGACAGGCCAGCCCACCTCGGTGGCTCCTGCCTGGCCTGGGCCTTCAGCCACCTCCACCACGCCCTGGAGCCGCCCTGGGGTCAGCGAGCTCCCTGGCGCTGGCCATGTCACAGTGTGTCTCCCTCCTGGGAGGTCAGACTCTGTCCCTCCCGCCCACCCTCCGCCCCCAGGCCCGCAGCACCTCGGCCTGCTGCTTCTGTGGATTTACTCCTTAAGGTTCCTCCTGAGGTGCCGAGACGTGAGCATGACGCCTCGCAGTGAGGAAGAGGCCCACTGCTGACCTCTGGCCACTGTGACACCCGCACGGGTGGCTTTGGCGGATCTTCCAGACCTCGCTCGCTGTGACTCAGGGGTGCTTCCCTGAAGGAAACTACTTCTCTCAGGCAAATATTTAACAAGCAATTAAAGGCTGTAGGCGGAGGCCTCTCTACTTCACTCAGTGGAGGCCATTGTTCTGTAAGGGACACCTGCCGTGGCTCCCAGTTTCTCTAGCAGTCGGCCTGTCTTGGCTGGACATGGCCTTGCTTTCTGTGGACTGTGGGTGAGACTTGTCCAGGTAAAGGGCCTGGAACGTTCTCTCTCATTGAGCTCTCTCATCGCTGTCCACGATCTCTGCAGGATTCTGGCAAGCAGCTGGTCAGCAGCACTACCAGACCCTGCACCTCTCACCAGGGCGAGCAGGAGCTGCCCTGGCCTTTCCCCTGCTCTACCTGAGGCCCACAGCACCACCTGGCCCCTGTCCACCCTTCCTCCTGCAGCCGTCCTGTCTCACGGTGTCCCCTCCCACCGTCCTGCCTTCCCTCCTTTTTCCTGTTCCACTTCACAGACCCTCGAGGATGCGGCCCTCTACCAGAACAGCCCGGGGGGTCCCACCTCGCAGCCCCGTTCCCTTAGGTCCTGTCTCTGAATCCTCCATGCTGTTTGTAGGAAATGCTTGAACTGGTGGTCAAAGAAGGAAGGGAGAAACAACTTAGCTACTGTAAAGATGACCAGGCTGATGCAGGCTAGGCATCAAATGCGTGGCCGGGAGGAGCTGGGTGGGCAGGAAGGCAAGTGGACAGGCGGGTACTTAGGAGAACACACTTCCGGAAGCACGCGAGGCCCCTCAGAACACCAACCACAATGTAAGACAAAAATGAACCATCAAAACCATCAAAATCAGCCTGGGCCCTGGAGTCTGACAGGAGCCATTGTCCCTGAGGACAAAATTCGGCCCTGAGTCCCCACAGTGGTCTGCGATGTTTTTGTCACTGGGAAGCCAACAGAAAGTCAATTTGGAGAGGCAGACCCTTCCTGCGCTGTGGGTGATGCTGTCCACGCCACAGGTAAGGTAAGGCCTGTGTTCCTCACGGGCGAGCCTCTGCCTGCCGCCTGGCAGACCTGAAGACACCCCAGTCCTGGCCCGCAGGGCGCCTTCCCATGGAGACCAGGCCACGAGGTCCACGCACACCGTGTCCTATCATGCCCCAGCTTTTCATCCCGAGACGGGAAAAGCAGTCAGTGTGTGGGCATCTGACACCCCATAGACGTCCCAGGGAGAAGCCTCAGGTGCCCCGAGCTGTCCAGCCAGGACGGGAAGCCAGCAGGAGGGCAACGGTGAGATCTCAGGGGCCGACCAGCTGCAGCCGGATGAGGCGGGCTCGTGCTCCGTGGGAACCGGTCCCTGGGCCAGGTGCCGGCACATCTGCCCGGAGTCTGCTCACGCCGCACTGACTGACCGACTGGGTTTTTCTCTGGGCTCATGGGTCATAGAATGTCTTCCTCGTGTGTCAAGAAGCCCCAAGTCTGCTGGCTCTGGGGAGTCACCGTTCCGCTAGGTTGGATGGAGCCGAACTTGGACTTCGCCTACTGGGGGCCTGTGTTTTTGTGAAGCTGACGGGATTAGCCAGTCCCCAAGTGCAGGGACAAAAGACACAGTCACAGGCAAAAAGAGCTGGTGTGGGAGGAAGGGCAGGCCAAGTGATAGATGGGCCACCCCAGAGTTCTCCACATCCCGAGAGAAGCAACCTTGTTTCATTCTCAGCAGGATGTTTCTTTTCCCTGGGCAAGAGCCAATAGGCTTAAAGGTCACCCTGTTCTAGGAGCAAAGAGCCAATGGCGTTGGGGTTGCTCTGGTGCACCTCCCACCAGAAATCCCTATATAGGGCCCTGCTTGAGAGACTCAGAACAGACACACGAACACACACATCAGCTCGTCACTGCTGAGAGGAGGAAGCCACTGCAGCAGCTCCAGACCCCTCGCCTTCAGCCCGACGGCCGCTCCCAGCTGACAGCTCCAGCCTCCAGCCAGACAGCAGCTGCTTGAGCTGATAGCTCCAGAGATCCTAGCCGGTGCGACCAAGCACCCACCTTCTGTCCAGAGCTTGCACACTCCCCCTCTCCCTGACTCCCCTCTCCCACCAGAGCTTGCACACTCCCCTCTCCCTGACTCCCCTCTCCCAGCACCTCTTCTCTGATTCTGCTACCAGCCACGAAGGCTGTTGAATAAATCTCTTGGCTGCACGGCTGTCCCCGGTGTGATGTTTTGCCCTTCACCAAGGACCCGAGGGGCTCAGTGTGTGGGGTTGCCTTGGAAGGAGCTCTCTGTGCTCTGAGGTGATGTGAGGGCGTGTGGCAGTATTACATGGGGTTCAGTTTGTCTTCTTCCTGTGTCCCTGCTGGTCACCGCCTGCCAAGTTGACATTGTTGTCTTGAGCCCCTATCTCAGCTGCCACCTGCCTGCCTACTTTTTCATCTCTGTGAATGTGCCTTCCAAGTCACCTGGAGCCCAGACCGACAGGTGTCCTCTCTGGAAGAATAAGCAAGAAAAGGAGGTGTGGATTGGGGTGCACTTGAATAAACGTTTATTCAGCTCAACAAACACCTATCGCACTCAGGATTTGCCCTGGACAGCGCTGGCTTGTGTCGAGCTGTCACAGATGAGTGAGACCGCGCCAGCCCTCAGAGAGCTCGAGGTTTAACAGAGAAAAGCCACGGCCCTCGACAGGGGGCGGAGCCCTGAGCAAACACATGAGCAGTGGGTGGTGCTTCGGGCGACTTCAACCAGGGCGGAGCAGAGTGTGCTCCCTGAGCAGGAACTGCGTTCCTGGGGTTTCAAGCAGCTACCACGAACCGTGGCGGTTTCAGGCAGCTCCTGCCTAATCCAGGGAGACCTAAAAAGGCTTCCCACCAGTGAACCCTCGAAGGTAGGATGACCAGGGCGGTGGGTGCCTGGTGGTGGTGGTGTGCAGGTGTGTAAACGTGCAGCCTGGTCACGGGCCTCAGTCTTGCACATCAGTCCCCTCAGAATCTACCAGGGCCTGCCACCCCAGCAGACCCCGCCTGACTTGGACCAGGTCGGTACCCATTCAATAGGAACTCCACTCACAGCTTTTTCCTGTGCAACAGCTAAGTTCACCAAACCTTTTAACAATAACACATTGTCTCCAGTGTACGTAATATTTTCTTTTTTTTTTTTTTTTCTTTTTACAAAATATAACCTAAGATTAGCCCAGCCCTGCTGCATCCACTATGGTAGCCCCTGGACACATGTGGATATTTACATTCAAATCAATGAAAGGTCATTGATGATTGAGTTGCCTGGTCACCCTAGCTGCACACCACGGAGCTCTTCCCCAGGGTGATTGAGAGCGGCTGCCACCCACCCTCGACTCTAGCCTCAGTGCACAGTGGACACTCAAGACTTCCTTGTAGAACAAATGAATGAAGGCAACTTGCCGATCGTTGCAGGCAGTACGAGAACAGTAAGATAACGCGGACAAGCCCTCTCCCACCCATGAGCACCCTAGAAGGGACCAGTGCAAGGTGAAGACATGCCCACTGCTGCGGGAAGACGCTGGCTGAGCTGCCCAGGGTTCCCCCCACAGGGTTCTCCGCAGCCCCCACCTGAGTACTGCGCATGCACACACGCCCTAGAGGCCCGCCCAAGCCGACCCTCACGTCCTAACCGCACCTGGGCGGATTCCCCGGTCTTGTCTTTGATTTACCTACACCGGCTGCCTTGAAGGTGGATATACTTTTCGGACCTTGTGCCCAACCCCGTCCTCTTACAGCCCATTAAGAAACTGCGCTGTGCATTGGAGACTTGAGATCATTCCCAGCGTCCTGACCCGATGAAACGGCCTCTCCCGAGAAGTCCTGGCGCCACAGGTAACACCCAGGGGTCCGCCTGACCCCTTCTCTGTTTTGCAAGATATTATTCACTTCTCCCAGCTGTTTCCTTACCTGCACAATGAGGACAGAAAATCTCTACCCTTCAAGCGTCTGACCAGGAGGGCGCTGGGCGCGCTGGGAACGGCCATGCCTTGCGCTCAGCAGACTTCCCTGCTCTGGGAGGGCCAGGCCCTGCAGGACTTCCTGCAGTCCCCCCACCGGCCTGTCCCACGTCCTTCCTCCCCTCACACGCCCCTCCCTAGCACTGGCCAGCCACAGGATTCCTGGAGACTGTTGCTAAAGTAGAACCTGCTGGGAATGTTCAAAATCTTTTCTTCCAGCTATTTGAAATGCACAATGGATGATTGTAAACCCCGAAACTTCGGTCGACCACGAGGACTCCCCTCCTTCTCGGAACTACTTTTGCACACAGTAAGCTCCGACACTAATAAATAAGTGTCTGTGGGCGTGGATCTGCGGATCCCCACTGTGCCACATCAACATGAGAACTGCTGGAACACCCGGAAGGCCTTCCTGCGTAACGGTGTCACGTGAGCGCACAGGACCTGAGCGTCCTCTGTGGAGGAGCACGCTGGTGGACTGTCCTGCCGCGTGCCTGGAGGGTCCCAGGCTTCTCACCGACCCACGGGACAGCCTCGCCTTGGCAAGGAGGGTCTGTGCTTAGAAACGGACACTAGTGAGCGGTTCTGACCTCCAGTGACACACCTCCCTGTGTGTGGCCTCTGACAGCCCGGGAACTCGAGTCAACACATGCTCGCTGGACAGTGCTTGGGCCAGCGATGCCATCAAGACACAACTCTGCAGCCTTTATGCATGTTTACAAGGACACCCTCTATAAAATACTGCTCTGCCCGCATGTGTGGACGTGACCATCAGTCCTGAAGCCTTCCCTCTGGCCGCCAGACTGGACCTCCGTCCCTTCACCAACAGAGGTCTTCCCTTCCCCTCAGCCATGGCACCCTGACAAGGGCTTGCGGCTCTATCTGCTTATCTTTGGGTGTTCACCCATCCAGAAGTCCAAAGTGAATCTTAAATGTTGAAGTCATCCTACAGGTTTTAGGGATCAGTAGTTTTTCATGTCAGGGGTTAACTTTGCCGTCAGTCACCGCCCGTCTCTATGCAGACATTGCAGACATTTGTAGAGCGCTTGCATCCTGTGGGGCAAGCTCGAACAAGTGATCATTGACAAGACTTTTCTAGGCTTTCCATCACACACTTAACTGCTCCCTCTGTGCTTCGCTTAATTGAGCCCTGGTGTTGGCCCAGGCTTGGGGACAGGTGGCCTGGGGGGACCTCCCGGAAATCAGCGGCTTGAGTGCTTCTGGGAGGTGAGACAGGAGGACAGTGGGGCGCCCTCACTGGGCAGTGGGAGGACGTGGCTAACCAGCCTTGGAGCATAGCACCTGTCCTCTGCAGCTCTTCCCTGGACAGTGCACCCCGTGTCACCTGTCACGTGCTTCCTGTCACCTCTGCAGTTCTCTGGGTCTCCTTCCTGCCCCCAGGGCCCGCAGCTGCTGCTGCCCCACAGTTGCTGCCTGAAGCGATGGCCGCTTGGAGCAACAAAGCCGCGGAAAGAAGTTCATAGGCGAACTGAAAACAAACAGCTTTTTATTCTGATAACTTTTCTCTCTGGCTCTAACAAAGACTAACACGCACCACACACACCACCAAAAAATGGCGCAGACCCAATCAGCAATCTCGGCTCAAGTCACTCGAGATCCCAGGCCAAGTCCCATGAGATCCCAGGCCAAGTCCCGTGAGACTATGGAAGGCAGCAATGCCCAAAACTCCATGGCCCATAGTCAACCGCAATTTAAGCCATCTCCCCAAACAGGGCTCCTGCATTTCCCCCCCTTTTGTTTTAAAAGAGGGGATGCTCTAGGACGTCTATGTGCAACCAACATTCTTACCCGTCATCGGATAATCAAGGCTGTGCCCTTGACTCCTGTCTTAGGTTGATATGTCGGCCACATGAGACTGTCCCGTGCGACTGTGCCTGTCTTAGGTTGTCCCCCTCTGAGGATCTTACCCGTCATTGGCTAACCAGCCATCCAATGGAGCCCTTTAGGATCGACTGTGTATGATGACTAACAGCCGTCCAATTGTGAGGAGATGCTGAGGCTTTAAGGAGACAAGCCTTTTGGTGATGAGCCAAATTGCATAGCGTATCAAATTGTTTAAACAAATCAGCTGCCCTAAGTTCCATCAAGTAACACACTGAATTCTCTAGACAAATACCTGCAAGTCATTGTCCCGTAAAGTCCCAAATAATGAAAGATCAAAATGTCCATTTGTTATAATACGTTGATGTAGGAGGCCCCATGCATGTACAGCAGAGGCCACACTGTTGGTGAGGTTGTTTGATGTTTGAGCAGCAGGGATGCTTGCGGCGGCCGCGATCCCTGTCTAGACAATGCCACCGGCAAATCTTCAGGGACCACTACCTAGAAACTCAAGCATCAATTATTAAAGGAAAGGCAGTGCTATTGCAGCTCTGAGTCAAGAGGCGAGTTGTCAAACTACAAAATAGAATAATTAGATTAGAAAATTAAAGTTGATTTTTGTTCACACACATTGCTGGTTGAGCTTCTACAAACATAAGTTGGCAAAATATCATATTTAGAACAAAACAAAGAAAGACTGAGGGTAATTACTGCATTAAAGATAGATTAAAGAAAAGGTAAATACAGGAGCCCTGTTTGGGGAGATGGCTTGAATTGCGGTTGACTATGAGCTGTGGAGATTTGGGCATTGTCGCCTTCCGTAGACTCACGGGACTTGTCCCGGGATCTCGAGTGACTTGGCCAAAATTGATGATTGGGTCAGCGCCATTTTGGTGGTGTGTGTGGCGTGTGTTAGTCGTTGTTAGAACCAGAGAGAAAAGTTATCAGAATAAAAAGCTGTTCACCTCCAGTTTGCCTCTGAAGTTCTTCCCGCGGCTCCGTTGCTCCAAGCGCTTCAGGCAGCAACAGGTGGCGGCCTGTACGGGGAACTTCGGAGCGGACAGGTAAGAACTGAAAGGTCTCTAAAGATGGGTTCAAATATAACTGAATCCCAAGTGATAGAGGCTATGCAAAACTCCTTGATATACCTGACTCTGTTCTCAGTGAGGAGTATATAGAAAAAAGTGAAAGTGATCAAAAAAGCGTAGCTTCCACTGGGCCAACTAAGACCAGTAAAGAGAGTATTAGAAGAGTCCCAAAAATGACAAAAATCCAAGCTATTAGAGCTATTCGGGAGTTATTGGAGATAGCTGAAGGATACTTGCTCTTAATGGAACCTGGGCCTCAGGATATTGCTGTCAGTGAAATTAGCAGTGGTGAGGAATCTAGTAAAAGTGATCCTGAGAAAATGAGGAAAAAGAAACTAAAAAAGACCGAGAAAAAGGACCGTCAGGTAGAGGAACCACTTGTGTCCTCTACTCCCCCATGGGTGGAATTCATTACAGAAAACATGAAGGGTATTACTAGGCATTTGCATACCCTAGAAACAGAAATAAAAAGTCTTTCTGATTGCTTATGCACTCTCGAGGACAACTCACAGATACATTGGGAACCGCCAGCATTTGAAAAGAAAAGTGGACAGAGGGTCCATCAGTCAGTAGATTTCAAAACAATAAAAAATCTCAAAGAGGCAGTAATGACTTATGGGCCCCAAGCTCCTTTCACGTTGAGTATGCTGGAGTCCCTTAACACCTTTAGCTTAACCCCCTCAGACTGGAAAAGTCTATGTAAAGCAACATTAAGCGGGGGGCAATTCTTGGTTTGGCGATCGCAATTCCAAGAACTTTGTATAGAAACGGCTAAAAGAAACGCGGCTGCAGGGTTTGAAAACTATGATATAGACATGCTCACAGGAGAAGGGCAATTCGCAGACATACAGGCTCAAACAGATTATGACCCAGATGTATATGCTCAGATAAACACAGCTGCCTTAGAGGCATGGAAAACTGTACAAGGACCTGGGGATCTACAAGGTAGCTTGTCAAAAGTGATTCAAGGACCTAATGAGCCGTATGCTGACTTTGCTGATCAACTTTTGAGAACTGCAGGTAGTGTGTTTGCAGATGTTGACCAAGCTATGCCATTAGTTGTTCAATTAGCTTATGAAAATGCTAATAAATGGTGCCAAGCAGCCATCAGGCCATGGAGAACTAAAAAGGATCTTTCCGTACATATACAACTATGTAAAGATATAAATGATGCCTTTGTCACAGGAAATGTGATTACAGCCTCCATGAGAGGTGCTTACCCTCGAAATTTCACAAAGGCTAAACCCAGACATTATAATCAATCAGGATATTCCAGGCAAAATTATCATAATCAATCAGGCTATTCTAGGCAAAATCCCAAAAGAGAAATAAGACCAAGCTCATACCGTGCCCCAGTCCGCTGCCCCAGGTGTAAAAAGGGAAATCATTGGGCCAATAAATGCCATTCAAAATTTGACATCCATGAAAATCCTTTGTTCAGGAATTCAAAAAATGGGGCACGGGGCCCAATACCCTGGGGCCCACAAATGTACAGGGCATTGCAGGAGGAGTATCCTCAAGCATCCACTCAGATGCTTCCCCGACACAATCCCTACTACCCATCCACTCCCTCGCCAGAGGAACAAGAGGAAATGCAGGATTAGACCTCTGTTCCACTGCCTGAATAGTGTTAACACCTGAAATGGGAGTTCAACTGATTCCCACAGGAGTCAAGGGACCTCTTCCCTCAGGGACTGTAGGACTTATTATCGGGCGTAGTCCTAAAAGCTTATTAGGTTTGCAAGTGACCCCATGTGTAATAAACTCAGACTACAAAGGGGAAATAAAAATAATGCTTAGCTCACCCCAAAGTATAACTTCTGTTAATCAAGGAGATAGAATTGCTCAGTTGCTTCTCCTTCCCAATTTACATAATTCATTTAAAATGGGTATGCCTCAAGAAGGGAACAATAGAGGATTTTGTTCCACTGACTCAAGACCCATGGCTTGCTGGGTTCGAGACTGTTCAAGGAGGCCTATGTGTAAAATAAAAATCCAAGGAATAGAAATGGAGGGATTAATAGATACTGGAGCTGACTCTTCCATTATTAATTTACGCCAATGGCCCAAGCACTGGCCTCTGCAAAAAGCTTCAACCAGTTTAAGAGGCTTGGGATATAATAACCTCCCAGATAAAAGTGCGGTAATTTTAAAATGGGAGGATGATGAAGGCCATAAAGAAACATTTCAGCCTTATGTTTTACCTAATCTACCGGTTACTTTATGGGGAAGAGATATTTTGCAACAAATGGGAGTACACCTTGCAACCAAGCCTGCAAATGTTAAATGTGAAAACCTACAGGGTAATCTTAACCATAAAAGAACTCATTATCAAAAAGTACAGAGTAATCTTAACCCTAATAGTAATCATTATCATAAAGGAAAAAGATATTTTTTTTCGGGGCCACTGAGAAAATAATTTTGAAAATACCATGGCTTTCTGATAAGCCAGTGTGGGTCCCTCAGTGGCCCCTATCTAAAGAGAAATTACAAGCAGCCCACCTACTAGTTCAGGAACAATTAGAAGCAGGTCATATAGAACCTTCCACCTCTCCCTGGAATTCCCCCATATTTGTGATCAAGAAAAAGTCAGGAAAATGGCGATTGTTACATGATCTTAGACAAATTAATAAAACCATGCAAGTTATGGGCCCTACTCAACATGGACTTCCTAGTCCCATAGGTATTCCAAAAAATTTCCATGTTATTAGTCTTGATATAAAGGATTGCTTCTTTTCTATTCCCCTACATCCTCTGGATGCCCCCAGGTTTGCTTTTTCAGTTCCTTCTATTAACAATAATGGCCCTGATCAGAGATATCAATGGAAGGTTTTACCACAGGGAATGGCTAATAGCCCCACCATATGCCAAATATATGTGGACAAGGCTATCCAACCCATTAAAAATAAATATCCAAACCTCATGTGTCTACATTACATGGATGATTTTTTATTGGCCCACCCTAATCAAAAAATCTTATTTAATATATTCAGTGACATGGTAGAAAATTTTAAAAAAATATGGATTATATATAGCAGAAGAAAAAGTTCAAACCAGATCTCCCATATTATATTTAGGATTTAAAATCATGGATACTTTTGTTAGACCCCAAAAAATTCTAATAAATAAAGAACATTTGACCACCCTCAATGATTTCCAAAAACTACTGGGAGACATTAATTGGCTTCGCCCTACACTAAACCTCGCAACTGGCCAACTAAAACCTTTATTTGACATCCTTCGTGGAGACCCTGA
This sequence comes from Tamias sibiricus, assembly GCA_025594165.1. Taxonomy (NCBI): domain Eukaryota; kingdom Metazoa; phylum Chordata; class Mammalia; order Rodentia; family Sciuridae; genus Tamias; species Tamias sibiricus. Next base: position 5,141,551 of record CM046671.1, on the reverse strand, counting down.
TCCATCTTCACCACGAACATTGACTCCTGATGCTAGGAAAGCTTTAAAGTTAGTAGAAAAAGCCATCGAAGGAGCTCATTGTGATAGATTTGATTTAACTCAACCGCTGATGTTGATTATTATTTCTTCACAATATACACCCACAGGAGTATTTTGGCAACAAGGGCCTTTATTATGGATACATTTGCCCGTCTCTCCTAAAAGTATAATTGAATCTTATACCTCCGTGGTGGCTAAACTTATTCTTCAAGGACTTAAGACTTCTACTAAAATATTTGGCATTCACCCTGCTACTATTATTACTCCCTATTCATCATCACAGATTGAATATTTATGCTTCAATGATAATGATTGGGCTATAGCTAAATGCTCTACTTCTGCAAATTTTGATAATTATCTTCCTAAGTCCCCTATATTATCTTTTTGTATTAATCATCCTATTATATTTCCAAAGGTAATAAAAACTCAACCTATTCCTAAGGCATTTAATGTATTTACAGATGGGTCCTCAAATGGTACTGCTACAGGAGTCACTAAAAAAGAAAATATGACTTACATAACTGCACACAAATCAGCTCAACTAGTGGAATTGGAAGCTGTGGTAAGAGCTCTGGAAAATTTTAGGGACCAGCCCGTAAACATTTTTTCAGATAGCCACTATATTGTACAAGCCGTCCCAAAATTAGAGTTAGCAGGACCAATAGCACCTCATACTCCAGCCTTTAAATTGTTTTATCAAATACAAAAACTTTTGTGGGCAAGAAAAGAACCTCTATTCGTAGGCCATATTAGAGCACATACTAATTTGCCTGGTCCCCTCCATGAAGGTAATCAAAAGGCTGATGAACTTACAAAAACAATATTTATACTTTCAGTGCTACAAAAAGCTACTTTATTCCACTCCCAGTTTCATGTCAACAGCACCACCTTGCAACGTAGGTTTAAAATCACAAAGGAGCAAGCCAGAACAATTGTAAAAGATTGTAAATCTTGTATGACACATTTGCCCAATCCTCATTTCGGCATTAACCCTAGAGGATTAATGCCCAATCATTTGTGGCAGATGGATGTTACTCATGAGCCAAGTTTTGGAAAATTGCGATTTATTCATGTGACCATAGATACATGCTCAGGCATGATTTTTGCTTCCTTACATTCTGGAGAAAAAGTTAAAGATGTTACATCTAATCATTTGCAAGCTTTTGCTGCATTGGGCATCCCCAAAATGCTTAAAACAGATAATGGCCCTGCATATACATCCTCATCTTTCAAACAGTTTTGTGCAAAATTCAATATATCCCATAAAACAGGCATCCCATACAATCCTCAGGGTCAGGGCATTATTGAAAGAGCAAACCGAACACTGAAAATTATGTTATTAAAACAAAAAGAAGGAAATTGGAAAAGTCCTAAGGACAGATTGGCAGTTGCCCTGTTTACCTTAAATTTTTTAACTTTAGACTCTAATGGTTATTCTGCTGGAGACAGACATTGGAATCCACACCAACAACATAAACCTTTGGTTTACTGGAAGGATGTTGTTTCAGGTACATGGAAGGGTCCAGATCCAGTATTAATTTGGGGAAGAGGATCTGTTTGTGTTTTTCCAAAACACGATTCCTCTCCAATATGGATACCATCTAGATTAATAAAACAGGTACCACATCAAAATGATCAAGATGAAGTTATTGAAGAATCAAGATTAATAAAAAAGGTACAAAATCAAGAGGACCAAGATGAAGGTATAGAATGATTCCCTCAAAAGAGTCCTTCAAAATATTTCACAACTTAAGTGTCATTCCTCCCGGCCTGGACGAGGAGATCTCTCTTTAGTGTGCACACAATTGTATTTTTTTTTTTTTTCCTTTTTATACATGTCTTTATGTCTGTATATTTGTCTACATTTCATGTTAATGTGACGTCACAAATATATGTTTGTATGTTTGTGCATCTGTCCAGTGTGACGTCACTAATAACAAGTGCTTATAAAATATATATATATATATATATATATATATATATATATATACACATATGGATCCAAATAACTTTAATTCATTCTAGGTTAAGAGTATTCAATTAAGAGTAAATAATTTTATAAATGAAGGTATTTTCAATTTTGATTTATAGGTGTCCCTGGGACTTCTCTTTAGCAAACAATATGACTAGTGCTATATAACCTGATATTTTGGTGTTTTGACATAAGATTGTTTATTTGTTATTAACTTCATTTGTTTAATAGCTCATTAATTTCAATTATCTCAACAGGTAAAAGATTGCTCTGTATACAGAGACTCAAGGGTTCCAGCTAACAAATTATTTCTCTAAAGTGCCTTAACCTTTTCTTTAATCTATCTTTAATGTAGTAATTACACTCAGTCTTTCTTTGTTTTGTTCTAAATATGACATTTTTCCAACTTATGTTTGTAGAAGCTCAACCAGCGATGTGTGTGAACAAAAATCAACTTTAATTTTCTAATCTAATTATTCTATTTTGTAGTTTGACAACTCGCCTCTTGACTCCGTGCTGCAATAGCACTGCCTTTCCTTTAATAATTGATGCTTGAGTTTCTAGGTAGCGGGCCCTGAAGATTTGCCGGTGGCATTGTCTAAACATAAAAAAGACGTCTGCTGCTACAGCTGCAGGGATTGCGGCCGCCGCAAGCATCCCTGCTGCTCAAGCATCAAACAACCTCACCAACAGTGTGGCCTCTGCTCTACATGCATGGGGCCTCCTACATCAACATGTTATAACAAATGGACATTTTGATCTTTCATTGTTTGGGACTTTACGGGACAATGCCTTGCGGGTATTTGTCTAGAGAATTCAGTGTGTTACTTGATGGAACTTAGGGCAGCTGATTTGTTTAAACAATTTGATATGCTATGCAATTTGGCTCATCACCAAAAGGCTTGTCGCCCTAAAGCCGCAACATCTCCTCACAATTGGATGGCTGTTAGTCATCATACACAGTCGATCCTAAAGGGCTCCATTGGATGGCTGGTTAGCCAATGACGGGTAAGATCCCCAGAGGGGGACAACCTAAGACAGGCACAGTCGCACGGGACAGTCTCATGTGGCCGACATATCAACCTAAGACAGGAGTCAAGGGCACAGCCTTGATTATCCGATGACGGGTAAGAATATTGGTTGCACATAGATGTCCTAGAGCATTACCTCTTTTAAAACAAAAAGGGGGAAATCCAGGAGCCCTGTTTGGGGAGATGGCTTGAATTGCGGTTGACTATGAGCCGTGGAGATTTGGGCATTGTCGCCTTCCGTGGTCTCATGGGACTTGTCCCGGGATCTCAAGTGACTTGGCCAAAATTGCTGATCGGGTCAGCGCCATTTTGGTGGTGTGTGTGGCATGTGTTAGTCGTTGTTAGAACCAGAAGAAAAGTTATCAGAATAAAAAGCTGTTCGTCTCCAGTTTGCCTCTGAATTTCTTCCCGCGGCTCCGTTGCTCCAAGCGCTTCAGGCGGCAACAGGTAAAGGCACTTTGGAGAAATAATTTGTTAGCTGGAACCCTCGAGTCTCTGTATACAGAGCAATCTTTTACCTGTTGAGATAATTGAAATTAATGAGCTATTAAACAAATGAAGTTAATAACAAATAAACAATCTTATGTCAAAACACCAAAATATCAGATTATATAGCACTAGTCATATTGTTTGCTAAAGAAAAGTCCCAGGGACACCTATAAATCAAAATTGAAAGTACATTCATTTATAAAATTACTTACTCTTAATTAAATACTCTTAACCTAAAATGAATTAAAGTTATTTGGATCCATATATATATTTTTTTTCATAAGCGCTTTGTTCTTTGTGATGTCACGGTGGACAGACGAACAAACAAACATCTCAGCGTGCACCGCGGGACCCCAGAGCCAAGCCCCCACAGGCCCTGGGGCACAGCTGTAAATGCAAGGATGATCGACGTCACCCGGGCAACGAGAAGAGCTGCTGACAGTATGATCGCGACCTCGTTCGGTGCCGTTGGGGTGGGAAGGGGCATGGGGCGCTCTGCCACTCATTCACCATGTGACGGGGCCCATGCCTCACCACGTCCGCCGGCCGCCACCCACCCTGGAGCCTAAAACCAAAGGGAGGCCTGGGAGAAGCCTCAGGTTGGACTGCGCTGTCGTCAAAGAGCCCACGGACAGCCACGTCCGGGAAAACCGACACCCACCCACCGGCCCCAACCAGAAGGCACCACAAAACCAAAGTCAGCAGGAGGCAGATGGGTGGGGAAGGGGAGGGTCAGGAGTTGGAGCCTGGTGAGGAAGGGTCTTCATCGCTGCGTGGGGCGTGTCCCCTGATACACTCCAGCTTGTCCCTAACTGTGTGGTTCTCCGGGAAGATCACTGGCTTCTTGGCATCCCAGTGTCCTCATCTGCAAAACGGGGAGATGGTGCCGTTGTTTGTGACTCAGCGACCTCTGTGACCCTCCTCTGGTAGGAACGTGTCAGGTCCTCCTTGGGGAATACCCTGCCTCGGCCTCTGGCCCCTCCCCCTCACCCTCACCACCCTGGCCGCCTCTGCACAGGACAGGTCTCACCCACACCAGGCCTCAGAGAATTCCCCCAAATCCTTGTCTCTTGTGATGGGTCCCAAGAATGGACACAGTGAACAATTCACCTCCTCCTGGTCCTTCAGCTCATCCATGAGACCTCCGTGTCCCCCAGTAAATCCTCGTTTTGTCCAAGTTAGCCCAAATAGGTTTCTGTTGCTTGACACCAAAAAACTCTAATTGTGTTAGAGTTCTAACACAATTAGAACTCTAACACGGCCTCTCCAGCGCCTCCTCTCCAGTGCTGCCTCTCCAGTGCCTCCTCTCCAGTGCCGCCTCTCCAGTGCTGCCTCTCCAGTGCTGCCTCTCCAATGCCTCCTCTGCAGTGCCTGCTCTCCAGTGCCGCCTCTCTAGTGCCTCCTCTCCAGTGCCTCCTCTCCAGTGCTGCCTCTCCAGTGCCTCCTCTCCAGTGCCTCCTCTCCAATGCCTCCTCTGCAGTGCCTGCTCTCCAGTGCCGCCTCTCTAGTGCTCCTCTCCAGTGCCTCCTCTCTCTCCTCTCCAGTGCCTCCTCTCCAGTGCTGCCTGCCTCTCCAGTGCCTCCTCTCCAGTGCCTCCTCTCCAGTGCCCCTCTCCAGTGCTGCAGTGCTCTCCAGCCTCTCCAGTGCCGCCTCTCTAGTGCCTGCCTCCTCTCCAGTGCCTCCTCTCCAGTGCCTGCCTCTCCAGTGCCTCTCCAGTGCCTCCTCTCCAGTGCCTCCTCTCCAGTGCCGCCTCTCTAGTGCCTCCTCTCCAGTGCTGCCCTCTCTCCAGTGCCTCCTCTCCAGTGCCTCCTCTCCAGTGCCTCCTCAGTGCTCCCTCTCTCCTCTCCAGTGCCTCCTCCTCCCAGTGCCTCCTCTCCAGTGCCTCCTCTCCAGTGCCTCCTCTCCAGTGCCTCCTCTCCAGTGCTGCCTCTCTAGTGCCTCCTCTCCAGTGCCTCCTCTCCAGTGCTGCCTCTCCAGTGCCTCCTCTCCAGTGCCGCCTCTCCAGTGCCGCCTCTCTAGTGCCTCCTCTCCAGTGCCCTCCTCTCCAGTGCTCTCTCCAGTGCCGCCTCTCCAGTGCCGCCTCTCCAGTGCCGCCTCTCCAGTGCCTCCTCTCCAGTGCCTCCTCTCCAGTGCCGCCTCTCCAGTGCCGCCTCTCCAGTGCTGCCTCTCCAGTGCTGCCTCTCCAGTGCCTCCTCTCCAGTGCCTCCTCTCCAGTGCTGCCTCTCCAGTGCCGCGTCTCCAGTGCCGCCTCTCCAGTGCCGCCTCTCCACTGCCTCTTCTACAGTGATGCCTCTCCAGTGCCTCCTCTCCAGTGCTGCCTCTCCAGTGCCGCGTCTCCAGTGCCGCCTCTCCAGTGCCACATCTTCCCCTCAACCCCAGAGCTCTCCCCCAACATCTTCTCCCCGTTAACCCCAGAGCTCTTCCCCCACATCTTCCCCCCCCAGAGCTCTTCCCCCACATCTTCCCCTGTTAACCCCAGAGCTCTTCCCCCCACATCTTCCCCGGTTAACCCCAGAGCTCTTCCCCACATCTTCCCCCGTTAACCCCAGAGCTCTTCCCCCCACATCTTCCCCTGTTAACCCCAGAGCTCTTCCCCCCACATCTTCCCCCCCCAGAGCTCTTCCCCCACATCCCCCCGTTAACCCCAGACCTCGATTTCTTACAACCAGCTTAACAAGTTCCACTTAAACCGCCCCCAAATGCAGATTTGCCCATTTGAAAATCATGAAACCTGCCATGAGACTAGACTTTCATCACCTATTTCAGTGTCCTTCCTGAATGTACAGACAGGTGGTGATAGACAGGCTTGGGCCCTGGGCCACCTCCCCCCTGGAAATTTCCATGAGGAGCATCCTGGTTTCATTTTCCCTGGGCAGGAGCCAATGGGCTTAACGCTCACTCTCTTCCCCAAGCAAGAGCCAATGGGCTTAAAGGTCGCCCTGTTCCCCAGGCAAAGAGCCAATAGTGTTAAAGGTCACTCTGGTGCACCCCCCACCAGAAATCCCTACTTAAAGCTCCTGCCTGCCCGGAGCTCAGACACAACAGCTCGTCCCTGCTGAGAGGAGGCAGCCACTGCAACAGCTCCAGACCCACCGTCTCCAGCCCCACGGCAGCTGCCCAGCAGACAGCTCCAGAGACCACAGCCGGCACGACCAGGCACCCGTCTCCCACCAGAGCTCGCACACTCCCCTCTCCCTGACTCCTCTCTCCCCGCACCTCTTCTACCTCCGGCCAGCCATAAAGGCTGGTGAATAAAGCTCTTGGCTGCACGCTTGTCTCCAGTGTGATGTTTGCCCTTCAGGTGGCTTCATGTGACTCTCAGAGTGGGGGTCTCCCTGCAGTCTATGCACCCCTTTCTGGCATGCCCGGGGCCAGCAGTGTTAGGGTTCCAGGTCCTGGGGGGCGAGGGTATCTGCATGGACACGAGGAGATTGCTTGGGGCTGGGATCTACAGCTAGCTCAAAACCCACATCTGTTTCACATGCACCTGCTCCGGGTGGGATGTGTGTGATGCTGACGTGTCACCTGGAGTCGGTGTGGAACCCTCCCCTGGTGGCTTCACGTCAGCGTTCAGAATGTGTCGGGTTCCGGAACGTTTTGGAGTTCTCGGTTTCAGATTAGGAGGGATTTGTCTGAACCTCCCGAAACTCACAGGCTGCCCCGCACAGGGGTGGGCTTTGCTCACAGGGAGGTCCTGCAATCCCAGCTCAGCCCTGGGGACCAGGCCAGGGGTGTGTCCATGCTCAGGTCCAGGCCCCTTAGACGTCTCAGCAGAACGCCCTCACGCCCAGCCTCCCCAGCAGCACGGCGCTGGGCCCCCATGGCCCCGTCGCCCCCAGTGCTGTCTTCCCAGAGCGGCTCATTGTGCCCCTGCCCCTTGCCAAGAGAGGCACCCGACTGCGCCCACAGCTCCGGGTGCCCAGGCCACGGCACCGATGCGGAACGCTGTGCTTCACTGACACCGCCGGCCTCTCTGGGCAGCCGCCGCAGCCCCGTGCTGAGGACCAGCTTTGTTCCCAAGCAGCCTGAGGTCCCTCCTCCTGCTCCACTAGATGCCACCACCCCACGTGGCCTTCTGCAGTTTGTCCCCTGGACCCGAGAGTGGGTTTGTTGGCCAGGTGTTTGAATTTAAAAGCAGACAGCCAAGCCACAAATCAAGTGCAGGGCACGCCCAGCCACTCTGGTCAAGAAAGCGCCTCAGCGCCGAGGACCCAAGAATCCAACAGGACAAGAGCTGTCGCGCCCACGGAGCCCTGACCGCATTCACGGAGACAGTGCTCCTGATGGTAGTCAGTTAGTAACTCCAGCCCTTGGTGCCCGGGCAGCCCAGGTGTCCGTCTGTCCATCTACGACAGGCTCCCAGGGGCCGCCCCTCGGGGCTCAGGGCGGAGGCCAGGCTCTGCCCACCTCCCACCCCGTTGGTCTGCTGGCCCCACCTTGCCGAGCCGGCCCTGTCCAGAGAAGCACCGGCTCTGCTCGTCTGGTGCAAGGTCAGGTGGGTGCTCGCGGCCCCGCTCGCCCCTGATGTTCAGCGTGGGCACGACAGAGGGAGGAGAGGAAGAGGTCCTGCGCAGCCCAGGGCCGGCGCGGAGCCAGCACCTCCCTTCAACAGAAGGACAGAAGGGCGCCCACGGGGACCTCCCTGCGGAGGGAGCGCGGCCCTCCCTGCCAACGTGCACCGGTGCAAGTGGGCGGCCGGGACATCCCAGCCCTGGTCAGGAAGCAGATGGCCGAGCACAGTGAGGGCCCGAGGGGCCGGCCAAGCAGCACCCTCCCACGCTCCCCCCTGAAGGGGGCCGAGCTGTAGCCCTCCGAGCCCCGGACGCCAGGATCTGGGCCCTGTTCCCCAGGGGTGAGCCCAGTCCTGCCCGTGACCTGGAGTCCTTCCCCACAGCCCTTCCTCTGTCGAAGCTCACTGTGAACCCACAGCGCCACCCCCACCCGTCCTCCTGCGGCCTCCTGTCCAGCTGGGCCCCTGCCCCAGAGGCCCCCACTCGCAGCCTCGCAAGTGAGAGGGCGCGGACACCGCCGGCGGCCCAGGCTCCTGCCGGGCCCTGCTGCGTATTTTACACAGTTTCCTTTGGAAATGCTCAAAGCAACTGCATCTGTTTCCTTTCACTGGACTTTTCTGTTCTTTCAGAGAAAAAAAAAAAAGAGAGGATAAAGTTCGTTAACTCGGCGTCGTGATGATCACGTGTCCACATAAATTTCGTTGGGTTTGCGCTTTTAAGCAATGAAGTATTTCCTGCCTCCTTCCCCCTCCTTTCTTAGTTCAGAAGTCAAGAAGACAAGAAAACTGGAGACCCTCAGAGTGAGGCCCTGAGCTCATGCTGTGGCCACCAAGAACTGGCCGCAGGCTCTCCAAGTGGACGGCATCTCCCGATCTGCCACTGGGTACTGCCCATGGGGCCAGGGCAGCTCTGCGCCTGCGGACAGGTGAGTTGTGGGCACTCTGGGAGCCTCGGATGGCCGCACACTCTACTTCTTTGTGTGTGTGTGTGTGTGTGTGTGTGTGTGTGTGTGTACCAGGGATTGAACTCAGGGGCACTCGACCCCTGGGCCCCATCCCCAGCCCTTTTTGTATTTTATTAGAGACAGGGTCTCACTGAGTTGCTAAGTGCCTTGCCCTTGCTGAGGCTGGCTTTGAACTCGCGATCCTCCTGCCTCAGCCTCCCAAATGCTGGGATTACAGGCATGCGCCATCACGCCCGGCCCACACTCTACTTCTTGAAGAAGATAAAAATCTGCCATTGATGAGCAGGGACAGGAGACAGGAGAGGAAGAAGGCAAGGGTCAGGACACGAATGTCCACCTAAGTCAGGAGCTCAGACTCCAGGCTCAATACGTGGAATCCACTGAAAATCACGATCAGGGGAATGACTTAGGTGTGCATTTTATCTTATTTGGTACTGGGCATTGAACCCAGGGGTGCTCCACCACTGAGGTACATTCCCAACCCTTTTGGTTTTTTGTTTTGACATTTTGCCTCACTAAATTTCCCAGGCTGGCCTCCAACTTGCAACCCTCCTGCCTCAGCCTCCAAGTCACTGGGGTTACAGGTGTGGGCCACCACACCTGGCTTACATATGCATTTTTTTTAAAAGACCATTCTAGTTGCAACCTGGATAATGAATTGAAAAATGATAAAGAGAGGGAGATAGGAACAGGTGCTGTGACCTGGGCAACAGCTGACAGTGGCCTGGTGTGGGAGTCCCGGCAAGGACGGGCAGATTCAACATGATTTAGGAGACAGAAGTCACAGGACTTGGTGATTCATGGGAAGGAGATTCCGAAAATATGTCGAAAGACAGCCCCAGGATTCTGCCTGGGACCACAGGATGGAGAGTGGCCCATTCTCTTGAGATAGGAAATAGATAAGGAAGAGTGAATTTTAAAAGTTAACCTTTTTAATTTTTTTAAATTCTTGATTTGGGGCATGCTGAGGTTAAGTCACCATGGGGCTGTGCCCGATAAACTCGTCAGAAATTGAAGAGAGGCCGAAGTGCACTGACTGTGCCCTGCCTGTGGGCACCTGGCTCAGCCACGGCAGGCTCTGCAGGGTCACCAGAGGCTGACCGGGGACCGCAGCTCACCACCACTGCCCAGCATCAGGGAGGGTCACACCACATTCCACCAGCCTGAAAAAGACCCGAATTCAGAGTCCCAGATGCAGTTCCCACCAAATTCACATCGGCCAAACCACTGACCCTGGACTTCGCCCACGTGGAGGAGGGCACGTGTAGGGCGCGCCAGGCGGAGCTCCGGGGAACCTGCGGACAGCACGTCAGGCTCCGGGCGACACGGCTCAGCCTCCACTGGGGAGGGACGCAGCTGGTCGCGGAGCGCGTGGGGGCAGTGGGGCAGAGGAACGGTCCAGAGAAACTGCCCAGGAGCTGGAGGGGCCGGGTCGGGAGGGCGAAGGCGCCAGAGGAGACGGACCCGGTGTGGAACGGCCCTGGGAGGTGCTTCCTGAGCCGGGGGACTCCAGCCGGGGAGGCCCTGGTGGTGGCCAGAGAGCCGGGAAGAAGGAGAGGAGCGGAAGAGCCTGCCTCTCCAGGGCTTCCCGGGAAGCGGGGAGCTCTGTCTCCGGCTTAGGAAAGACACCCACTGAGTGCAGCTGGATGCGGATGGGAGGGAGCCTGTAGAAAGAGCAGGAAGACCCCAGCAGGGGACCAGTGGCCTGAAGAGAGGGCCCGCGGAGCCGGGAGAGGGGCCGCACCGCACGCAGGAGCCACGTGCGCCTGTGCAGGGCCAGCTCTGGAGGAGGAGGCGGAGGAGGGAGGCTTCACGGTGTCCCCGGTGTCCCGGGCTGTGCTCTCTGCGGGGGAGCGGGGAGGGCTGGGGCGTGGGCCGGAGCCCTGGGGAGCCTGGGGACCTCCACGGGACGTGAGGAAGGCCCAGCCAGGAAGCTCCCTCCTGGACAGACCCGGAGGAGCCGCAGGTGGAGGAGAGCAAAGGCGGCCGCCAGACAGTGGCGCACACGGGACCCAGTCTGCAGGCCCTGTGGCCTGGTGCCAGCCCAGAGCCCCGGGAGTGCTGCTGCCCCTGAGAGTCAGGTGGACCTGTGGAGCCGCGGCCTTGAACCAGCCGACCCAGGCAGCCCTGGCACACGCGCTGCCCACCCTCCTCAGCCACCAGCCCCCGCTCACCCCCCAGCACCTGCAGGGTCTGCCATGTAGGGCAAAATCACCCCGGAGACCACCGTGCAGCCGAGAGGGTTATTCACCAGCCTTTACGGCTGGTCAGAGGCAGAAGAAGTATGGGGAGAGAGGAGTCGGGGAGAGGGAGTGTGCAAGTCCTGGACTGAGGGTCGGTGCCTGGTCGTGCCGGCTGTGGTCTCTGGAGCTGTGGGCTGGGGCAGCTGCCGTGGGGCTGGAGACGGTGAGTCTGGAGCTGTTGCAGCAGCTGCTTCTGGGGGGTGCACCAGAGTGACCGTTAACTCTATTGGCTCTTTTCCAGTAAACAGGGCGACCTTTAAGCCAATTGGCTCCTGCCTGGGGAACAGAGCGACCTTTAAGCTGATTGGATCCTGCCTGGGGAAAATGAAACCAGGTTGCTCCTAATGGAAGTTTCCATGGGGAGGTGGCCTGTCGGCCCAAGCCTATCTATCATGCCCTCTCTAAGACCCTGGCAGAAGCAGGTTCTGGTACTGTAACAAAACACCTGAAGCGAGGCCCTTAAAAAAGTCTCATTAAGCTCAGAGTTCCAGCAACCTAAAGTCCAAGTTGGAGCACCTCCATCAGTCTGGGCTCTGGTGGGGACCTGCAGCCCCATGTCATAGCAGAGTGGAGAACCAAAGAAGGGAACGGTCACATGCCCATGGGCCAGGCCTGGCACCGCACTTCACAGCAGCCCGCTGGTGGAGAGCCAATGCACCCTCAGTGCGGCCTGAGCCCCTCCCAGAGCCCTGCCCTCGTGACCTGACCCTGACCCTGCCCTGGCCAACTCTTAAAGGTCCCTCCACCTCCCAGGCCACGGTGGGGCCAGCCTCCAGCACAGGGGCCTTTGGGGACACACATCCAAACTCCAGGCATTTTCCTACTGTGCCCGTGGGGGCTGAGAGCATCTCTCTCCTGCGGTGCCGGCTTGCGGGAGCTCCTGGTCGGCAGAAACTCAAGGACAAGGGTCTCGGGGTCCCCAGATGTTGGGGCACAGGCTGTGCATTGGGCAGACACGAAACGAGACCGTCCTGAGCAGCCTCTCCCCGTGCTGAGGAGAGTTCAGCCAGGCCCACCACGGCCTCCCGGGCAGGACGAGGACCTGCTCCATGAGTCCGTGGGGCAGCCCCGCCTCAGCAGGGAGGGCTCCCACCCTGCCCAAGAGCCCCGACCTCGAGGGGGAGACCACCCGCGGCGGGAGTGGACACCTGCTCACAGGAGCCCTGACGACTGAGATCTAGACGGTGACAGGGACGCGGGCAGGCGGGGGCTGCCCTGGGAAGCAGGGCCGGGGGTGGCCACGCGCTGGAGGGGGCACCGTGGGCAGGCTCCACAGCCCCTGCTCTCCAAGTCCGCGTCTGGAGCAGAGCGCAGTCAGTGGGCTCGGGAGCACCGGTGGGGTGTGCGCGGCGGGCGCCCAAGTCCAGGGAGGCTGGAGCCCCAGGGTGCGCCTCCCCACACTCCCAGCACCCGCGAAGGCGTGAAGGCATGGACGGCGGCTACGCTGTGTCCAGAGCGTCTGCGCGTCTCCCCGAGGTGACCCCTTCCAGCAGTTGGTAGGCGGGAAGGCGCCGGCCTTGGTGCCGCAGGCGGTCAGCCGCACCCAGCACTCCAGGTTGCCGTGACACTGAGTCACCGTGACACTGACTACCTACGTGAGGTAGTGCCTGGCACTTGGTGAGCCCTAAACGTGTCATTGCCCCAGCTGGGTCTTCAAACCGCGCAGGCAACTCGGGCCCTCCCTGTCCCCCACTGCACACTCGGGAAGAGATGGCCAGAGGCAGCAGAAGCTGTCGGGACCACTTTCCAAACCAAAACGGGGAAACTGAGTCTCAAAGTCTTCAGGAAACCTGATGTCAAGCTTCGCCCAAGCCTGGGGGTGCACAGCCCCCAGGGAGGACCCTGGCCGCCGCTCCGCCTCGGGACGCGCCAGCACCCTGCGCCACGCCCTCGACCTCCAGGCCTGTGAATTCACGCAGGGCGTTGGGGACTCTCAGGCACGCTCACCTGAGAGTGGCACTTAGCAAACAGACTCATGGTGTGCTCAGAGAGGGAAGGCGGGATGACCGTCAGGGGCCCCTTCACCAGGGCTGTCCCTGTCCTCCACTGCAGTCTCTTCCCGAGCCTCCTGGAGGCTGGGGCTTAGGTTTTTCCAACTTGCCCACCCACCAGGGTCGGCTGGGATTTCCGGTTCTCCCTGTGCCTGCACCTCTGGTCACGGGCTCTACAAACCTGTTGTGCGTCCCCTGTTGTGCCTTGGCTCCTGAAGGCCAGCAGGCGTCTCCACCCGAGATCGTGGCACATGTCTGGGGACTGACGCAGACACAGACGAGTGGCACCTTTGTCATTACACAGCAGCCAGAGCCAGAGTCGAGGACAGCATGAAGCGCGTCCCGCAGCGAGCGAGCTGGCCTGTCCTGAGGCCTTCTGCCAATTAACAGGACGAGAAGGAAACTCTTCACCGTGGTGACAGCCGCTCACTGTTCTCAGGGACTCCCCACACAAGCATCTGTGCCCGGAGGTTGGGGGTGGCACAAGCCGGTGGGGCTAAAAGCTCCACCAAAGCCCCTGTGCCAGGACACACAGCCCACCGACATGGCCCTGGGCCCCATCCCTGAGGCCCCAGGAGGCCGCACAGAGCATGAAAGAGCAAGGCCGCTGGACGTGGGAGGAAGTCGTGTCCTCTGTGCCACGAGCCCACGTGTCCACTCATGACGCAGACTGGATGGGCAAGGTGGCCTCAAGACAGGCCGCTGGTCAACAGCTGGACCAGAACAAAAGGCCAGCGTCTGCCTTTCGGCCTTGTGTGCACAGAGGACAAGCCCTGGCACTGACCGCGCACCGGGGCACCTCCCCAGCTCTGCCCTCCACGGCCCAGGTCACTAAGAGCAGGCGCCTTTCTTTGTGAACGAGAAACACTGGAAATACATCAGGTGTAGTTTTTTCTTCCCTGGGCCTAATAAGCTATGTGGTATGTAAAAAAAAAAAAAAAAAAAAAAAAAAAAAAAAAAAACTGGCAAAAATAAACTTTCAACAAAAGTTAAGCTTCAGTGTGACGGACGACAGTATCCACAGTCCAATAAACTCTAGACACAACAAACTGTCCCCACGTTTGGAGTTCTTTTTACACAACACACAACACAAAAAGACAGGGTACTGGTGCTGGGTGCGAAGAGTGCCCACACGTAGGTGGGCTGTACGATCACCAAGGCCACTCGGGTCTGCTCCTGGGAAGCCCCTCAGGCCTCCAGCCCAGGGTGGAACAGACACTGCAGGCCCCGGAGCCTGCTGCTCGTGTGTCCAGGCAAGACCACCCATCAGGACACCCCCAGGCCCACACCTGGCAGCCGCAGGCGGACCTAAAGGCAACACACCAGTATATCTCACCGAAGAAATGAAGCCAAAGGCCAGAGGTCCACCTGAGGTCCCACCTGAGGTCCACCTGAGGTCCACCTGAGGTCCCACCTAAGGTATCTCCTGAGGTCCCGCCTGAGTTCTCTCCTGAGATCCCGCCCGAGGTGCCAACTGACATCCCACCAGAGGTCTCTCCTGAGGTCCCACCTGAGGTCTCACCTGACGTCGCGCCTGAGGTTCCACCTGAGGTCCCACCTGAGGTGTCTTGAGGTCTCTCCTGAGGTGCCACCTGAGGTCCCACCTAAGGTATCTCCTGAGGTCCCTTTGAAGTCCCACCTGATGTCCCTCCTGGGGTACCGCCCTGAGATCACAACTTAGATCTCTCCTGAGGTTTCACCTGAGGTCCCACCTGAGGTCTCTCCTGAGGTCCTACCTGAAATCTCTCCTGAGGTCCCAACTGAGGTCCCACCTGAGGTTCTAGCCTGAGATCACACCTGAGGTCATATCTGTGGTCCAAAATGAGGTCCTGGCCTGAGATCACACCTGAGATCCCACCTGAGGTCCCACCAGAGGTCTCTCCTGAGGTCCTAACTGAAATCTCTCCTGAGGTCCCAACTAAGGTCCCACCTGAGGACCCTCCTGAGATCCCACCTGAGTCTATCCAAGCTCCCTCCTAAGGTCCCTCCTGACTCCCTACTGAGGTCTCACTTGAGGTCTCTCCTGAGATCCCACTTGAGGTCCCTCCTGAGGTCCCTCCTCAGGTCCCACCTGAGGTCTCTCCTGAGGTCCCTTTGAGGTCCCACCTGAGGTCCCGCCTGAGGTCCCACCTGAGATTGCTCCTGAGGTTTCACCTGAGGTCCCACCAGAGGTCCCACTTGAGGTCCTACCTGAAATCTCTCCTGAGGTCCCAACTGAGGTCGCACATGAGTCCCTCCTGAGGACCCACATGAGGTCTATCCAAGCTCTGTCCTGAGGTCCCTCCTGAGTCCCTCCTGAGGTCTCACTTGAGGTCGCTCCTGAGGTCACACCTGAGGTCACACCTGAGGTCTCTCCTGAGGTCCTGCTTGAGGCCCCACCTGAGATCTCTCCAGAGGTCCCATCTGAAGTCCCTCCAGAGGTCCCTCCTGAGGTCCCTCCTGAACTCCCCCCTGAAGTCCCACTTGAGATCTCTCCTGAGGTACCACCTGAGGTCCCACCTGAGGTCTCTCCTGAGGTCCTACCTGAAATCTCTCCTCAGGTCCCAACTGAGGTCCCACCTGAGGTCCCTGCTGCGGTCCCACCTGAGGTCTATCCAAGCTCCCTCCTGAGATCCCTCCTGAGTCCCTCCTGAAGTCTGACTTGAGGTCTCTCCTGAGGTCCCACCTGAGTTCCCACTTGAGGTCTATCCAAGCTCCCTCCTGATGTACCTCCTGAGTCCCTCCTGAGGTCTCACTTTACGTCTCTCCTGAGGTCCCAACTGAGGTCACACCTGAGGTCTCTCCAAGTCCCTCCTGAGGACCCTCCGGAGGTCCCACCTGAAGTCTCTCCTGAGGTTCCTCCTGAGGTCCCATCTGAGGTCCCTACTGAGGTCCCGCCTGAGGTCCCACCTGAGATCTCTCCTGAGGTTTCACGTGAGGTCCCACCTGAGGTCTCTCCTGAGGTCTCTCCTGAGGTGCCACCTGAGGTCCCACCTAAGCTATCTCCTGAGGTCCCTTTGAAGTCCCACCTGAGGACCCTCCTGAGGTCCCGCCAGAGGTCCTGGCCTGAGGTTTCACCTGAGGTCCCACCTGAGGTTTCACCTGAGATCCCACCTGAGGTTTCACCTGAGGTCTCTTCTGAGGTCCCACCTGAGGTCCCTCCTGTGGACCCACCTGAGTTCCCAACTGAGGTATCTCCTGAAATCCCACCTGAGGTCCCACCTGAGGTCCTGCCTGAGGTCCCACCTGAGGTCCCTCCTGAGGTCCCGCCTAAGGTTCCACCTGAGATCTCTCCTGAGGTTTCACCTGAGGTCCCACCTGAGGTCTCTCCTGAGGTCCTACCTGAAATCTCTCCTGAGGTCCCAACTGAGGTTCTGATAGATAGGTTACGCTCCCCCCTCAGAGTTTTCCACACCCTAAGAGAAGCAACCTTGTTTCATTCTCCGGACAAGATGTTCCAGACAGGATGTTCCTTCCCTGAGCAGAATGTTTCTTTTCTCCAGACAAGAGCCAATAGGCTTAAAGATCGCCCTGTTCTATGGGCAAAGAGCCAATGGTGTTGGGGTTGCTCTAGTGCACCCCCCACCAGAAATCCCTATATAAGGCCCTGTTTGAGAGACTCAGATCAGACAGAGAGAGACACACGGACACACAACATCGACTCGTCGCTGCTGAGAGGAGGAAGACAGATACATCGGCTTGTCGCTGCAGAGAGGAGGAAGCCACTGCAACAGCTCCAGACCCATCGCCTCCAGCCAACGGCAGCTGCCCCAGCCGACAGCAGCTGCCCCAGCCGGCAGCTCCAGACCCATCACCTTCAGCCCAACGGCCGCTCCCAGCTGACAGCTCCAGCCTCCAGCCAGACAGCAGCTGCTTTAGCCGACAGCTCCAGAGATCCTAGCCGGTGCGACCAAGCACCCACCTTCTGTCCAGAGCTTGCACACTCCCCTCTCCCTGACTCCCTTCTCCCACCAGAGCTTGCACACTCCCTTCTCCCTGACTCCCCTCTCCCCACCTCTTCGACCTTCGACCAGAGCACATTTTCTCCGGTTTTTGCTACCGGCCACGAAGGCTGTTAAATAAATCTTTTGGCTGCACGGCTGTCCCCGGTGTGATGTTTTGCCCTTCATTGGTGCCGTGACTCGGATCCTGCCTGAGCCGGAGGGCATAATCACCCGGAACTGCCTCAGCCTTCACCCATTTTTGATCGCTGCTCTAGCTCCGACGCATCCACCACCGGCCATCGGATTGGTATGCCCCCCACCCCAGAGCTCCTAAACCCGTCAGGCCTTGTACAGTGGGAACTGACCATTGATCGTCCAGCAGCCCCGCTGGTGGCCTGTTCAGGGAGGATCGAATCCCACCTAGACCTTCACGGTCACAGTGGACCTCATGGAGCTCTTTCTCTTTTTGTCTCTCTCTCTCTCTCCTTTTCCTGGGTAGGTCTCCTCATCCCCAGGGCTCCTAAACCTGTCGGGCCTTGTACAGTGGGAACTGACCGTTGATTGTCCGGCAGCCCCACTGGTGGCCTGTACAGGGAGGACCGCACCCCACCTAGACCTTCATGGTCACAGTGGACCTCACGGAGCTCTCTCTCACGCTCGTGCTTTCTCTCTCTCTCTCTCTCTCTCTCTCTCTCTCTCTCTCTCTCTCCCCCTCTCCCTTTCCTGGTAGTAGTTGAAGAAATCCCTTTTTTTCGGCCTCTGGCCTCCGGACTTGGGTCTCTCCTTCCCGTCCAGGACGAGACACGGAAAATCCCTGCGCAAGGTGGCCCATTGTTCTTCGGTCCCTTTGGACCCCATGTCTGTTTGACTCCAGTGACGACTGGGTCTCACAGACTTGGATCTCTCTGATATATATATCTTGAGGAGGATGCTCCTCAGGACAATATATCTCTCCCGTTCGGAACAGGAAAATGGGGGCTTCTTCTGCTGCTGCTGCTGCTTCTTCACCCCTCCTGGCTGACCTACTCCTATCCCTCCTGGCCGACTACCCTCCGGTCACTCTCTTCTTTGCTCTCATCCTCACTCTCTTCTTTGGTTTTGCTATCACTCACTATTTGTCGCTCTCGTACCCACTCCTACCCCTCCCAGCCGACTCTCCTCTACAATGCCTCTTAAACAACCTAGCCACTCTTGGCCTAACTCCCGATATACAACCAACAAGACTTACCAAGTTTTGCACCCAAGATTGGCCCACATACCCCTTAGATAACCAAAACAAATGGCCTGCTTCTGGGTCCCTGGATCCCTCTATACTGAGAGATCTTTTCAACTTCTGCAAGCGATCAAAAAAATGGGTAGAGATTCCGTATGTTCAGGCTTTCTCCCGCCTCCATTTGAATCCCTCACTCTGTACCTGCAGTGGCTCCAACAATAGCCTCCTGTCCTGCCAACCGGCTGCTCCCCTACCATTCCCCTCCTTTCTTGATTTCGATCCCGTGGATGAGCCACCCCCATACCAATCTGAAACCTCTCCACCTCCCTCAGCCCCTCCAGCCCTACTTCTACCCACTCCTGCCACCTCCTCCTCCAGCCCACCCTTCACGCGATCTCGCACGATGTCTGCTCACCCTCCATCACTTACTCCTGCCCAAGTCCTGACCCCACTCTGGGAAGTTGTGGGTCCAGAAGGAATTGTCCGTGTCCATGTTCCCTTCCCAATGACCGAGGTAGTGCAAATCAAGAAATGATTAGGCTCTTCTAGCACTGACCCCACTACATACCTCAGGGAATTTCAATGGGTCCTCCAAGCTTATAGCCTTACCTTCCATGACATCTATATGATTTTGGCAAATACCCTCCTCCCTGAGGAGCGTAGGCAAGTCTGGGAGCAGGCACGGGCCTATGCCGATGAGAACCATAGAACCAATCCTAACCATCTCATTGGACCTCAGGCTGTCCCCAAAAGGGACCCTAACTGGGACTATAATTCCCCAGGGGACGTGGTCTTGCGAGATCAGTTTTCCACTTGTATACTAGCTGGTCTTAAGCATGCAGCACAAAAGGTAGTTAGTTTTGACAAGCTGCAGGAAATCATACAAAAAAGGGAAGACACCCCCTCCGAATTTCTAGATCGACTAACAAAAGCTCTCCAACAGTACACCAATTTAGATCCTGAATCTCCAGGGGGACGTCATGTCCTTATGACTTACTTTTTGTCCCAAAGTTACCCTGATATATGGGCTAAATTGAGAAAATTAGAGCAAGGACCTGCAACACCTCAGACCGAGATCTTGGCCACGGCCTTTAAGGCCTATCATAACAGAGATGAGAATACTGAACGCCGTAGGTTTCAGAACTATGAAAAGGCTGAACGAGCAAGATTTCAAATGCTGGCCCAGGCTTTACAGGGTACCAATTCTCGGGCCTCACAAACAAAGGGCCATTACCCCGCGCAGAGGGGACCTCCAGGGCCGTGTTTCAAGTGCGGGAATGAAGGACACTGGGCTAGACCTTGCTCCAACCCCAGGCCCCCTACGCGCCCATGTCCTAAATGCTCCAAGATGGGCCACTGGGGTGTTGACTGCCCCAGTTCCCGCAGGGGGACTGGATCAGTCATGAAACCCGACCTGCTTGGAGTAGCCGCAGAAGATTGACGGGGCCCTGGGTTTCCTCTCCCGACAGTTGACATCGCCTTACAGGAGCCCAGGGTCACCCTTCTTGTTGATGGCCACCCCATAAAGTTCCTACTAGATACAGGAGCCACTTTCTCGGTCTTGAGGGAGTTTTGGGGGGGCCCACCACCATATCGTCCCCTGTTGTCAGGATAGAGGGACACACCATTCACCCCCACACAGACTCCCATGCTGTCTTGCCGCCTCCACCTCCATTCATTTGCCCACCAGTTTCTAGTAATCTCTCAATGTCCTGTGCCTTTATTGGGCTGAGATATACTGGTCAAATTTCAGGCCTCAGTTGTGTTCTCTGACCCGCCTCGCTCAGTTCTGCTCCCCAACTCGTCTCACTCCGTCTCCTCCTCTGTCTTCCTTCTTAGCATTTTAGAGCCTGATGCAGAAACCTCCTGTTACCCTGCCCCCTCCCATCTGGTAGACCCCAAAGTTTGGGACACCCAGACTCCATCCCTTGCTCACTGTGTGTCGGGCCCTTACACTGCTTTCTGGCTGCTTGCCACATTACCACGCCCTGTTACAGGACCTAGGCTAAGCAGGGGGCGTGGCTGTGAGAACTGAAACCACCCCAAAGATAGGCCAATGGCTCCGCCAATGGCATCCGCCCATGATCCTTATGTGTCCCTATGATCTTTCTGTTAATTGGCCCATGTCCTATATAAGACCGTCCAACTTCCTCAATAAACCGAGTTTTTGGCATTGCTTTCTACCAAAACTCCCCCCGGTGTGGCGTGGTGTCCGTCAATCAGGCGGGGGTAAGACACTCGGCGACTTTTGCCCGTTAAGCCTATCTTCGCCAGGTAAGCTACTTTAACTCTTTCTGCTGGCAGAAGGAGCCCCCTTTTAGGGACCAAAAAGGGGGGTAGCTTTAGACCTCGGCCCCATTAAGAAGTAACGCAGCAATCCCGACAACTGTGACCCTATACAAATACACCTTAAAGATCCCCAGTATTTCCCTAATAGAGCCCAGTACCCACTCCCAGCCACTAGCCTCAGAGGTCTCCAACCTATTATCTCAGACCTTCTGTGGAAACGCTTTCTCCGACCCACCCATTCCCCATATAATACTCCCATATTGGCAGTCAAAAAGTCCAATGGGTCATACCGGCTAGTCCAAGACATGAGGTCCCTACTGAGGTCCAGCCTGAGGTCCCACCTGAGATCTCTCCTGAGGTTTCACCTGAGGTCCCACCTGAGGTGTCTCCTGAGGTCCTACCTGGAATGTCTCCTGAGGTCCCAACTGAGGTTCCACCTGAGGTCTATCCAACCTTCCTCCTGAGGTCCCTCCTGAGTCCCTCCTGATGTCTCACTTGAGGTCTATCCTGAGGTACAAACTGAGGTCACACCTGATGTCTAACCAAGTTCCCTCCTGAGGTCCCTCCTTAGTCCCTCCTGATGTCTCACTTGAGGTCTCTCCTAAGGTCCAACATGAGGTCACATCTCAGGTCTAACAAAGCTCCCTCCCGAGGTTCCTCCTGAGGTCCCTCCTGAGGTCCCACAAAGGTCTCTCCTGAGGTCCCTCAAGAGGGCCCACCTGAGGTCCTCTGAGGTCCAGCCTGAGGTCCTGGCCAAAGGTTTCACCTGAGGTCCCACTTGAGATTTCACCTGAGGTCTCTCCTGAGGTCCCACCTGAGGTCCCACCTGATATCTCTCCTGAGGTCCCTCCTGAGGTCCTGCCTAAGGTCCCACCTGAGATCTCTCTTGATATTTCACCTGAGGTCCCATCTGAGGTCCCTCCTGTGGTCCCACCTGAGTTCCCAACTGAGGTCTCTCCTGAAGTCCCACCAGAGGTCCCACCAGAGGTCCCTCCTGAGGTCCCTACTGAGGTCCTGCCTGAGGTCCCACCTGAGATCTCTCCTGAGGTTTCACCTGAGGTCCCACCTGAGGTCTCTCCTGAGGTCCTACCTGAAATGTCTCCTGTGGTCCCAACTGAGGTTCCACCTGAGGTCTATCCAACCTTCTTCCTGAGGTCCCTCCTGAGTCCCTCCTAATGTCTCACTTGAGGATTCTCCTGAGGTACAAACTGAGATCACACCTGAGGTCTATCCAAGCTGCCTCCCGAGGTTCTTCCTGAGGTCTCTCCTGAGGTCCCACCTGAGTTCCCTCCTGAAATCCCGCCTGATGTCCTAATCTGAAGTTTCACCTGAGGTCCCAACTGAGGTTTCACCTGAGGTTCTACCTAAGGTTTCACCTGAGGTCCCGCCTGAGGTCACACCTGAGATATCTCCCGAGGTATCTTCACCTGAGGTTCCACCAGAGGTCCCACCAGATGTCCCACCTGAGGTCCTACCTGAAATCTCTCCTGGGGTCCCAACTGAGGTCCCACCTAAGGTCTCTCCTGAAATCTCTCCTGAGGTCCCAACTGATGTCCCACCTGAGTCCCTCCTGAGGTCCTACCTGAGGTCTATCCAAGCTCTCTCTGAGGTCCCTCCTGAGTCCCTCTGAGGACTCACTTGAGGTCTCTCCTGAGGTCCCAACTGAGGCCACACCTGAGGTCTATCTAAGCTCCATCCCGAGGTCCATCCTGAGGTCCCTTCTGAGGTCCCACCTGAGGTCCTGCCTGAGGTTTCACCTGAGGTCCCACCTGAGGTCCAGGCCTAGGTCCACCTGAGGTCCCAGTTGAGAATCCACCTGAGGTCCTGGCCAATGGTCCCACCTGAGGTCCGGGCCTGAGATCCCATTGAGGTCCTGGCCTGAGATCCCACTGTAGGTCCCAGCTGAGGTCCACACCTGAGGTCCCAACTGAGGTCGACCTGAGATGTCTCCTAAGGTCCCAACTAAGGTCCCACCTGAGATCCTGTCCAAGATCACACCTGAGGTCCCACCTGAGGTCTCTCCTGAGGTTCCACCTGAAATCCCTCCTGAGGTCCCAACTGAGGTTCCACCTGAGGTCTATCCAAGCTCCCTCCTGAGGTACCTCCTGAGTCCCTCCTGAGGTCTCACTTGAAGTCTCTCCTGAGGTCCCATCTAGGTCCCACCTGAGGTCTATCCAAGCTCCCTCCTGAGGTCCCTACTGAGTCCCTCCTGAGGTCCCTACTGAGTCCCTCCTGAGGTCTCTCCTGAGGTCCCTCCTGAGGTCCCTCCTGAGGTCCCTACTAAGGTCCCACCTGAGGTCCCACCTGAGATCTCTCCTTAGGTTTCACCAGAGGTCCCCACCTGAGGTCTCTCTTGAGGTCCTACTGAAATCTCTCCTGAGGTCCCAACAGAGGTTCCACCTGAGGTCTATCCAAGCTCCCTCTTGAGTTCCCTCCTGAGTCCTTCCTGATGTCTCACTGAGGTCTCTCCAAGGTCCAACATGAGGTCACACCTGAGGTCTATCCAAGCTGCCTCCCCAGGTTCCTCCTGAGGTTTCTCCTGAGTTCCCACCAGAGGTCTCTCCTGAGGTCCCTCCTGAGGGCCCACCTGTGGTCCCTCCTGAGGTTCCGCCTGAGGTTTTGGCCTGAGGTTTCACCTGATATCCCACCTGAGGTTTCACCTGAGATCCCACCTGAGGTTTCACCTGAGGTCTCTACTGAGGTCCCACCTGAGGTCCCTCCTGAGGTCCCACCTGAGGTCCCACCTGAAATCTCTCCTTAGGTCCCAACTGAGGTCCCTCGTGAGGTCCCGCCTGTGGTCCCACCTGAGATATATCCTCAGATTTCACCTGAGGTCCCATCTGAAATCCTTCCTGTGGTCCCACCTGAGTGCCCACCTGAGGTCTCTCCTGAAGTCCCATCTGAGGTTCCAACTGAGCTCCCTACTGAGGTCCCACCTGAGGACCCTCCTGAGATCCCACCTGAGGTCACACCTGAGATCTCTGCTGAGGTTTCACCTGAGGTCCCTCCTGAGGTCTCACCTGAGGTTCTACCTGAAATCTCCCCTGAGGTCCCAACTGAGGTTCCACCTGAGTTCTCTCCAAGCTCCCTCCTGAGGTACCTCCTGAGGTCTCACTTGAGGTCTCTCCTGAGGTCCCACCTAAGGTCTATCCAAGCGCCCTCCTGAGGTCCCTACTGAGTCCCTCCTGAGGTCTCTCCTGAGGTCGCTCCTGAGGTCCCACCTGAGGTCCCTACTAAGGTCCCGCCTGAGGTCCCACCTGAGATCTCTCCTGAGGTTTCACCTGAGGTCCCACCTGAGGTCTCTCTTGAGGTCCTACTGAAATCTCTCCTGAGGTCCCAACAGAGGTCCCACCTGAGGTCTATCCAAGCTCCCTCCTGAGGTCCCTCCTTAGTCCCTCCTGATGTCTCACTTGAGGTCTCTCCTGTGGTCCAACATGAGGTCACACCTGAGGTCTAACCAAGCTCCCTCCCGACGTTCCTCCTGAGGTCCCTCCTGAGGTCCCACCAAAGGTCTCTCCTGAGTTCCCTCCTGAGGGCACACCTGAGGTCCTCCTGAGGTCCCGACTGAGATATTGGCCTAAGGTTTCACCTGAGGTTTCACGTGAGGTCCTACCTGAGATCCCACCTGAGGTTTCAGCTGAGGTCTCTCCTGAGATCCCACCTGATGTCCCTATTGAGTCCCCACCTGTGTTCCCACCTGATATCTCTCCTGAGGTCCCAGTTGAGGTCCCTCCTGAGGTTCCGCCTAAGGTCCCACCTGAGATCTCTCTTGAGATTTCACCTGAGGTCTATCCAACCTTCCTCCTGAGGTCCCTCTTGAGTCCCTCCTGATGTCTCACTTGAGGTCTCTCCTGAGGTCCAAACTGAGGTCACACCTGAGGTTTATCCAATCTGCCTCCCGAGGTACCTCCTGAGGTCCCTCCTGAGGTCCCACTAGAGGTCTCTCCTGAGGTCCCTTCTGAGGTCCCACCTGAGTTCCCTCCTGAGGTCCCGCCTGAGGTCCTAACCTGAGGTTTCACCTGAGGTCCTACCTGAGGTCTCTCCTGAGGTCCCACCTGAGGTTTCACCTGATGTTCCACCAGAGGTCCCACCGGAGGTCCCACCTGAGGTCCTACCTGAAATCTCTCCTGAGGTCCCAACTGAGGTCTCACCTAAGGTTTCTCCTGAAATCTCTCCTGAGGTCCCAACTGATGTCCCACCTGAGTCCCTCCTGAGGTCCCACCTGAGGTATATCCAAACTCTCTCTGATGTCCCTCCTGAGTCCCTCCTGAGGTCTCACTTGAGGTCTCTCCTGAGGTCCCACCTGAGGTCACACCTGAGGTCTATCCAAGCTCCCTCCCAAGGTCCCAGCTAAGGTCCCACGTGAGGTTTACACCTGAGATCCTACCTAAGGTCCCATCTGAGATCTCTCCTGAGGTCCCAACTGAGGTCCAACCTGAGGTCCCTCCTGAAGTACCACCTGAGATCTCTCCTGACGTCCCACCTGAGGTCCCTCCTGAGGTTCCACCTGAGGTCCGTCTTGAGATCCCTCCTGAGGTCCCTCTTGAAGTCCCTCCTGAGGTCCCACCAGAGATCTCTCCTGAGGGTTCACCTGAGGTACCTCCAGATCCCACCTGATGTCTCTGCTGAGGTCCTACCTGAAATTTCTCCTGAGGTCCCAACTGAGGTCCCACCTGAGGTCCCTCCTGAGGTCCCACCTGAGGTCTATCCAAACTCCCTCCTGAGGTCCCTTCTGAGTCCCTCCTGAGATATCACGTGAGGTCTCTCCTGAGGTCCTACCTGAGGTCCTACCTGAATTCTATCCAAGCTCCCTCCCGAGGTCCGTCCTCAGACTGTCCTGAGGACTCACTTGAGGTCTCTCCTGAGGTCACACCTGAGGTCCCAGCTGATGTCACACCTGAGGTCTATCCAAGCTCCCTCCCGAGATCCCTCCTGAAGTCCCTCCCGGGGTCCCTCCTGAGGTCCCTCTTGAAGTCCCTCCTGAGGTCCCACCAGAGATCTCCCCTGAGGTTTCACCTGAGGTACCTCCAGAGATCCTACCTGATGTCTCTGCTGAGGTCCTACCTGAAATTTCTCCTGAGGTCCCAACTGAGGTCCCACCTGAGGTCCCTACTGAGGTCCCACCTGAGGTCTATCCAAAATCCCCCCTAGGTCCCTCCTGAGGTCCCACCTGAGGTCCCAACAGAGGTCCCTCCAGAGGTCCCGCCTGAGGTCCCACCTGAGATCTTTCCTGACGTCCTACCTGTAATCTCCCCTGAGGTCCCATCTGAGGTCCCACCTGAGGTCTATCCAAGCTCCCACCTGAGGTTCCTCCTGAGTCCCTCCTGAGGTCTCACTTGAGGTCTCCCCTGTGGTCCCTCCTGAGGTCCTTCCAGAGGTTCCACCTGAGGTCTCTCCTGAGGTCCTTCGTGAGGTCCCAGCTAAGGTCCCACCTGAGGTCCTGCCTGAGGTACCACCTGAGATCTCTCCTGAGGACACAACTGAGGTCCCTCCTGAGGCCTCACCAGAGGTCCCTCCTGAGGTCCCGCCTGAGGTCCCTCCTGAACTCCCTCCTGAGGTCCCATGTGAGGTCCCACCTGAGATCTCTCCTGAGGTTTCACCTGAGGTAACACCTGAGGTCTCTCTTGAGGTCCTACCTGATATCTCTTCTGAGGTCCCAACTGAGGTCCCACCTGAAGTCCCTCCTGCGGTCCACCTGAGGTCTATCCAAGCTCCCTCCTGAGGTCCTTCCTGAGTCCCTCCTGAGGTCTCACTTGAGGTCTCGCCTGAGGTGCCACCTGAGGTCTATCCAAGCTCCCTCCTGAGGTCTGTTTTGACACTCTCCTGAGGACTCAATTGAGGTCTCTCCTGAGGTCACACCTGAGGTCCCAGCTGATGTCACACCTGAGGTCTATCCAAGCTCCCTCCCAAGGTCCCTCCTGAAGTCCCTCCCGAGGTCCCTCCTTAGTTACCTCCTGTGGTCCCACCAGAGGTCTATCCAAGCTTCCTCCCAAGGACCCTCCTGAAGTCCCTGCCGAGGTCCCTCCTGAGGTACCTCCTGAGGTGCCACCTGAGATCTATCCAAGCTCCCTCCTGAGGTCCCTTTTGAGTCTCTAGAGGTCTCTCCTGAGGTCCCTCCTGAGGTCCTGCCTGAGGTCCCACCTGAGATATCTCCTGAGATTTCACCTGAGGTCACATCTGAGGACCGTCCTGTGGTCCCACCTGAGTTCCCACCTGAGTGTCTCCTGAAGTTTCACCTGAGGTCCCACCTGACATCCCTCCTGAGGTCCAACCTGAGGTCCCTCCTGAGGTCCCGGCTGAGATCCCACCTGAGATCTCTGCTGAGGTTTCACCTGAGGTCCTCCTGAGGTCTCCCCTGAGGTCCTACTGAAATCTCTCCTGAGGTCCCAACAGAGATTCCACCTGAGGTCTATCCAAGCTCCCTCCTGAGTTCCCTCCTGAGTCCCTCTTGATGTCTCACTTGAGGTCTCTCCTGAGGTCCAACATGAGGTCACACCTGAGGACTATCCAAGCTCCCTCCCGAGGTTCCTCCTGAGGTCCCTCCTGAGGTCCCACCAGAGGTCTCTCCTGAGGTCCCAACTGATGTCCCACCTGAGTCCCTCCTGAGGTCCTACCTGAGGTCTATCCAAGCTCTCTCTGAGGTCCCTCCTGAGTCCCTACTGAGGTCTCACTTGAGTTCTCTCCTGAGGTCACAACTGAGGTCTCTCCAAGCTCCGTCCCGAGGTCCCTCCTGAGGTCCCACCTGAGGTCCCTCCTGACGTCCCACCTGAGGTCCCTACAGAGGTCCCGCCTGACGTCCCACCTGAGATTCTTCTGAGGTGCCACCTGAGGTCCCTCCTGAGGTCCCACCTGATGTCACACCTGAGGTCTATCTAAGTTCCCTCCCGAGGTCCCTCCTAAGGTCCCTCCTGAGGTCCCATGAGAGGTCTCTCCTGAGGTCCCTCCTTAGGTCCCACCTGAGATGCCTCCTGAGGTTCCACCTGAGGTCCCTCCTCAGGTCATGCCTGAGGTCCTGGCCTCAGGTTTCACCTCAGGTCCCACCTGAGGTTTCACATGAGGTCCCACCTGAGGTTTCACCTGAGGTCTCACCTGAGGTCCGACCTGAGGTCTCTCTTGAGGTCCCACCTGAGGTCCCTCCTGAGGTCTCACCTGAGATCCTTCCTGAGGTCACACCTGAGGTCACACCTGAAATCTCTAGTGAGGTCCCAACTGACGTCCCTCCTAAGTCCCTCCTGAGGTCCCACCTGAGATCTCTCCTGAGGTGCCAACTGAGGTCACACCTGAGTCCCTCCTGAGGTCCCTCCTGAGGTCCCACCTGAGGTCCCACCTGAGGTTTCACCTAAGGTCCCACCTGAGGTCCCTCCTGAGGTCCCACCTGAGATCCCACCTGAGGTCCCACCTGAGGTCTCTCTTGAGGTCCCACCTGAGGTCCCAACTGAGGTCCCTTTGAGGTCCCACCTGAGGTCCCACCTGAAATCTCTCCTGAGGTCCCAACTGAGGTCCCGCCTGAGGTCCCACCTGAGTCCCTCCTGAGGTCCCATCTGAGGTCTATCCAGCCCTCTATGAGGATTCTCCTGAGTCCCTCCTGAGGTCCCACCTGAAGTCACACCTGAGGTCTATCCAAGATCCCTCCCGAAGTCCATCCTGAGGTCCCTCCTGAGGTCCCACCTGAGGTCTCTCCTGAGGTTTCCTGAGGTCCCTCCTGACATCCTGCCTGAGGTCCCACCTGACATCTCTCCAGTGGTACCAACTGAGTTCCCTCCTGAGGTCTCTCCTGAACACCCTCCTGAGGTCCCACCTGAGATCTTTCTTGAGGTTTAACCTGAGGTACCACCTGAGGTCCCACCTGAAGTCTCTCCAGAGGTCCCACCTGAAATCTCTCCTGAGATCCCAACTGAGGTCCCACCTGAGGTCCCTCCTGTGGTCCCACCTGAGGTCTATCCTAGCTCCCTCCTGAGGTCCCTCCTGAATCCCTCCTGAGGTCTCACTTGATGTCTCTCCTGAGGTCCCACCTGTGGTCCCACTTGAGGTCTATCCAAGCTCCCTCCTGAGGTCCTTCCTGAGTCTCTCCTGAGGTCCCACCTGAGGTCCCACCTGAGGTCACAACTGATGTCTATCCAAGCTCCCTCCGGAGGTCCCTCCTAAGTTCCCTCCTGAGGTCCCACGAGAGGTCTCTCCTGAGGTCCCTCCTAAGCTCCCACCTGAGGTTCCTCCTCAGGTCCCGCCTGAGGTCCTGGCCTGAGGTTTCACCTCAGGTCCCAACTCAGGTTTCACCTGAGGTCCCACCTGAGGTTTCACTTGAGTTCCCACCTGAGGTCCCACCTGAGGTTTCACTTGAGTTCCCACCTGAGGTCCCACCTGAGGTCTCTCCTGAGGTCCCACCTGAGGTCCCTCCTGAGGTCCCACCTGAGGTCCTTCCTGAGGTCCCACCTGACGTCTCACCTGAAATCTCTAGTGAGGTTTCAACTGAGGTTCCTCCTGAGGTCCCACCTGAGGTCCCACCTGAGATCTCTCCTGAGGTCCCAACTGAGGTCGCACCTGAGTCCCTCCTGAGGTCCCTCCTGAGCTCCCACCTGAGATCCCACCTGAGGTCCCACCTGAGGTCTCTCTTGAAGTCCCAACTGAGGTCCCTCCTGAGGTCCCACCTGAGGTCCCACATGAAATCTCTCTTGAGGTCCCAACTGATGTCTTTCCTGAGGTCCCTTTGAAGTCCCACCTGATGTCCCTCCTGGGGTACCACCTGAGGTCACAACTTAGATCTCTCCTGAGGTTTCACCTGAGGTCCCACCTGAGGTCTCTCCTGAGGTCCTACCTAAAATCTCTCCTGAGGTCCCAACTGAGGTCCCACCTGAGGTCCCTCCTGAACTCCCTCCTGAGGTCCCACCTGAGATCTCTCCTGAGGATTCACCTGAGGTACCACCTGAGGTCCCACCTGAGATCTCTCCTGAGGTCCTACCTAAAATCTCTCCTGAGGTCCCAACTGAGGTCCCACCTGAGGTCTCTCATGAGGTCCTACTTGAAATCTCTTCTGAAGTCTTAAGTGAGGTCCCACCTGAGTCCCTCCTGAGGTCTAACCTGAGGTCTATCCAAGCTCTCTCCTGAGGATTCTCCTGAGTCCCTCCTGAGGTTTCACTTGAAGTCTCTCCTGAGGTCCCACCTGAGGTCACACCTGAGGTCTATCCAAGATCCCTCCCAAGTCCCTCCTGAGTCCCACCTGAGGTCTCTCCTGAGGTTTCCTGAGGTCCCTCCTGACGTCCTGCCTGAGGTTTCACCAAACATCTCTCCAGAGGTCCCAACTGAGGTCCCTCCTGAGGTCCCTCCTGAACTCCCTACTGAGGTCCCACTTGAGATCTCTCCCTAGGATTCACCTGAGGTACCACCTGAGGTCCTACCTTAGGTCTCTCCAGAGGTCCCACCTGAAATCTCTCCTGAGGTCCCAACTGAGGTATCTTCTGAGGTCCCTCCTGAGGTCCCACCTGAGGTCTCTTCTGAGGTCCCTCCTGAGGTCCCAACTGAGGTTCCCCCTGATGTCTATCCAAGCTCCCTCCTGAGGTGCCTCCTGAGTCCCTACTGAGGTCTCACTTGAGGTCTCTCCTGAGGTCCGATCTGAGGTCCCACCTGAGGTCTATCCAAGCTCCCTCCTGAGGTCCCTGCTGAGTTCCTCCTGAGGTCTCTCTGAGGTCCATCCTGAGGTCCCACCTGAGGTCCCTACTGAGGTCCAGCCTGAGGTCACACCTGAGATCTCTCCTGAGGTCCCACCTGAGGTCTCTCCTGAGGTCCTACCTGAAATGTCTCCTGAGGTCCCAACTGAGGTTCCACCTGAGGTCTATCCAAGCTTCCTCCTGAGGTCCCTCCTGAGTCCCTCCTGATGTCTCACTTGAGGTCTCCTCTGAGGTCCAACCTGAGGTCACACCTGAGGTCTATCCAAGCTCTTTTCCAAGGTTCCTCCTGAGGTCTCTCCTGAGGTCCCGCAAGAGATCTCTCCTGAGGTCCCCCCTGAGGTCCCGCCTGAGGTCCTAACCTGAGGTATCAACTGATGTCCCACCTGAGCTTTCACCTGAGGTCCCACCTGAGGTCTCTCCTGAGGTCCAACCTGAGGTCTCCCCTGAGGTTCCTCCTGAGGTCTCACCTGAGGTCCTACCTGAAATCTCTCCTGAGGTCCCAAATGAGGTCCCACCTAAGTCCCTCCTGAGGTCCCTCCTGAGGTCTATCCAAGCTCTGTCCTGGGGTCCCTACTGAGTCCCTCCTGAGGTCTCATGTGAGGTCTCTCCTGTAGTCCCACCTGAGGTCACACCTGAGGTTTATCCATGCTCCCTCCGAAGTCCTCCTGACTTTCCTACTGAGGTCCCACCTGAGGTCTCTCCTGAGGTTTCCTGAGGTCCCACCTGAGGTCCTGCCTGAGGTCCCACCTGACATCTTTCCAGAGGTCCCAACTGGCGTCCCTCTTGAGGTCCCTCCTGAGGTTCCTCCTGAGGTCCCGCCTGACGTCCCACTTGAGATCTCTCCTGAGGTTTCACCTGAGGTACCACCTGAGGTTCCACCTGAGGTCTCTCCTGAGGTCCTACCTGAAATCTCTCCTGAGGTCCCAACTGATGTCCCACCTAAGGTCCCTCCTGTGGTCCCACCTGAGGTCTATCCTAGCTCCCTCCTGAGGTCCCTGCTGAATCCTCCTGAGGTCTCACTTGAGGTCTATCCTTAGGTCCCACCTGAGGTCTATCCAAGCTCCCTCCTGACGTACCTCCTGAGTCCCAACTGAGGTCTCACTTGAGATGTCTTCTGAAATCCCACCTGAGGTCACATCTGAGGTCTCTCCAAGCTTTTTCCCGAGGTCCCTCCCGAGGTCCCACCTGAGGTCTCTCCTGAGGTCCTCCTGAGGTCCCACCTGAGATCTCTCCTGAGGTTTCACCTGAGGTCCCTCCTGAGGTCCCACCTGAGGTCTATCCAAGCTCCCTCCTGAGGTCCCTCCTCATCCCTCCTGAGGTCTCACTTAAGGTCTCTCTTGAGGTCCCACCTGAGGTCCCACCTGAGGTCACACCTAAGGTCTATCCAAACTCCCTCCTGAGGTCCCTCCTGAGGTCCCTCCACAGGTCTCTCCTGAGAGCCCTCCTAGGTTCTACCTGAGGTCCCTCCTGAGGTCCCGCCTGAGGTCCTGGCCTGAGGTTTGACCTGAGGTCCCACCTGAGGTTTCACCTGAGGTCCCGCCTGAGGTTTTACCTGAGGTCTCTCCTGAGGTCCTACCTGAAATATCTCCTGAGGTCCCAACTGAGGTTACACCTGAGGTCCCTCATGAGGTCCCACCTGAGGTCTATCCAAGCTCCCTCCTGACATCCCTCCTGAGTCCCTCCTGAGGTCTCACTTGAGGTCTCTCCTGAGGTCCTACCCGAGGTCCCACCTGAAGTCTATCCAAGCTCCCTCCCAAGGTCCCTCTTGAGGTCCCTCCTGCGGTCTCACCTGAGGTCTCCTCTGAGGTCTTGCAGGAGCCCTGTTTGGGGAGATGGCTTAAATTGCGGTTGACTATGGGCCATGGAGATTTGGGCATTGCCGCCTTCCGTAGTCTCATGGGACTTGGCCCGGGATCTTGCGGGACGTGGCCCAGGATCTCGAGTGACTTGAGCCGAGATTGCTGATCGGGTCGGCGCCATTTTTTTTGATGGTGTGTGTGATGCGTGTTAGTCGTTGTTAGAGCCAGAGAGAAAAGTTATCAGAATAAAAAGCTGTTTGTCTCCAGTTTGCCTCTGAAATTCTTCCCTCGGCTTCGTTGCTCCAAGCAGCCATCGCTTCAGGCAGCTACAGGTGTTGGCCCATATGGGGACTTCAGAGCGCACAGGTAAAAACTGAAAGGTCTCTAAAGATGGGTTCAAATATAACTGAATCCCAAGTGATAGAGGCTATGCAAAGACTCCTTGATATACCTGACTCTGTTCTTAGTGAGGAGGATATAGAAAAAAGTGAAAGTGATCAAAAAAGCGTAGCTTCCACTGGGCCAACTAAGACCAGTAAAGAGAGTATTAGAAGAGTCCCAAAAATGACAAAAATCCAAGCTATTAGAGCTATTCGGGAGTTATTGGAGATTGCTGAAGGATACTTGCTCTTAATGGAACTGGGCCTCAGGATATTGCTGTCAGTGAAATTAGCAGTGGTGAGGAATCTAGTAAAAGTGATCCTGAGAAAATGAAGAAAAAGAAACTAAAAAAGACCAAGAAAAAGGACCGTCAAGTAGAGGAACCACTTGTGTCCTCTACTCCCCCCATGGGTGGAATCCATTACTGAAAATATGAAGGGTATTACTAGGCATTTGCATACCCTAGAAACAGAAATAAAAAGTCTTTCTGATCACTATGCGCTCTCGAGGGTAACTCACAGATACATTGGGAACTGCCAGCATTTGAAAAGAAAAATGGACAGAGGGTCCATCAGTCAGTAGATTTCAAAACAATAAAAAATCTCAAAGAGGCAGTAATGACTTATGGGCCCCAAGCTCCTTTCACGTTGAGTATGCTGGAGTTCCTTAACACCTTTAGCTTAACCCCCTCAGACTGGAAAAGTCTATGTAAAGCAGCATTAAGCGGGGGGCAATACTTGGTTTGGCGATCGCAATTCCAAAAACTTTGTATAAAAACGGCTAAAAGAAATGCAGCTGCAGGGTTTGGAAACTATAATATAGAAATGCTCACAGGAGAAGGGCAATTCACAGATTTACAGGCTCAAAAAGATTATGACCCAGATGTATATGCTCAGATAAACGCAGCTGCCTTGGAGGCATAGAAATCTGTACAAGGACCTGGGGATCTACAAGGTAGCTTGTCAAAAGTGATTCAAGGACCTAATGAGCCATTTGCTGATTTTGCTGATTGACTTTTGAGAACTGCAGGTAGTGTGTTTGCAGATGTTGATCAAACTATGCCATTAGTTGTTCAATTAGCATACAAAAATGCTAATAAATACTGCCAAGCAGCCATCAGGCCATGGAGAACTAAAAAGGATCTTTCCGTATATATACAACTATGTAAAGATATAAATGACGCCTTTGTCACAGGAAATGTGATTACAGCCTCCATGAGAGGTGCTTCCCCTCGAAATTTCACAAAGGCTAAACCTAGACATTATAATCAATCAGGATATTCCAGGCAAAATTATCATAATCAATCAGGCTATTCTAGGCAAAATCCCAAAAGAGAAATAAGACCAAGCTCATACCGTGCCCCAGGCCGCTGCCCAAGTATAAAAAGGGAAATCATTGGGCCAATAAATGCCATTCAAAGTTTGACATCCATGGAAATCCTTTGTTCAGGAATTCAAAAAACGGGACACGGGGCCCAATACCCCGGGGCCCACAAATATACGGGGCATTGCAGGAGGAGTATCCTCAAACATCCACTCAGATGCTTCCCCGACACAATCCCTACTACCCATCCACTCCCTCACCAGAGGAACAAGAGGAAATGCAAGATTAGACCTCTGTTCCACCACCCGAATAGTGTTAACACCTGAAATGGGGGTTCAACTGATTCCCACAGGAGTCAGGGGACCTCTTCCCTCAGAGACTGTAGGACTTATTATCAGGCGAAGTCCTAAAAACTTATTAGGTTTGCAAATGACCCCGGTGTAATAAACTCAGACTACAAAGGAGAAATAAAAATAATGCTTAGCTCACCCCAAAGTATAAGTTCTGTTAATCAAGGAGATAGAATTGCTCAGTTGCTTCTCCTTCCCAATTTACATAATTCATTTAAAATGAGTATGCCTCAAAAAGGGAACAATAGAAAATTTTGTTCCACTGACTCAAGACCCATGGCTTGCTGGGTTCAAGACTGTTCAAAGAGGCCTATATGAAAAATAAAAATCCAAGAAATAGAAATAGAGAGATTAATAGATACTGGATCTGACTCTTCCATTATTAATTTACGCCAATGGCCCAAGCACTGGCCTCTGCAAAAAGCTTCAACCAGTTTAAGAGGCTTGGGATATAATAACCTCCCAGAAAAAAGTGTGGTAATTTTAAAATGGGAGGATGATGAAGGCCATAAAGGAACATTTCAGCCTTATGTTTTACCTAACCTACTGGTTACTTTATGGGGAAGAGATATTTTATAACAAATGGGAGTACACCTTGCAACCAAGCCTACAAGTGTTAAATGTGAAAATCTACAGGGTAATCTTAACCATAAAAGAAATCATTATCAAAAAGTACAGAGTAATCTTAACCCTAAAAGTAATCATTATCATAAAAGAAAAAGATATTTTTTTTCGGGGCCACTGAGAAAATAATTTTAAAAATACCATGGCTTTCTGATAAGCCAGTGTGGGTCCCTCAGTGGCCCCTATCTAAAGAGAAATTACAAGCGGCCCACCTACTAGTTCAGGAACAATTAGAATCAGGACATATAGAACTTTCCACCTCTCCCTGAAATTCCCCCATATTTGTGATCAAGAAAAAGTCAGGAAAATGGCAATTGTTACATGATCTTAGACAAATTAACAAAACCATGCAAGTTATGGGCCCTACTCAACATGGACTTCCTAGTCCTGTAGCTATTCCAAAAAATTTCCATCTTATTACTCTTGATATAAAGGATTGCTTCTTTTCTATTCCCCTACATCCTCTAGATGCCCCCCAGGTTTGCTTTTTCACTTCCTTCTATTAACAATAATGGCCCTGATCAGAGATATCAATGGAAGGTTTTGCCACAGGGAATGGCTAATAGCCCCACCATAGGCCAAATATATGTGAACAAGGCTATCCAACCCATTAAAAATAAATATCCAAAACTCATGTGTGTACATTACATGGATGATATTTTATTGGCCCAATCTAATTAAAAAATCTTATTTAATATATTCAGTGACATGGTAGAAAATTTAAAAAAATATGGATTATCTATAGCAGAAGAAAAAGTTCAAACCAGATCTCCCATATTATATTTAGGATTTAAAATCATGGATACTTTTGTTAGACCCCCATAAATTTTAATAAATAAAGAACATTTAACCACCCTCAATGATTTCCAAAACCTACTGGGAGACATTAATTGGCTTCGCCCTACACTAAACCTCACTACTGGCCAACTAAAACCTTTATTTGACATCCTTCGCGGAGACCCTGATCCATCTTCACCGCGAACATTGACTCCAGATGCTAGGAAAGCTTTAAAGTTAGTAGAAAAAGCCATTGAAGGAGCTCATTGTGATAGATTTGATTTAACTCAACCGCTGATGTTGATTATTATTTCTTCACAATATACACCCACAGGTGTATTTTGGCAACAAGGGCCTTTATTATGGATACATTTGCCCGTCTCTCCTAAAAGTATAATTGAGTCTTATACCTCCATGGTGGCTAAACTTATTCTTCAAGGACTTAAGACTTCTACTAAAATATTTGGCATTCACCCTGCTACTATTATTACTCCCTATTCATCGTCACAGATTGAATATTTATGCTTCAATGATAATGATTGGGCTATAGCTAAATGCTCTACTTCTGCAAATTTTGATAATCATCTTCCTAACTCTCCTATATTATCTTTTTGTATTAATCATCCTATTATATTTCCACAGGTAATAAAAAATCAACCTATTCCTAAGGCATTTAATGTATTTACAGATGGGTCCTCAAATGGTACTGCTACAGTAGTCACTAAAAAAGAAAATATGACTTACATAACTGCACACAAATCAGCTCAACTAGTGGAATTGGAAGCTGTGGTAAGAGCTCTGGAAAATTTTAGGGACCATCCCGTAAACATTTTTTCAGATAGCCACTATATTGTACAAGCCGTCCCAAAATTAGAGTTAGCAGGACCAATAGCACCTCATACTCCAGCCTTTAAATTGTTTTATCAAATACAAAAACTTTTGTGGGCAAGAAAAGAACCTCTATTCATAGGCCATATTAGAGCACATACTAATTTGCCTGGTCCGGTCCATGAAGGTAATCAAAAGGCTGATGACCTTACAAAAACAATATTTATACTTTCAGTGCTCCAACAAGCTACTTTATTTCACTCCCAGCTTCATGTCAACAGCACCACCTTGCAACGTAGGTTTAAAATCACAAAGGAGCAAGCCAGAACAATTGTAAAAGATTGTAAATCTTGTATGACACATTTGCACAATCCTCATTTCGGCGTTAACCCTAGAGGATTAATGCCCAATCATTTGTGGCAGATGGATGTTACTCATGAGCCAAGTTTTGAAAAATTGAGATTTATTCATGTGACCATAGATACATGCTCAGGCATGATTTTTGCTTCCTTACATTCTGGAGAAAAAGTTAAAGATGTTACATCTCATTGTTTGCAAGCTTTTGCTGCATTGGGCATCCCCAAAATGCTTAAAACAGATAATGGCCCTGCATATATGTCCTCATCTTTCAAACAGTTTTGCGCAAAATTCAATATATCCCATAAAACAGGCATCCCATACAATCCTCAGGGTCAGGGCATTATTGAAAGAGCAAACCGAACACTGAAAATTATGTTATTAAAACAAAAAGAAGGAAATTGGAAAAGTCCTAAGGACAGATTGGCAGTTGCCCTGTTTACCTTAAATTTTTTAACTTTAGACTCTAATGGTTATTCTGCTGGAGACAGACTTTGGAATCCACACCAACAACATAAACCTTTGGTTTTACTGGAAGGATGTTCTTTCAGGTACATGGAAGGGTCCAGATCCAGTATTAATTTGGGGGAGAGGATCTGTTTGTGTTTTTCCAAAACACGAATCCTCTCCAATATGGATACCACCTAGATTAATTAAGCAGGTACCACATCAAAATGATCAAGATGAAGTTGTTGAAGAATCAAGATTAATAAAAAAGGTACAAAATCAAGAGGACCAAGATGAAGATATGGAATGATTCCCTCAAAAGAGTCCTTCAAAATATTTCACAACTTAAGTGTCATTCCTCCCAGCCGGGACGAGGAGATCTCTCTTTAGTGTGCACACAATTGTATTTTTTTTTTTTTCTTTTTATACATGTCTTTATGTCTGTACATTTGTCTACATTTCATGTTAATGTGACATCACGAATATATGTTTGTATGTTTGTGCGTCTGTCCAGTGTGATGTCACAAATAACAAAGCACTTGTGAAAAAAATATATATATATATGGATCCAAATAACTTTAATTCATTTTAGGTTAAGAGTATTCAATTAAGAGTAAATAATTTTATAAATGAAGGTACTTTCAATTTTGATTTATAGGTGTCCCTGGGACTTCTCTTTAGCAAACAATATGACTAGTGCTATATAACCTGATATTTTGGTGTTTTGACATAAGATTGTTTATTTGTTATTAACTTCATTTGTTTAATAGCTCATTAATTCAATTATCTCAACAGGTAAAAGATTGCTCTGTATACAGAGACTCGAGGGTTCCAGCTAACAAATTATTTCTCCAAAGTGCCTTTACCTTTTCTTTAATCTATTTTTAATGCAGTAATTACCCTCAGTCTTTCTTTGTTTTGTTCTAAATATGATATTTTGCCAACTTATGTTTGTAGAAGCTCAACCAGCGATGTGTGTGAACAAAAATCAACTTTAATTTTTCTAATCTAATTATTCTATTTTGTAGTTTGACAACTCGCCTCTTGACTCAGTGCTGCAATAGCACTACC
This sequence comes from Tamias sibiricus, assembly GCA_025594165.1. Taxonomy (NCBI): domain Eukaryota; kingdom Metazoa; phylum Chordata; class Mammalia; order Rodentia; family Sciuridae; genus Tamias; species Tamias sibiricus. Next base: position 5,103,267 of record CM046671.1, on the reverse strand, counting down.
TTTCCTTTAATAATAGATGCTTGAGTTTCTAGGTAGCAGGCCCTGATGATTTGCCGGTGGCATTGTCTAGACAGGGATTGCGGTCGCCGCAAGCATCCCTGCTGCTCAAGCATCAAACAACCTCACCAACAGTGTGGCCTCTGCTCTACATGCATGGGGCTTCCTACATCAACGTGTTATAACAAGTAGACATTTTGATCTTTCATTGTTTAGGACTTTACGAGACAATGCCTTGCGGGTATTTGTCTAAAAAATTCAGTGTGTTACTTGATAAAATTTAGGGCAGCTGATTTGTTTAAACAATTTGATATGCTATGCAATTTGGCTCATCACCAAAAGGCTTGTTGCCTTAAAGCCGTAACATCTCCTCACAGTTAGATGGCTGTTAGTCATCGTACACAGTCGATCCTGAAGGGCTCCATTGGATGGCTGGTTAGCCAATTACGGGTAAGATCCCCAGAGGGAGACAACCTAAGACAGACACAGTCACACGGGACAGTCTCATGTGGCCGACATATCAACCTAAGACAAAAGTCAAGGGCACAGCCTTGATTATCTGATGACGGGTAAGAATGTTGGTTGCACATAGACGTCCTAGAACATCCCCTCTTTTAAAACAAAAGGGGGGAAATGCAGGAGCCCTGTTTGGGGAGATGGCTTAAATTGCGGTTGACTATGGGCCATGGAGATTTGGGCATTGCCGCCTTCCGTAGTCTCATGGGACTTGGCCCGGGATCTTGCGGGACTTGGCCCAGGATCTCGAGTGACTTGAGCCGAGATTGCTGATCGGGTCGGCACCATTTTTTTGGTGGTGTGTGGTGCGTGTTAGTCGTTGTTAGAGCCAGAGAGAAAAGTTATCAGAATTAAAAGCTGTTTGTTTCCAGTTCGCCTCTGAACTTCTTCCCGCGGCTTCGTTGCTCCAAGCGGCCATCGCTTCAGGCAGCTACAAGGTCTCTCCTGAGGTCCCACCTGAGGTCCCTCCAGAGGTCCCGCCTGAAGTCCCACCTGAGATCTCTCCTGAGGTCCTACCTGAAATCTCTCCTGAGGTCTCAACTGAGGTCCCACCTGAGGTCTATCAAAGCTCCCTTTTGTGGTCCCTCCTGAGTCCCTCCTGAGGTCTCTCCTGAGGCCTCTCCTGAGGTCCCTCCTGAGGTCCCTCCAGAGGTGCCACCTGAGGTCTCTCCTGAGGTCCCACCTGAGGTCTCTCCTGAGGTTTCTCCTGAGGTCCCATCTGAGGTCTCTCCTGAGGTCCCATCTGAGGTCCCACCTGATGTCTAGGCCTGAGGTCCCACCTGAGGTCCCACCTGAGGTCTCTCCTAAGGTCCCTCCTGAGGTCCCACCTCTGGTCCCTCCTGAGATCCTTCCTGAGATCTCTCCTGAGGTCCCACCTGATGTCCAGGCCTGAGGTCTCACCTGAGGTCCCACCTGAGGTCCCTCCTGAGGTCCCACCTGAGGTCTCTCCTGAGGTTTCTCCTGAGGTCCCATCTGAGGTCCCACCTGATGTCCAGGATTGAGGTCCCACCTGAGGTCCCACCTGATGTCTCTCCTAAGGTCCCTCCTGAGGTCCCACCTGAGGTCTCTCCTGAGATTCCACCAGAGATCCCATCTGAGGTCCCACCTGATGTCCAGGCCTGAGGTCCCACCTGAGGTCACACCTGAGTTCACACCTGAGGTCTCTCCTGAGGTCCCTCCTGAGGTCCCACCTGAGGTTGCCAAGAAGAGGGTCTACTTCAAATTCTGCTGAATCTCCCAATTTGCAGCCACCAGGGCAAGAAGATCCCAGGCCTCGTCCTCCTGACCGTGGACTCTGGAAGCCCACTCTCCTCCTCACACCTCAGCTGAGGATCGGGGATACAGAGGATAAAGACATGACACAGGTGTGCCTGGGGCACAGTCCACCTCAGAGAAACCTGCTCATTTTCCTTTATAAGCAGAGGTTCCATAACTGAAGGGGCGGAGACATGCCCATGAGTTAGGGGCCACTGTGAATGTCTGATTATCATCCTGGATGATAAGCGTCATATAGTTCTGTAAATATAATTTGCTTTAGGAATTTTTATGATACATGTAAAAATATACCCAAATTATAAATGATTATATAATGATCACACATTACATGTTTTATATAAACACACAGCACAAGCTATCTATAAATTTAAATGCAAATAAATAGAATCTGTTTATGGACATTTATTTGCACACAGGCACTGATTCGAGCAGTGTCCTGAGTGCTGCATCTCACCTGTTATCACCCCATCTGACAGATGAAGAAACTGAGGCAGAGCAACTCACCTCAAACCCTGCAGCCACTGTGACCCCTGTGGTGAGGACTGCAGCAGACATCCCAGCGTCCTCAGCCTGGCGTCCCCAGCTCCCAGCCCCCAGCACACCACCATGAGGACAGTGGCCTCTGGTGTGGCTCCATGGCCCTGCCCCTCTCTGGGTGGCATCTTCAGCCCCTGTTGGTGGTGCAGCAAGAATCTGTCTTCAGCCCCCAAAACACACTCTCAGATCACCTGGATGCCACTGTGCCCCGCATGTCCCGTGCTGAGCCCCACGTCACACCCTTTCCGGTGGCCACCCTGAACGGCCCTCCCTCCTCGCCCCTCCTCTGCAGCCTCCAGAAGCCTCTCCACCCACCTCCCTCCCCAGAGCCTCGGGATGATGATCCTGAGCTCAGCCCTGCACTCCCGACGTCCCCCTGTGCCCCGCGTCCTCCCCCATGGCCCCACAGACGACCCCCTCTCTGAAGGTCAAGGCTCTGCTGCTCGCATGCTCTGTGGTGGAGTGGCTGGAGGATGTCCACTCAGCAGGCGCACCACTGTGCAAACGAAACACCAGCGGTGGCATCCGATGCCATCAGGAAGACGGCATTAGACCCCAGGATTCCATCCACTTCCAGCACACACCCCTCCTTGTGCTGGACCACCGCGTCAGTCGTCTCACAACAGCGCCTGGGTGGCGTCCTGGCAGTCGTCGCTGGATCCGATGCAGACGCAGTAAGAGCTGAGGTCATTGGCCACCAGCTCTGGCCAGTGGCCGCCAGACCTGAGCTCGGGGCAGACAGTGGCCTCACCAGCAGGCCCTGCCCCGGGGCTCTCAGTGGAGCGAGAGAACGCGCGCTCCTCCCCTTCCCACCCCCAGTAAGACCCCCGAGGCCACCCAACTTACACAGAGAAGAAGCCTGTTTAGGGTCACCTGGTGAAGGTGCAAGGTCAAGGGCCACATCTGGTGGTGGCCTTTCCCCGGGCAGTCTCAAGGCGTGCAGAGCGTCACATCTGTAGCCTCTGGTCTCTGTCCCCTTACAAAGCTGCTGTGGTTCAACCGTGAGGCTCCGCCCTGATGACATTATCTGAGCCCAACCCCCTCCCGAAGGTCCCATCTCTCAACACCTCGGCAGGACTGAGCTCCCACCCTGCCCAGGCCACTCACGTTAAGACTGAAGTCACACCCCGCGTGAGTTCCGGGGGACAAACATGCTCAAACCCTAACAGCACAAGCCCTGTGCCTCAGTCAGTGTCTGAGGGATAAGACTCAGGTAGCAGGGCGCCCAGGCATTGCCCCCGACCCCGGCCCAGGAGCTGTCCCTAGAGGGACAGACTCCCAAGGTCCTCCTTCCTCTTGGTTAAGGAACTGAAAGACCCCTCGATGCCCCTTGAAAATGCCAGACCCCAAGAACTGGCCGCCGTGGCTCTTCCTGCTCTGGTGTACACGGAAGCCCTGCGCACTCCTCTCTCAAAGGGTCTCCCTCTAGAGACCTCGACCACGACTGTCACACTAGGTCTCGCTCCCTCTAGAGACCTCGACCATGACTGTCACACTAGGTCTCGCTCCCTGTTCAGTAGCAATCGCCCTGCCCCCAGATGAGGCCCCGGAGCAGGACACAGCCCCGCTCTGTGGGCATCGGCTCCTGCAGCCCCATGTGCCGAGAAGTGGAGGCTGTGCCCCCGGGCTGGCCGCGGGACTGGCCTCCCCACAGCAGGCTGCAGGAAGAGAGTGGTCAGTTCAGAGCCCAGGGCTCCAGCCGGCCACCTCCCCAACACGGGGCTACAGTCAGCACCCGCAGAGCTGCCTGCCTGACCCCCAGCTGTCCCCCCAGCTGTGCAGGTGTGAACCCAGGCAAGACCAGAAGGACCGCCCAGCCGGCCACCGACTCCTGGACATTAGTAAGGGCACTGCGGTGAGCCCCCCATTTGGAGCAATTTGTCATGTATCAACAGGGAAGTGACACTCTCCTCCAATGCGAGACCGGAGGTAAGATAGGGTCATTGTCCACCCCTGCCCCACAAGGGACTTCCTCTCTTTGTTGACCCAGCAGGGAAGCAGAGGGGTACGTTCACAGCAGGCAGAAAGCCCAGCTCTGGGCGGCCTGCTGTCAGCCTGGGAGCCTGTGTCCCACCAGGGAGACGAGCCTGGTGACCCCTCGCAGGAAGATGGGGTCCTGATACCACGCAGCACAGCCGCTGCGGAAGGGAGACGCTGCTCCTGGCCCGCCCCGCCCCAGTCTCCAGCCTCCTCCTCCCACCCCAGTCTCCAGCCTCCTCCTCCCACCCCAGTCTCCAGCCTCCTCCTCCCACCCCAGTCTCCAGCCTCCTCCTCCCACCCCAGTCTCCAGCCTCCTCCTCCCACCCCAGTCTCCAGCCTCCTCCTCCCTGCTCCTGGCCCCCCCACCCCCAGTCTCCAGCCTCCTCCTCCCAGCTCCTGGCCCGCCCCTCCACCCCAGTCTCCAGCCTCCTCCCCCCACCCCAGTCTCCAGCCTCCTCCTCCCACCCCAGTCTCCAGCCTCTTCCTCCCTGCTCCTGACCTGCCCCACCCCAGTCTCCAGCCTCCTCCTCCCAGCTCCTGGCCCGCCCCAGTCTCCAGCCTCCTCCTCCCAGCTCCTGCCCCGCCCCAGTCTCCAGCCTCCTCCTCCCACCCCAGTCTCCAGCCTCCTCCTCCCTGCTCCTGACCCGCCCCACCCCAGTCTCCAGCCTCCTCCTCCCTGCTCCTGGCCCGCCCCACCCCAGTCTCCAGCCTCCTCCTCCCTGCTCCTCGCCCACGTTGAAATGTCTGTGACTGTCTCCTCCCTTGCAGTCCAGAGCACTCCCGACCCGCACAGCGCCAGCAGCCTCGCCCGCCAGGCCTCCTCCGCCTGCCAACAGACCTGCGTTGGCACTGTGCTCCCAGCGCTCTGCCCTGCGACAAACACCGAGGGACTGGAGGGGCCATGTCTGTTTGGCTCTTGGCTTCAGAGGCCCCAGCCTGGTCACTTGGCCCTGTGGGCAGTGGCGGCACAACACAGCCCGTGGAGGTGGGGCGGGCCAGGAGCAGGTGGACACCCCGTCACCCACAAGCAGCTGGTGTGCTCTAGGAAACCTCCTGGGGTCCAGGGTTAAGGGAGGTGCCCACAGGTGTCGGGGGCCAAGCTGAGCGTCTGCTGCCACCTGCTCCCTCCTCTGGTGGCCTCGAGGTGGACGATCTTGACTCAGTGGTTCGAGGTACGGCTGTTGGCAACAATGCAATAGGATCCGCATCCCGCGGAAGCCCTGGTTTGGATTTTCAGTGCTGACCCGTTCCCCGGGAGGTCAACACCAGCCCACCCTCCCAGTAGCCGCGCCTCGGCCTGGGGCCCCGGGAGTGTGCTGCGCTGCTGGGCGGGGGGCTCAAGGGAGCACCCCCACGCAGCTCCACTGAAGGAGCCGCCCCCTGCGGTGGGCTCCCAGGGCACGACCCCTCCTTGGGGACATCTGCCTCCAGGAGCTCAGGCACCATGCCCTAAGTGAGGGGTCTCGGGCTTCGTTTCTGTTGTCTCATTGCTGCTTTTTGTGTTTATCATTTCAAAAGTTTTATTTTCTCTCATTTGATGAAGAACACGTGATCAATATGCTAATAACACCCAAAAAACAACCAGGAAGCAAGAAAATTTCACTTAAAACTCTACCATCCTGACAGTGTGAAAGTCCCCTTGTCACCACTCGAGGCCACATAGGAGCACTGTGCCCACACCGCCACCACGGGACCTTTCTAGAAATAGCTCTGGGTGTGGGGTTGCTGTGCTCCTTGTTTTTCTTCTCTTCTGTCTTGTTTCCTGCTCCATCCTAGTCCAATGCCATAATTTTTTCATTTTGTTGGTTTCCACGCATTCTCATATTTTGGTGAGTCAAGCCATATATATACCCCGCCCCCACCCTTTTTTTTCTTTTTCCTTTAAATTTTTCTTGGATATTCTCACTTTGTTTTCTAAATATAATTTTGGAAAAACTGAATTCTTACAACCTTAAATCTTCCCATCAGGGAATGCCTCCTTTGTACAATACTACAGCTTTCATGTTAACATACCCCTAACCACTGTGTGGTTTTTGTGACCCTGACGAACACTTTGTTTCGTGTGCTGTTTGGGATATATATAAGAGCTTTACCCACGCCAACTAAAACGATTGTTTTTTTGTATGGTAAACCTATCTAATCGATTCTTTCTTACCAAATTGCAAATTGCCCTCAAATCCTAACCATTTTTACTAGTGTTTCTTGGCTTCTTCTGGGTACATAATCACTAAAAAAATTTTTAGTTTATTCAATTTATGCCAATTACTTCAACTGCTTGCATTCACTCACCAGACCCTCTAAAATACTGTTATTAACTAGCAATAGTGCTCGACCCTACTTGTTCCTGTTTTTACTTGAAACGGATTTAGGATTTTATATTTTAGAATTATATTTGCAATAAGATATGAGTATGCAAAAGTATCAGTCAAGCGCTGAGCTCAGCAAATAACGGCCCATGAGCCCAATGTACCATGCACTTTTGTTAATAAAATTTATTAAAACACAGGCATGCACGTTCACCTACCTGTGACCTGTGGCTGCTTTTTGCTACAGGGGTGCAGGAGCCCTGTTTGGGGAGATAGCTAAGATTGTGGTTGACTATGGGCCATAGACATTTTTGGGCATTTCCGCCTTCCATAATCTCACGGGACTTGGCCTGGGATCTCGTGGGACTTGGTCGAGGATCTCGAGAGATTTGAACGGTGACTCAGCAGATCGAGCTAGCACCATTGCTGCTCGGGCGCATGGGAAGAGACCAGAGAGAGAAAAAGACAGGGTTATCGCTATTGTATAGATATATTGTAGTTTCTTGTAAGAGTAGGTGCCTTGGTTTCTTGTGAGAGTGTGTATGTGGTGTTAGAAATTACAAGAGACAGAGACAGAAAGATTAAAGAATATTTTCGTCTCCATCCTGTCTCCGGACTCCTTCCCGCGGCGCTGCCGTTCCAGGCTGCAATCCCTTTCCGGCGACAACAGTTGGTGGCCCGTACGGGGAATTCAACACGGCAGGTAAGAACTGAGAAACCTCGCAGGAGTCTCTAGTCAGAGCGGTTTAAAATGGGTTCGAAAATAACTAAGACTCAAGTGTACGAGGCTCTTGATGAATTCTTTGATATAGATGAGTCTGTCATTAGTGAGGAGGATTTAGAAAACAGTGAAGGCGATCATGAAAGCGTAGATTCCGCTGAGTCAACTAAGACCAGTAAGGAGAGTATTAGAAGCGTCCCCAAAATGACAAAGATCCGAGCTGCTAAAGCTATTCAAGATTTATTAGAGATACTTCAAGGATACATGGTCTCAATTGAACCTGGGACTCAGGATGTTACTGAGTCAGTTAGGACCAATGAGAGTAGTAGTAGTGAGGAGGAATTAACTAAAGGTGATTTTGAGAAAATGAACAAAAGGAAATTAAGGAAGACCAAGATAAGGGATCATCAAGTGGAGGAACTTGTGTCCTCTACTCCCCCATGGGTGAAATCAATTACAGAAAATATGAAGGGTATCACTAGGCGTTTGCATGCCCTAGAAACAGAAATAAAAAGTCTTTGTGAGCGCTTATGTGCTCTCGAGGGTAACTCACAGATACGTTGGGAACTGCCAGTATTTGAATATGAAAATGGACAGAGGGGCCACCAGCCAGTAGATTTCAAAACAATAAAAAATCTCAAAGAGGCAGTAATGACTTATGGACCCCAAGCTCCTTTCACGTTGAGTATATACTGGAGTCCCTTAACACCTTTAGCTTAACCCCCGCAGACTGGAAACGTCTATGTAAAGCAACATTAAGTGGGGGACAATACTTGGTTTGGCGATCACAATTTCAAGAACTTTGTATAGAAACAGCTAAAAGAAATGCAGATGCAGGGTTTGGAGACCATAATATAGAAATGCTCACAGGAGAAGGGCAATTCGCAGACGTACAGGATCAAAAATATTATACCCCAGGAGTATATGCTCAGATAAACGCAGCTGCCTTAAAGGCATGGAAAACTGTACAAGGACCTGGGGATCTACAAGGTAGCTTGTCCAAAGTAATTCAAGGACCTAATGAACCATATGCTGAATTTGCTGATCGATTTTTGAGAACTGCAGGTAGAGTTTTTGGAGACATTGATCAAGTTATGCCATTAGTTGTCCAATTAGCATACGAAAATGCTAATAAGTATTGCCAGGAAGCCATCAGGCCATGGAAAAATAAAAAGGATCTTTCCATATATATACAATATGTAAAGATATAAATGATGCCTTTGTCACAGGGAATATGATTGCAGCAGCTGTGAGAGATGCTGCCCCTCAAAATTTTACAAGAGTTCAACATAGACATTATAATCAATCAGGATATTCTAGGCAAAATTATCAAAATCAATCAGGCTATTCTAGGCAAAATCCTAAAAGAGAAATAAGACCAAATTCATACCGTGCTCCAGGTTGCTGCCCCAGATGTAAGAAAGGAAATCATTGGGCCAATAAATGCTATTCAAAATTTGACATCCATGGAAATCCTTTGTTCAGGAATTCAAAAAACGGGGCAAGGGGCCCAATGCCCCGGGGCCCACAAATGTACGAGGCATTGGAGGAGGAGTATCCTCAAGCATCCACTCAGATGCTTCCCCGACACAATCCCTATTACCCATCCACTCCCTCACCAGAGGAACAGGAGGAAATGCAGGATTAGACCTCTGTTCCACTGCCTGAATAGTGTTAACACCTGAAATGGGGGTTCAACTGATTCCCACAGGAGTCAGGGGACCTCTTCCCTCAGGGACTGTAGGACTTATTATCGGGCAAAGTCCTGAGAGCTTATTATGTTTGCAAGTGACCCCAGGCGTAATAAACTCAGACTATAAAGGGGAAATAAAAATAATGCTTAGCTCACCCCAAAGTATAAGTTCTATTAATCAGGGAGATAGAATTGCTCAGCTGCTCCTCCTTCCAAATTTACATAAGTCATTTAAAATGAATATGCCTCTAAATAGGAACAATAGAGGATTTTGTTCCATTGATTCGAAACCATGGTTTGCTGGGTTCGGGACTGTACAAGGAGGCTGATGTGTAAAATAAGAATCCAAGGAATAGAAATAGAGGGTCTTATAGATACTGGAGCTGATTCTTCCATCATTAATTTACGTCAATGGCCCAAATACTGGCCTCTGCAAAAAGCTTCAACCAATTTAAGAGGCTTGGGATATAATAACCTCCCAGAAAAAAGTGCAGTAATTTTAAAATGGGAGGATGATGAAGGACATAAAGGCACGTTTCAGCCTTATGTTTTACCTAATCTACCAGTTACTTTATGGGTAAGAGATATTTTACAACAAATGGGAGTACACCTTGCAACCAAACCTGCAGGTGTTAAATGTAAAAATCTACAGAGTAATCTTAACCCTATAAGAAATCATCAAAAAGTACAGGGTAAGCTTAACCCTAAAAGAAATCATTATCATATAGGAAAAAAACATTTTTCTTCAGGGCCACTGAGAAAATAATTTTGAAAATACCATGGCTTTCTGATAAGCCAGTGTGGGTCCCTCAGTGGCCCCTATCTAAAGAGAAATTACAAGCGGCCCCACCTACTAGTTCAGGAACAATTAGAAGCAGGACATATAGAACCTTCCACCTCTCCCTGAAATTCCCCCATATTTGTGATCAAGAAAAAAATCAGGAAAATGGCGATTATTACATGATCTTAGACAAATTAATAAAACCATGCAAGTCATGGGCCCTACTCAACATGGACTTCCGAATCCTATAGCTATTCCAAAAAATTTCCATGTTATTAGTCTTGATATAAAGGATTGCTTCTTTTCTATTCCCCTACATCCTCTGGATGCCCCCAGGTTTGCCTTTTCAGTTCCTTCTATTAACAATAATGGCCCTGATCAGAGATATCAATGGAAGGGTTTGCCACAGGGAATGGCTAATTAGCCCCACCATAGGCCAAATATATGTGGACAAGGCCATCGAACCCATTAAAAATAAATATCCAAACCTCATGTGTCTACATTACATGGATGATATTTTACTGGCCCACCCTAATCAAAAAAATCTTATTTAATATATTCAGTGACATGGTAGGAAATTTAAAAAAATACGGATTATATATAGCAGAAGAAAAAGTTCAAACCAGATCTCCCATATTATATTTAGGATTTAAAATCATGGATACTTTTGTTAGACCCCCATAAATTTTTAATAAATAAAGAACATTTAACCACCCTCAATGATTTCCAAAAACTACTGGGAGACATTAATTGGCTTCGCCCTACACTAAACCTCACTACTGGCCAATTAAAACCTTTATTTGATATCCTTCGAGGGGACCCTGATCCATCCTCACCGCGAACATTGACTCCTGATGCTAGGAAAGCTTTAAAGGTAGTAGAAAAAGCCATCGAAGGAGCTCATTGTGACAGATTTGATTTAACTCAACCGCTGATATTGATTATTATTTCTTCACAATATACACCCACAGGAGTATTTTGGCAACAAGGGCCTTTATTATGGATACATTTGCCTGTCTCACCTAAAAGCATAATTGAGTCTTATACCTCCATGGTGGCTAAACTTATTCTTCAAGGACTTAAAACTTCTACTAAAATATTTGGCATTCACCCTGCTACTATTATTACTCCCTATTCATCGTCACAGATTGAATATTTATGCTTCAACGATAATGACTGGGCTATAGCTAGATGTTCTACCTCTGCAAATTTTGATAATCACCTTCCTAAGTCTCCTATATTATCTTTTTGTATTAATCATCCTATCATATTTCCACAGGTAATAAAAAATCAACCTATTCCTAAGGCATTTAATGTATTTACAGATGGGTCCTCAAATGGTACTGCTGCAGTAGTCACTACAAAAGAAAATATGACTTACATAACTGCACACAAAATCAGCTCAACTAGTGGAATTGGAAGCTGTGGTAAGAGCTCTGGAACATTTTAGAGACCAGCCCATAAACATTTTTTCAGATAGCCACTATATTGTACAAGCTGTCCCAAAATTAGAGTTAGCAGGACCAATAGCACCTCATACTCCAGCTTTTAAATTGTTTTATCAAATACAAAAACTTTTGTGGGCAAGAAAAGAACCTCTATTCATAGGCCATATTAGAGTACATACTAACTTGCCTGGCCCCTCCATGAAAGTAATCAAAGGCTGATGAACTTACAAAAACAATATTTATACTTTCAGCGCTACAACAAGCTACTTTATTTCATTCCCAGTTTCCTGTCAACAGCACCACCTTGCAACGTAGGTTTAAAAATCACAAAGGAGCAAGCCAGAACAATTGTAAAAGATTGTAAATCTTGTATGACACATTTGCACAATCCTCATTTTGGTGTTATCCCTAGAGGATTAATGCCCAATCATTTGTGGCAGATGGATGTTACTCATGAGCCAAGTTTTGGAAAATTGCGATTTATTCATGTAACCATAGATACATGCTCAGGCATGATTTTTGCTTCCTTACATTCCGGAGAAAAAAGTTAAAGATGTCACATCTCATTGTTTACAAGCTTTTGCTGCATTGGGCATCCCCAAAATGCTTAAAACAGATAATGGCCCCGCATATACGTCCTCATCTTTCAAAGAGTTTTGCGCAAAATTCAACATATCCATAAAACAGGCATCCCATACAATCCTCAGGGTCAGGGCATTATTGAAAGAGCAAACCGCACACTAAAAAGTTATGTTGTTAAAACAGAAAGAAGGAAACTGGAAAAATCCTAAGGACAGATTGGCAGTTGCCCTGTTTACCTTAAATTTTTTAACTTTAGACTTGATGGTTATTCTGCTGGAGACAGACATTGGAACCCACATCAATAACATAAACCTTTGGTTTACTGGAAGGATGTTCTTTCAGGTACATGGAAAGGTCCAGATCCAGTATTAATTTGGGGGAGAGGATCTGTTTTTGTTTTTCCAAAGCATGAATCCTCTCCAATATGGATACCATCTAGATTAATAAAGCAGGTACCAAATCAAAAGGATCAAGATGAAGTTGTTGAGGAATCAAGATTAATAAAAAAAGGTACAAAATCAAGAGGACCATGATGAAGATATGGAATGATTCCCTTAAAAGAGTCCTTCAAAATATGTCACAACTTAAGTGTCATTCCTCCCGGCTGGGACGAAGAGATCTCTCTTTAGTGTGCACACAATTGTATTTTTTTTATATATATATGTGTGTTTATGTCTGTGTATTTGTCTAAATTTCATGTTAATGTGACGTCACAAATATATGTTTGTATGTGCGTCTGTCTGTCCAGTGTGACATCAAAAATAACAAAGCGCTTGTGAATATTTATATATATATATATATATATATATATATATATATATATATGGATCCAAGTAACTCTAATTCATTTAAGTTTAAGAGTATTCAAATTGGGTAAATAATTTAATAAGTGAAGGTACCTTCAATTTTGTTTTATAGGTGTCCCAGGGATTTCTCTTTAGCGAAAAATATGACTAGGGCTGTATAACCTGATATTTTGGTGTTTTGACATAAGGTTGCTTATTTGTTATTAACTTCATTTGTTTAATAAATGATTAATTTCAATTATTTCAACAGGTAAAGGACTGCTGTGTATGCAGAAACTCAAGAGTTCCAGCTAACAAATTATTTCTCCAAAGTGCTTTTAGTTTTTCTTTAATCTATCTTTAATACAGTAAATACCCTCAGTCTTTCTTTGTTTTGTTCTAAATATGATGTTTTGCCAGCTTATGTTTGTCGGAGCTCAGGCTGCAATATGTGTGAGCAGAAATCAACTTTAATTTTCTAATCTAATAATTCTATTTTTTAGTTTGACAACTCGCCTCTTGACTCAGTGCTGGAATAGCACTGCCTTTCCTTTAATAATTGATGCTTGAGTCTCTAGGGAGCGGGCCCTGAAGATTTGCCGGTGGCATTGTCTAGACATAAAAAAGACGGCTGCTGCTACAGCTGCAGGGATCGCGGTCGCTGCAAGCATCCCTGCTGCTCAAATGTCAAACAACCTCACCAGCGGTGTGGCCTCTGCTCTGCATGCATGGGGCCTCCTAGATCTACGTGTTATAACAAGTGGACATTTTGATCTTTCATTGTTTGGGACTTCATGGGACAGTACCTTGGGGGTATTTGTTTAGAGAACTCAGTGTGTTACTTGATAGAACTTAGGGCAGCTGATTTTGTTTAAAGAATTTGATATGCTATGCAATTTGGCTCGTCACCAAAAGGCTTGTTGCCTTAAAGGGGGAAATGCAGGAGCCCTGTTTGGGGAGATAGCTAAGATTGTGGTTGACTATGGGCCATAGACATTTTTGGGCATTTCCGCCTTCCATAATCTCACGGGACTTGGCCTGGGATCTCGTGGGACTTGGTCGAGGATCTCGAGAGATTTGAACGGTGACTCAGCAGATCGAGCTAGCACCATTGCTGCTCGGGCGCATGGGAAGAGACCAGAGAGAGAAAAGACAGGGTTATCGCTATTGTATAGATATATTGTAGTTTCTTGTAAGAGTAGGTGCCTTGGTTTCTTGTGAGAGTGTGTATGTGGTGTTAGAAATTACAAGAGACAGAGACAGAAAGATTAAAGAATATTTTCGTCTCCATCCTGTCTCCGGACTCCTTCCCGCGGCGCTGCCGTTCCAGGCTGCAATCCCTTTCCGGCGACAACAGTTGGTGGCCCGTACGGGGAATTCAACACGGCAGGTAAGAACTGAGAAACCTCGCAGGAGTCTCTAGTCAGAGCGGTTAAAATGGGTTCGAAAATAACTAAGACTCAAGTGTACGAGGCTCTTGATGAATTCTTTGATATAGATGAGTCTGTCATTAGTGAGGAGGATTTAGAAAACAGTGAAGGCGATCATGAAAGCGTAGATTCCGCTGAGTCAACTAAGACCAGTAAGGAGAGTATTAGAAGCGTCCCCAAAATGACAAAGATCCGAGCTGCTAAAGCTATTCAAGATTTATTAGAGATACTTCAAGGATACATGGTCTCAATTGAACCTGGGACTCAGGATGTTACTGAGTCAGTTAGGACCAATGAGAGTAGTAGTAGTGAGGAGGAATTAACTAAAGGTGATTTTGAGAAAATGAACAAAAGGAAATTAAGGAAGACCAAGATAAGGGATCATCAAGTGGAGGAACTTGTGTCCTCTACTCCCCCATGGGTGAAATCAATTACAGAAAATATGAAGGGTATCACTAGGCGTTTGCATGCCCTAGAAACAGAAATAAAAAGTCTTTGTGAGCGCTTATGTGCTCTCGAGGGTAACTCACAGATACGTTGGGAACTGCCAGTATTTGAATATGAAAATGGACAGAGGGGCCACCAGCCAGTAGATTTCAAAACAATAAAAAATCTCAAAGAGGCAGTAATGACTTATGGACCCCAAGCTCCTTTCACGTTGAGTATACTGGAGTCCCTTAACACCTTTAGCTTAACCCCCGCAGACTGGAAACGTCTATGTAAAGCAACATTAAGTGGGGGACAATACTTGGTTTGGCGATCACAATTTCAAGAACTTTGTATAGAAACAGCTAAAAGAAATGCAGATGCAGGGTTTGGAGACCATAATATAGAAATGCTCACAGGAGAAGGGCAATTCGCAGACGTACAGGATCAAAAATATTATACCCCAGGAGTATATGCTCAGATAAACGCAGCTGCCTTAAAGGCATGGAAAACTGTACAAGGACCTGGGGATCTACAAGGTAGCTTGTCCAAAGTAATTCAAGGACCTAATGAACCATATGCTGAATTTGCTGATCGATTTTTGAGAACTGCAGGTAGAGTTTTTGGAGACATTGATCAAGTTATGCCATTAGTTGTCCAATTAGCATACGAAAATGCTAATAAGTATTGCCAGGAAGCCATCAGGCCATGGAAAAATAAAAAAAGATGTTTCCATATATATACAATTATGTAAAGATATAAATGATGCCTTTGTCACAGGGAATATGATTGCAGCAGCTGTGAGAGATGCTGCCCCTCAAAATTTTACAAGAGTTCAACATAGACATTATAATCAATCAGGATATTCTAGGCAAAATTATCAAAATCAATCAGGCTATTCTAGGCAAAATCCTAAAAAGAGAAATAAGACCAAATTCATACCGTGCTCCAGGTTGCTGCCCCAGATGTAAGAAAGGAAATCATTGGGCCAATAAATGCTATTCAAAATTTGACATCCATGGAAATCCTTTGTTCAGGAATTCAAAAAACGGGGCAAGGGGCCAATGCCCCGGGGCCCACAAATGTACGAGGCATTGGAGGAGGAGTATCCTCAAGCATCCACTCAGATGCTTCCCCGACACAATCCCTATTACCCATCCACTCCCTCACCAGAGGAACAGGAGGAAATGCAGGATTAGACCTCTGTTCCACTGCCTGAATAGTGTTAACACCTGAAATGGGGGTTCAACTGATTCCCACAGGAGTCAGGGGACCTCTTCCCTCAGGGACTGTAGGACTTATTATCGGGCAAAGTCCTGAGAGCTTATTATGTTTGCAAGTGACCCCAGGCGTAATAAACTCAGACTATAAAGGGGAAATAAAAATAATGCTTAGCTCACCCCAAAGTATAAGTTCTATTAATCAGGGAGATAGAATTGCTCAGCTGCTCCTCCTTCCAAATTTACATAAGTCATTTAAAATGAATATGCCTCTAAATAGGAACAATAGAGGATTTTGTTCCATTGATTCGAAACCCATGGTTTGCTGGGTTCGGGACTGTACAAGGAGGCTGATGTGTAAAATAAGAATCCAAGGAATAGAAATAGAGGGTCTTATAGATACTGGAGCTGATTCTTCCATCATTAATTTACGTCAATGGCCCAAATACTGGCCTCTGCAAAAAGCTTCAACCAATTTAAGAGGCTTGGGATATAATAACCTCCCAGAAAAAAGTGCAGTAATTTTAAAATGGGAGGATGATGAAGGACATAAAGGCACGTTTCAGCCTTATGTTTTACCTAATCTACCAGTTACTTTATGGGTAAGAGATATTTTACAACAAATGGGAGTACACCTTGCAACCAAACCTGCAGGTGTTAAATGTAAAAATCTACAGAGTAATCTTAACCCTATAAGAAATCATCAAAAAGTACAGGGTAAGCTTAACCCTAAAAGAAATCATTATCATATAGGAAAAAAACATTTTTCTTCAGGGCCACTGAGAAAATAATTTTGAAAATACCATGGCTTTCTGATAAGCCAGTGTGGGTCCCTCAGTGGCCCCTATCTAAAGAGAAATTACAAGCGGCCCACCTACTAGTTCAGGAACAATTAGAAGCAGGACATATAGAACCTTCCACCTCTCCCTGAAATTCCCCCATATTTGTGATCAAGAAAAAATCAGGAAAATGGCGATTATTACATGATCTTAGACAAATTAATAAAACCATGCAAGTCATGGGCCCTACTCAACATGGACTTCCGAATCCTATAGCTATTCCAAAAAATTTCCATGTTATTAGTCTTGATATAAAGGATTGCTTCTTTTCTATTCCCCTACATCCTCTGGATGCCCCCAGGTTTGCCTTTTCAGTTCCTTCTATTAACAATAATGGCCCTGATCAGAGATATCAATGGAAGGTTTTGCCACAGGGAATGGCTAATAGCCCCACCATAGGCCAAATATATGTGGACAAGGCCATCGAACCCATTAAAAATAAATATCCAAACCTCATGTGTCTACATTACATGGATGATATTTTACTGGCCCACCCTAATCAAAAAAATCTTATTTAATATATTCAGTGACATGGTAGGAAATTTAAAAAAATACGGATTATATATAGCAGAAGAAAAAGTTCAAACCAGATCTCCCATATTATATTTAGGATTTAAAATCATGGATACTTTTGTTAGACCCCCATAAATTTTAATAAATAAAGAACATTTAACCACCCTCAATGATTTCCAAAAACTACTGGGAGACATTAATTGGCTTCGCCCTACACTAAACCTCACTACTGGCCAATTAAAACCTTTATTTGATATCCTTCGAGGGGACCCTGATCCATCCTCACCGCGAACATTGACTCCTGATGCTAGGAAAGCTTTAAAGGTAGTAGAAAAAGCCATCGAAGGAGCTCATTGTGACAGATTTGATTTAACTCAACCGCTGATATTGATTATTATTTCTTCACAATATACACCCACAGGAGTATTTTGGCAACAAGGGCCTTTATTATGGATACATTTGCCTGTCTCACCTAAAAGCATAATTGAGTATTATACCTCCATGGTGGCTAAACTTATTCTTCAAGGACTTAAAACTTCTACTAAAATATTTGGCATTCACCCTGCTACTATTATTACTCCCTATTCATCGTCACAGATTGAATATTTATGCTTCAACGATAATGACTGGGCTATAGCTAGATGTTCTACCTCTGCAAATTTTGATAATCACCTTCCTAAGTCTCCTATATTATCTTTTTGTATTAATCATCCTATCATATTTCCACAGGTAATAAAAAATCAACCTATTCCTAAGGCATTTAATGTATTTACAGATGGGTCCTCAAATGGTACTGCTGCAGTAGTCACTACAAAAGAAAATATGACTTACATAACTGCACACAAATCAGCTCAACTAGTGGAATTGGAAGCTGTGGTAAGAGCTCTGGAACATTTTAGAGACCAGCCCATAAACATTTTTTCAGATAGCCACTATATTGTACAAGCTGTCCCAAAATTAGAGTTAGCAGGACCAATAGCACCTCATACTCCAGCTTTTAAATTGTTTTATCAAATACAAAAACTTTTGTGGGCAAGAAAAGAACCTCTATTCATAGGCCATATTAGAGTACATACTAACTTGCCTGGCCCCCTCCATGAAAGTAATCAAAAGGCTGATGAACTTACAAAAACAATATTTATACTTTCAGCGCTACAACAAGCTACTTTATTTCATTCCCAGTTTCCTGTCAACAGCACCACCTTGCAACGTAGGTTTAAAATCACAAAGGAG
This sequence comes from Tamias sibiricus, assembly GCA_025594165.1. Lineage (NCBI taxonomy): Eukaryota > Metazoa > Chordata > Mammalia > Rodentia > Sciuridae > Tamias > Tamias sibiricus. The sequence goes on along the minus strand of CM046671.1, from coordinate 5,084,985 downwards.
CAAGCCAGAACAATTGTAAAAGATTGTAAATCTTGTATGACACATTTGCACAATCCTCATTTTGGTGTTATCCCTAGAGGATTAATGCCCAATCATTTGTGGCAGATGGATGTTACTCATGAGCCAAGTTTTGGAAAATTGCGATTTATTCATGTAACCATAGATACATGCTCAGGCATGATTTTTGCTTCCTTACATTCCGGAGAAAAAGTTAAAGATGTCACATCTCATTGTTTACAAGCTTTTGCTGCATTGGGCATCCCCAAAATGCTTAAAAACAGATAATGGCCCCGCATATACGTCCTCATCTTTCAAAGAGTTTTGCGCAAAATTCAACATATCCCATAAAACAGGCATCCCATACAATCCTCAGGGTCAGGGCATTATTGAAAGAGCAAACCGCACACTAAAAGTTATGTTGTTAAAACAGAAAGAAGGAAACTGGAAAAATCCTAAGGACAGATTGGCAGTTGCCCTGTTTACCTTAAATTTTTTAACTTTAGACTCTGATGGTTATTCTGCTGGAGACAGACATTGGAACCCACATCAATAACATAAACCTTTGGTTTACTGGAAGGATGTTCTTTCAGGTACATGGAAAGGTCCAGATCCAGTATTAATTTGGGGGAGAGGATCTGTTTTTGTTTTTCCAAAGCATGAATCCTCTCCAATATGGATACCATCTAGATTAATAAAGCAGGTACCAAATCAAAAGGATCAAGATGAAGTTGTTGAGGAATCAAGATTAATAAAAAAGGTACAAAATCAAGAGGACCATGATGAAGATATGGAATGATTCCCTTAAAAGAGTCCTTCAAAATATGTCACAACTTAAGTGTCATTCCTCCCGGCTGGGACGAAGAGATCTCTCTTTAGTGTGCACACAATTGTATTTTTTTTATATATATATGTGTGTTTATGTCTGTGTATTTGTCTAAATTTCATGTTAATGTGACGTCACAAATATATGTTTGTATGTGCGTCTGTCTGTCCAGTGTGACATCAAAAATAACAAAGCGCTTGTGAATATATATATATATATATATATATATATATATATATATATATATGGATCCAAGTAACTCTAATTCATTTAAGTTTAAGAGTATTCAAATTGGGTAAATAATTTAATAAGTGAAGGTACCTTCAATTTTGTTTTATAGGTGTCCCAGGGATTTCTCTTTAGCGAAAAATATGACTAGGGCTGTATAACCTGATATTTTGGTGTTTTGACATAAGGTTGCTTATTTGTTATTAACTTCATTTGTTTAATAAATGATTAATTTCAATTATTTCAACAGGTAAAGGACTGCTGTGTATGCAGAAACTCAAGAGTTCCAGCTAACAAATTATTTCTCCAAAGTGCTTTTAGTTTTTCTTTAATCTATCTTTAATACAGTAAATACCCTCAGTCTTTCTTTGTTTTGTTCTAAATATGATGTTTTGCCAGCTTATGTTTGTCGGAGCTCAGGCTGCAATATGTGTGAGCAGAAATCAACTTTAATTTTCTAATCTAATAATTCTATTTTTTTTAGTTTGACAACTCGCCTCTTGACTCAGTGCTGGAATAGCACTGCCTTTCCTTTAATAATTGATGCTTGAGTCTCTAGGGAGCGGGCCCTGAAGATTTGCCGGTGGCATTGTCTAGACATAAAAAAGACGGCTGCTGCTACAGCTGCAGGGATCGCGGTCGCTGCAAGCATCCCTGCTGCTCAAATGTCAAACAACCTCACCAGCGGTGTGGCCTCTGCTCTGCATGCATGGGGCCTCCTAGATCTACGTGTTATAACAAGTGGACATTTTGATCTTTCATTGTTTGGGACTTCATGGGACAGTACCTTGGGGGTATTTGTTTAGAGAACTCAGTGTGTTACTTGATAGAACTTAGGGCAGCTGATTTGTTTAAAGAATTTGATATGCTATGCAATTTGGCTCGTCACCAAAAGGCTTGTTGCCTTAAAGCCACAGCATCTCCCCACAATTGGACGGCTGTTAGTCATCTTACACAGTCGATCCTAAAGGGCTCCATTGGATGGCTGGTTAGCCAATGACAGGTAAGATCCCCAGAGGGGTCAACCTAAGACAGGCACAGTCGCACGGGATAGTCTCATGTGGCCAACATATCAACCTAAGACAGGAGTCAAGGGCACAGCCTTGATTATCCGATGACGGGTAAGAATGTTGGTTGCACATAGACGTCCTAGAGCATCCCCTCTTTTAAAACAAAAGGGGGAAATGCAGGAGCCCTGTTTGGGGAGATAGCTAAGATTGTGGTTGACTATGGGCCATAGACATTTTTGGGCATTTCCGCCTTCCGTAGTCTCACGGGACTTGGCCTGGGATCTCGCAGGACTTGGCCCAGGATCTCGAGAGATTTGAACGGTGACTCAGCAGATCGAGCTAGCACCATTGCTGCTCAGGCGCATGGGAAGAGACCAGAGAGAGAAAAGACAGGGTTATCGCTATTGTATAGATATATTGTAGTTTCTTGTAAGAGTAGGTGCCTTGGTTTCTTGTGAGAGTGTGTATGTGATGTTAGAAATTACAAGAGACAGAGACAGAAAGATTAAAGAATATTTTCGTCTCCATCCTGTCTCCGGACTCCTTCCCGCAGCACTGCCATTCCAGGCTGCAATCCCTTTCCGGCGACAACACAGGGGGAGTGTGGAGCTATCGTGACAGACACCACATGAGCTGCAAAGTCTCAACCGTCTGGTCCACTGCAGGAGAAGTTCTCCAACAACACCTGGTCCAGGCAGGCCACCCCAGTGTCACGTGGCTCCCAAACCTCAGTGGCCTAGCACACTGGTTTCTCTCTCACAGCCAGGTGTGGGTGCCCAGCACACCTCCAGGCCTGCTGTTCCCAGGAGAGGCATGAAGGAGGCTGGGGATCTGCCATCACAACCCCAAGCGTCCCCACGGTGGAGGAAGGGCAGGTGGGCCCTCCCCTGCTCTCCACACCTTGACTGCAGCAGTCGGCACACCCCTCCAGCTCCCCAACCAAACAATTCACCCACCTCCACCCAGAGAGACTTGGGGACACAACCAGCCAGACACCTCGGGAGGAGACAAAGAGCAGGTACTGGTAAGCAGCAAACAAACTTCAGTATTTCAGTAACTCCTTTCCATTCCTACTAAAATGTTCCATGTGGTTTTAAAAGTCCAGCATATCTATTGGTATGTGCCTGTGGGCTTTCTCCATGGCAAATGTAATGCAATAAGTTGTGCTCGTGGACTTTCTGTGAGGAAATTATCTGTATGTTTGCTTCTAGAATAGTCTATTTAGTCAAAGTTTGTTATTTTACAAATTTTGTTTACTGTACATCTGTATATGAAGACTTTTGCAGCTATATTAATAAGTGACATAAAGTAACTGAACTGTTATTTTTCCTTTTTGTACTATCTTCGTTGTGTTTCATGTTAGGGTAGGTCTCAAGCCTGGAATTCATTAGAATCACTAGGAGAATAATCACAGAAAACTGATCTCTAGGCCTAGCTCTTGACCAAGTGAGTCAGAATCTTTGGGTTTTCAGCCTAGACAGCAGTGATTTTTAAAACTCTCTGGTGATTTTAACCATGCAGAACATACTAAGGTTATGTTGGTCATATCTTTTTTGTAAGAAGAGAAAACCATTGTATACTTCAAATTACTCTTCCATGTTTCATATGTAATGTTTGTCATTAAAATTAAAATAATCAAGAAAATTGGGAAAAAAATACCAAGAAAACCAACAAAATGGAAACAAATCCTTTAGATTCCATAGCTATCCTCAATGTCAGATAAGTGGAAACTGTTTTTAAAAGGAAGTTGTAGATATGAAAAATATACCACTCAAAATTAAGAAATTAGTATGTAGGCTTAACCATAGATTAGATACAGCTGAAGAGAGACATGGTAAAGTAGAAAGCAGAACAGAAGAAAATGCCCAAGAATAAATTATAGAAAGACAGTGGAAGTAAATTACAAAAAGAGGTTGAGACACATAGGCGGTAAAACAAGATCTAGCATATAAATAACTGCCTCATTGAGTGAGAAGAAAGAATTAGGGTAGAAGCTTTATTAGAAGAGATAATGATGGAAATTTTTCCAAAACTGATGAAAAGTATAAGTCACAAAGTCTAAAAGACTTTCAATCCCCAAAATGAATAAACAAATAAAACTCCATATTTCATAGCAAAACTGCTAAAACTACTGAAAATCAAAGATGAAGACAATATCTTTTTAAAGCCTTAGGAAAATGGCCAAATTCTTTTAGAGGAGCAATAAATAAACTAATATCTGACTACCTACAGAAATAGAAAAGCCAAAGTGAAGGAATTCCTCAGGCCATGTGCATGGCACTGAAGGAGGATGCTGGACTGTTGGGATATTATAGGGGTTGAGGTCTATAGCCCCCCCACACCTGGGATGGACCTCTTCTGTCTAGCAAAAGAGGCCAGAGGGGCCTACCTCAACGAGGAGACAGGATTGGGAAAGCGAAGGCCGCTGACGCCTCCTCCCCCACCTTCAAAAGACTCAGAGCCACGTTGGGGAGCCCAGTCAGTAGAATGCTGGAACTCGTTTATTGAGGAAGTTGGACGGTCTTATAGAGGACATGGGCCAATCAGCAGAAAGATCATAGGGACACATAAGGAGCATGGGCAGATGTCATTGGCGGAGCCATTGGCCTATTCTTGGGGTAGTTTCAGTTCTCACAGCCACGCCCCCTGCTTAGCCTAGGTCCTGTAACAGGGCGTGGTAATGTGGCAAGCAGCCAGAAAGCCAGAGCTTTTCCATTCCCTTGGCAGACAGTGTAAGGTCTCGACACTTGACTATGGAGCAGGCACACCTGCGTCCTCTCAGAAGCTAGAGGCCTACCTCTGCTGTGAGCCAAGCTCCCTTCAAAGCACACTGGCTAAAGACACCTCCTCTTCTCCTATAAGCTGGGATGTAAAGAATCAAAAGTAGTGGCTCCAGGTGTTCTTGCAAACGAGGCGCTTGGTGGTCCTTGGTGGACGTGTCTGCAAACTGAACATTCTGCCAAGAGGTGTAGAACAGATGGAGAAGAAACAAGAGGGGTGCAGGCGTTCTTGCAAACGAGGCACTTGTCACTGAGGTTTATCAGAAGTAATGGGTACAAGCGTTCTTGCAAACGAGGTGCTTGTCACCCCTTGGACGGGGCGTGTCTGCAAATGGAATGTTCTGCCAAGAGGTATAGAATAGATAGAAAAGAAACATTGCTTGCAAACGAGAATGTTTCTTTCTTGTTTCTTCTGTCTTGAAAAGGAGCAAAGCTCAGTACGCCCCAGCCCAGAGTAGATTAAGAAACCATGAAAAGAGCGGCTATCTACTTGCCACACATTCGCAAACTTGCTGTATTCATTGCTGTTGGCTATTTGCCTTCTTTGTCTGTGGATGTATAAAAGCGCTCTATTTCCGCATTCAACTTGAGTCTGTGTCACTGAACCTGGCTCCTGGCGTGGTGTTTTCGCCGTCACACTCACCTTCCTGGACCCTGCTGGACTACTCTATGTTCCACTTGCAACACCAAAGATAATAATTTTAAAGGGATGAAGGAAAATAAATTAAAATCTAGAATTGAATACCCAATTAAAATATCCTTCAAGAATAAAGGTGACTAAAAACAACAAATTTCTTAAAATACATAAAATAAATATATAAATAAAATAAATTTCCTTTCTAATTATCAAAAAAGAATGAAAATGATTTAATAACATTTTCAGTTTTAAAAAATTAAAAAGAAAAGGTATACATAGGCAGGTTATGAATCCTCAGACTGCTCTGGCAGAGTTTTCTACAGTGTCACGTGGTTGGTGGCCAGAGTTTCCCATTCTCTCTCAGCTTGGCCATGGAAACAGGACGGACATCTTTGGTCAACTGCAGGGGTTGGAAGGATGTCAAGAGAAAGTGGTTCAGGGTGAAGAGGCTGGACTTCCTGCAAATGTGGGCATGTGGCAGCTGACATGTTTCCATAAGAAAAAAAAAGTGTGACTATACACATATTGGTGAAATGTCACACCTGTACCTTTGTACTACATAAAATTTAACAAGTCACTTAAATAAATTAGGGCTACTTTTGTTTCCCTCACAAGACATGAAATTTGAAGGCAGCACAATAATGCTGTCTGGATTCAACAGTCCAAATGTGCCAAGGCTGAGAGGTCTGTGATTCTCTTAGTCTTCAGTCCATGGCCTTAAGATGCCACTAAAGGTGGAGCCAATCAAATTCATGCTTCAATCTGGAGAAAGAAGGCACGAAAGAAAGGAAGGAAGGAAGGGAGGGAGGGAGGGAGGGAGGGAGGGAGGGAGGGAGGGAAAACAGTGAAAGCTAAAATAGCAATATAAGTCTTCCCAGAGGGCTGGGGTTGAGACTCAGCACTAGAACGCTCACCTAGCACGTGGATGGCCTGGGTTCAATCCTCAGCACCATGTAAGAATAAAGGCATTGTGTACAGCTGAAACAAATATATATTTTGTTAAAAAGAATCTTCCCACAAGTATCCAAGAGCCTTCCACTCCTGACTGTTCAGAATGGTATCACATGTCCCTCCTCCCCAATGCAAAGGAAGCCACAAAAAGTAACTTTTTAGTGTGCACAGCCATTGCACGGGGATCCATTGCTCTGACTCCCTATGCAAAACCTGACTGTAATTCCTGCTTGGAATTCCAAAGTGTCTTTAATCTGAGTGGTGAAAGCCTTCTTAAAAATTGCATTCCATTCTGCAAAAGTCTGGATGGTGGTTCTTTTGTTTGTTGTTTGTTTGTTTGTTTTGCTTGCCTGCTTTTTGCAGATGCCTCCAAGATAAATTTGAAGAACATGGTTTGGGCACCACAAATATTGTTTTATTCTTTAGGTTCACTTAGAAGTCAAAGAACATTATTAGAAAGTGGCACGTTTGGAATAAACATGAAACTATTTCCCCCAAAAAAAGTTAGTCTTCTTTTCTCTCTCCTTCTCCTAGTACCACCAGGCTCCCCTCTTTTCCACTAAGGAAGAATGAGGAAATGTAAGTATCGACTCTCCCTAGGACAAGCCATCTAATGATGCTCCCGAGCGCCACCAGCCTCTCTGCCTGCACACAACTCAGGGAGGGACTGGCACACCCGTGGGCACCCCACCTGCATGCAGACAGCTCTGGGCAGAACTGGCTGGTTCTGGAAGATGGAGGAATTCCCTTCTCCCCAAGGAACCATGCCCGCCCCTTTAATTACCTGAGGAAGACACCATCCCGCCACGCCTGTGCGGGAGACGCCCAACCTCAGGGCACCGCGCCACCGAGGCACCGTGGGTGTGAGCACGCGGGCCTTGAGGACAGGCCAGGCTCCGGCCCCAGCTGGGCTTCCCTGCGGACGCTCAGCACGGGGACGGCCTGGGTTTCGAGAGCCGCTCTGCAGCCCGTCGCCCTGAGGTCTCCAGGCCCTGTCCTCGGGCACCAGAGCACCAAGGGCTGAAGGCAGGCTCAGATGGAGATGGGAACTGCGATTTTATTTAGCTCTAGAAGGACGGAGACTTCGTGTCCTTGCCCGGCCCTGCCAGTCATCATGACCAGACCCGGAGTGGAAGGGCGGACAGAGGTCCGACCACAGACGGTGGCGGCAGGGAGCAGAGCTGGGCCGCAAGGGGACACAGGACCAGAGGGTCTGGGACCCCGTGAGGGAGGGCAGACCCTGGGAGGGAAGATTCTAGAGCCACCCAGGCACAGGGTTCTGGGCACTGGCACAGGGGGCAGGGCCTGCAGCAAGAGAGGTGGCGGCCCCAGAGCCCAGAGGCCCTGCCCATCCCTCACCACGGAATGCCAAGGCCCCGCCCCTTGCCCGCCCCTCTCGAGGAACCGCCCCTGCAGCTCTCCCTGTGCCCTCCCCAAGGCCCCGCCCCATGCCAACCCCTCTGGAGGCCCCGCCCCTGCAGCTCTCCCTGTGCCCTCCCCGAGGCCCCGCCCCATGCCAACCCCTCTGGAGGCCCTGCCCCTGCAGCTAGTCCTGTGCACTCCCCGAGGCCCCGCCCCATGCCAACCCCTCTGGAGGCCCCGCCCCTGCAGCTCTCCCTGTGCCCTCCCCGAGGCCCCGCCCCATGCCAACCCCTCTGGAGGCCCCGCCCCTGCAGCTAGTCCTGTGCACTCCCCGAGGCCCCGCCCCATGCCAACCCCTCTGGAAGCCCCGCCCCTGCAGCTAGTCCTGTGCACTCCCCGAGGCCCCGCCCCATGCCAACCCCTCTGGAGGCCCCGCCCCTGCAGCTAGTCCTGTGCACTCCCCAAGGCCCCGCCCCTTGCCAACCCCTCTGGAGGCCCCGCCCCTGCAGCTAGTCCTGTGCACTCCCCAAGGCCCCGCCCCTTGCCAACCCCTCTGGAGGCCCCGCCCCTGCAGCTAGTCCTGTGCACTCCCCGAGGCCCCGCCCCATGCCAACCCCTCTGGAGGCCCCGCCCCTACAGCTAGTCCTGTGCACTCCCCGAGGCCCCGCCCCATGCCAACCCCTCTGGAGGCCCCGCCCACCCCTGCCTGTGGCCCTGCCCAAAGAGGCACCAGGAAAGCTTGTGAGCAGGGCGAATGGGACCCCTTACACCACCCCCCCGCACAGGTCACCTGACGCTGGCGCAGTCACAAAAGAGCAGGTGCGAAGGAGGAAACTGGTCCGGTGAGAAGTCATTAAAAATAAAATGTAGCACTGTTTGAAGGGATTTTTTAAGAAATTGTTAGGTGAAGACTACATTTCAGATCCAACAGAACTGAGTGTGATTCTCCCTTCATCCTCTACCTACCAGGTAAAAATATCACCTTATGCATAAAACAGAGAGTTTCGTGTTCTCGCTCACCTGAGCTCCCATTTACATCTGGACCTGCCCACACCACGTGTGTGAACTGCACCAACGCCCGTGTATTCGACTCTTATTGCTGCTGTAACAAATTACCACGAATTTAGTGGCTTCGAACAGCACATGTTCATTGTCTTACAAGTTGGGAATCAGAACTCAAATCAGGTATTGCTGGGCTAAACTCGAGGTGTAGCTGGGCCAGACCTCTCCTGGAAGCTGCGAGGAGAATCCATTTCTGTCCTTTCCGGATTCTAGAGGCCACTGCCTTCCTGGACCCTTTCCCCCATCTTGGAAGCCAGCAGCCGCTGGCCGATGTCTCCTCATGCTGTCGTCTCTCTGTGCTCCCCCTTTTAACTACGAGGACCCTGATGATGCCATCAGGCCACCGGGACAATCCACACCAGGCTTCCTACCTTCAGGTCAACTGGCCAGCCCCTGTAACGTCCCAGGCAATAGGACCTTGTGTTTGGGGAAGGGGCCATTATTCTGCCAACCGGCCTCAGAAAACCTGCTTCTCCTCTGGATGGGAGAACACAGGGATGCGGCAGTTCCGCATGAGCTCAAGTGACGGATTGGCGGTCCCAGAGGAGGTGATCACTCAGCTGAGATTCCACCTTGGCCAGGCTCTGGGGCTGAGGCCCGCACCCACACATGCCCTGGACCCCTCCTCTGCCCCCACACTTCCACCTGGCGCAGGCTGGGTGACCTTTCCACCAGGTGCAACTCAGACACTCAAGAACAGGAATTTTCACCAGAGTAGCCCCCTACTGGTCGGTAGCGCCGGGGGTGGGGCGAGCGAGGATGACAGGCGTGGTGTTTGGTCGTAATTCAGCCCCAGCGGGCATGGGCAGAATCACAGGAACACGCCTGCCTACCTGCCTGACGGCAAAGTTAATGCCCAGTTGAGTTTCCAAACTAATAAAGTTAATGAGGTCACTCTCATTAGATTTCTAAAGACAATCACATATGTTTTTAGCAATAAAAAAAAAATGTCAGGAGTTTTCGCTTTAGATCACTATTGTTTTCAAGCCCTTATTCCAGCTCTGTTCTCCCTTGGACAGAGGTTCCACCTGGCTGGTGGTGAAGACAGGCCATGGACACGGTAGCCTGGAGGTGGGGGTACGGCATGTATGGCCCCCAGAGTCCAACCATTTCAATTATTAAATCAAAGTCAGCCGGCGTCAAGGGAAAGGCCAAGTAAAGATGAACACACTAACTTGCATAATTAAAAGGCATCATAAAAAAATGCTTGCAACAAAATAAATTTCACAGATGAAAGTCGGCAATGGAATTAAAGGTATCATTCCATTGTATCTTTTAATCACAAGGGTTTGCTCACATTAACACTATAATTAGCCCAGTTTTAAATTGGAAAAACAAGCTTTGTTTCAACTATCTGATATCTTTCTTCTAAGGGAGGGGGAAGTTTTATATCTATCCTTAGGATCAAGGCGAGAGCTTCCTTCAGTGGTTTTGTTTTTTTTTTGTTTTTTTGTTTTTTTTTGTTTTTTTTTTGGTACCAGGGATTGAACTCAGGGGCACTCGACCACTGGGCCACATCCCCAGCCCTTTTTAGAATTTTATTAGAGACAGGGTCTCACTGAGTTGCTAAGTGCCTCGCCATTGCTGAGGCTGGCTTTGAACTCTTGAGCCTCCTGCCTCAGCCTCCCAAGTGCTGGGATTACAGGCCTGCGCCACCATGCCCGGCTGAGATGTGGGTTTTGAAAGGGGTTGACCTTCGCACATCTTGTTTTCCTGGGTCAGAAGTTCCAGAAACGAGATAACACTGCCACCTGGTGGCAAGGCCAAGTTTTACAACAGCCGATTTTGATGGCTCCGTGGTCTTTCATGGAGCTAGAGGGAAAAATGTGTTTCAACTGTGTCCGGTTTAACTCCAAGAAAAGTGAAAGACTCTGGAGGACCAGGCACTGGAGGCACTGAATGAAAACAAGCTCTTTCAGTGCCAAGAAAACCCGCCAGCCCAATTCCTCTGCTCAGCCCAAGTCAATGAAAGTGGGCCTGGATGGAGACAGACGCGGGGCCTCCAGGAGCCCTCCTGCGGTAAGCTTGAATCCCATCCTGGGCCCCTTAGCTGGACAGCATTGGGAGGGCCTGGGAGTTTGGCAGACCACACCTCTCGGAGGCTGCAGATTCTCACAGCTCACCAGTCTGAACATTCCAGAAGCAACTAGAGTTTTAAGCTGCACGCAGTTCTCAGTATCATGACGAAATTCCATGCTGTTCTGCTCCACCCTGTCGAGACACGGGTCACCCCTGCATCCGGCACAACCCCACCACCTGCTACCTGCCGCTGGTCGCTTAGGAGCCGTCAGACATGCTGTGGAGGAATCGGTGCTGCGTTTAACCCCACTTACTAACCTACCTGATCAGGGCCCCAAAGCTGGCGGTCAGGATGAGGAAAGTCAGAGGGAGCAGCTATCCTGGAGGCCACATCCACGCAGCTTTTATGACAGAATATAGTATCGTTGTTCACTTTACCATTAGTGGTTGATGGTCTCCTATTGTGCCAGTCATAGGTGTGCACGTACAGGAGAGCGGCAGCGTGTGTGGGGCTTGGCACTGTCTGGGTTTCAGGTACCCACCGGAGGTCTGGGAGTGTCTGCCCCTGTGGTAAGGGCAACACTGCGCTCACCTAATTTCAGCCTGAAATATAAAATACTCCAAGCCCAAGTAACACTGGACTCTAGTAAATGCTCCCGATTCCTGTTTCAAACATGCCACAATGATTAAAATATTGAGTTTGAAAATTGAGGAGAATTTCCTGAGGAGAGGTGACACAGCACAGCAGCCAACAGTGGCTGACAGGGAGCAAGGACGCCCAGCCGTGTGCTCAGGGGGGCATTTCCTGAAGTCCCCTCAAGCGTCCCCCTTGAGGGCCATTCTGAGTGGTGGCCATAGACTCAGCCCTTCCCTCAGAGGACCAGGGCTTTAGGAGCCTAGGAAGCCGAGCAAGGCGAGTCTTATTTTGAAACAGCACAACTCTCCCGGGACCCCATGGTCCAACTGAGGCCACAGGTGCCTCGAAGCAGGCATGGAGCCAAGCACGGTGGCCTTCCCAGCCATCCCTCCTAGACACTCACAGGGACACGCACACGGGTTCTGAGGCCAGTGCCTCAGTCGCCCTGGCTTTCACCGACTGTCACCCCTGGGGACAGCAGGGCACGCAGGTCCCTCCGGCTCAAGAGGCCTCACTGGCGGGGGCTGACCTCACCTTCCTCCAGGGGGACCGCGCACGGACAGGCCCCTAGGCTGGAGGACCTCCAGGGCTCTGCCCCACAGACACAGGCAACCCCTGACCCAGGCCGCCCAGCTCCTGTCCTCTGCCGCCTGGGCAGTGAGGAGCGCCCTCCTTCCCAGGTCCAGGGCTCCCAGCTCCCAGCCATGCGGTACCTTCCCAGGGTGACCAGCGGCCACGCCAGTGCCTTTCCAGAAGTCTCCACGTCCCTGTGTGCCCAAGAGTCACCAAGAGCCAGAATCGGCTTCCACCTCCTAAGTGAGCGCCAGGGCTGCCACCCACCCCAGAAGGGGGAGCCGCGGGCCGAGGCTCCCGCCGAGGGACAGGCTCCAGCACAGAGAGGGGCAGGAAGCGGCTGTTCTCCGTGAGCAAAGGCTGTGGCCTCAGAGGACACCCACTCTACACACAAGGAGGAGCCCCGAGGGACGTGGTGTGCGGCCAGGGGCTGCTTCCCTCCGGGCTGACCAGCTCCCCGAGGTGGGAGAAAGGCCCAGGAGGGGGGTCAGAGCTGCTGGTCAGGAGGGCAGCAGGGGGTGGGCAGCACGGCCGGGGGTCCCGGGCGAGGCTGGAACTCTGGACCCAAGGCCGCAGCGAGCGCGGGCCTGTCGGGCAGGGCTGTCCACTGCTGCCCACCACGCTCCGCCTCGCCTGCAGGGCTGCGGCCTCTCCTGCGGGGCGCCCCTCTCCTCCCAGCCCCGCTGCCCCTCAGCCGAGACCTGCGGGCTCCCCTGTGGGCAGAGTGCGGTGGGAGCTGGGGCGCAGCAGGAGACGGCTGCAGACGGCCTCGCCCTGCCCTGCGGGAGGGCCGCGAGCGGTGGGCCGCCATGCAGAGGGAGGGGCAGCGGGCGGCCAGCTCCGTCCTGCTTCGTGGGGCGTGGCCGGGCTGGCTCTGGGCCCGCTGCCCCTCTGCTGGACGTGGAGCCCACCTGAGGAAGGTGTCTCCCGGCACGCCCGCGCCAAGCCAGGCCTGTGGGCAGGAACAGCAACCACGGCGCAGAGCTGGGGATGACCCTGCGCCGGCCACGGCGCCAAGTCCCAGGAGAGGCAGCAGGTCAGGCTTGGAGAGGGCCGCGGGAGGCTGGGCACGGGCGCCCTCTCATGGCTGGAAGAGGAAGGGACCGGGTTCCCTGCAGGCTCCAGGATTTGGCCCCGTGACAGATTTTAAGATGTCACTAATTCTCTGGTCATCTTTTACAGCTGCAAAGAGGAAAACTAACAGCTGTCCAGAAGGAAGCAGAGCAGACCTCAAGAAGAGGAGGGGCGAGCGCCCGAGCCCCGCTGCGGCCACGCCCCTCGCTCTGCTCAGCCCTGCAGCCCACGGCTCCCTTCCGGGCTCACTGTCCTGCCCTGCGGCCTCTGGGGAGCAGCAGCCGGGTATGCAGGTTAGGGTGCCCCTGCAGCCGGCCAAGGGACGTTCGTGGGCTGGTGGCACCGACTGTCACCGGTGGGTGTGTTTCTGCTTGCGTGCAACCCTCACAGTTCAGAACACTCTCCAGAAAACCCAGCGCAGCAAGATCCTTGCAACCCAAACCCTCCCCGACACAGGTCGGCTGGCCAGGGAGAGATCAGGGCCACTCTGAGTATCTAAGAGAAGGAGGCGGACAGGGTCTCACTGAATTGCTAAGTGCCTCGCCATTGCTGAGGCTGGCTTTGAACTCTTGATCCTCCTGCCTCAGCCTCCCAAGTGCTGGGATTAAAGGCGTGCGCCACCGCGCCGGCTCATCTTTGAACATTTGTAGAAAATATTTGCAGTGTAAAAATGGTGTTGATTTCCAGATCTTCACATCTGCTGTCAGGCATTCAGATAAAATTTGAAGTTTCCCATTATATACAGTGATTTTACGTGTGTGTGTGTGTGTGTGTGTGTGTGTGTGTGTGTGTGTGTAGAACTGTGACCACTGAGGGCCTGCCTATTTCCTTCTCCTGTTTTCCTTTTTTGGCGAGGGGAGGGAAGGTCCTAGGCTTGCGCTCATCACTTGGACGTGTAAAGGACACACAAGGTCAAGACATCTACTTTCCTATAATTTCCCCACTTCCACACAGTGCTGTCATGCACAAGGAACGTTCCAAGGCCCCCCCGTGGATGCCTAAAACCACAGGCAGTTCTGAGTCTACATACAGAGCTGCTCCCCAACTATCCAAGGGTGGAGTACCATCACCTATCCCACCTACAGAGCATCCTAGCATGAACTACCCTACCTTAAATGTGCTCACAGCGCACTAGCCTGCAGTTGGCCAAAACTATCTAGCAGAGCCTATTTAAAATAACGTGCTAAACGTCGCATGTAAAGTGACGGCCACTGTACCCCAGTCGAGCCATCCTAGGTTTCAAGTGGCAGGGGTGAGGAAGCATGCCTTGGAGAGGGTCCAAGACTCGGTCAAGGGCAGAGTCGGGCACTGAATCCAAGTCTGCCGATGCTGGAGCTCTAGCTGCTCCTCCTGCCTCTCTCGAGAGCCCACTGCACAGGCTGTGAACGCCCTCAGCTGAAGAGCTGACGACTCAACGTAAAGCTACAAGTCGAACACCCACTGTCTACGCGTCTTACATTCTAACCCAAATAAACATTGTCCAGTTTTCTATTTCATTCATATTCATATAATAACGCTAACATTTGCCGAGTCCCTGCTCTGGGCCACGCCCTGATCCAAGAGCTGCACACTGCTGTGTATGCGCCAGGGACCGAGCCCACGACTCCACACGTGCCAAGAGCATGCCGCACCACCGAGCTGTACCTCCTGTGTCCACTGACTGGTGGTGGCGACCTGCTGCACGGAGGAGGAAGCTGGGACAGAGAAAGAGATTGCCCAAGGTCACAAGAGAAGTGACAGGGCAGAACTGCAACCTAGCCTCATTCCAGCCAGGCGACATCGACGGGCTTCCTCCCAAGCCACACTCACGCCTAACGTCCAAAACCTCAGGCCAAATACCAGGACACAGCTGATAGGCAGGCCAGCTCAACACTCTCAACTTAAAAAAAAAATCAAGGTGCTGCGTGGAGTAACGGCTCACGGATCTCAAGGAGCTGTTTGTTGGAAACGCCGTTCTCCACTTCTTCAACTAAATGCACCAATGCTACGAGGCCCTCTAAGATGCTGAGTAACGGTGGCCAGGACCCGTCGCCTGGAGATGCAGACACTATGATGAACACTCCGACTGCTAGCACTCTGCAGCCCACGCCCAATACCCCTGCCTCCTGCACACTTCCAGTCCACTCACTAGCTACCTTGAAAAGGAGCCATTTAATTTTCTCAAGAGTATACTATCTCAGCAAGAAACCATTTCTTAAAGTATACATAGGGAAACTTCCCCCAAAACCACTGATGATTTTCAAGCCCAAAATCAAAGAGCATTGTTCATCAGAAGGATGAGAATTACTTAACTGATACAGTAAACATGATTAATGAACTTTAAAAAGAAAAATGTAAACTTGATTCCATTTATCTCATAAAACGTTTTTGATGGCAAAATACCCAAAGAAATACTTTTGCAAAGTACTTTGTAAAATGACTTTTTGGATTCTCAAAAGTTTTATTATTTTAATACTGGAGATTTAACCCAAGGGTGCTCTACCACTGAGTTACATTCCAAGCCCTTTTAATTTTGACACAGTGTCTTGCTAAATTGCTGAAACTGGCCTTGCACTTGCAATCCTCCTGCCTCAGCCTCTCAAGTCACTAGGATTACAGGTATGTCACCACACCTAAGATTTTTCAAGTGACATTAAGTTTACCTCCAAGTTTGATATTCATATTTATGTATATATTATATACAATTAGTAATATATGTTGAATTATAATAGCACACAAAGTAGTTTGCTAACTATATATAAAACTTTTGCGTAATTCCTAACCACAAACTTCTACTTACCGAAACAACTAAGAAAACTTTCTGCTCCAGAACATTAAACAGATTTCCATTACTTAACTTGCAATTTCAACACCCCCTTTTTTTTTTTTAAAGAACTTAATATTGTCAGTAACTTTTTTTCCCCCAAATATATGTCCCTGTATTCCAGGTTCCTAAATGTTATTACATGTCGTTTCTTTGTAACTACAAATAGTATCAAGGATGTTAACTTTGAAGTCAGTTTTTAAAAACCCGGTCACTTGGTTTAAACCATCATCCAACCATAAAGGACCACACGTTCATGCTGGCTTTTGGTTCGCAGGTTGAGACTGATGAGCAGTGTTTTATCCCTGCTCACTACTGCTGGGGATAAACAGGGAAAAGGGAGTCTGAAAATTTAAAACCTACAATGTCTTGAAGATGTTGCAAAGAAATATCTACTGTCTTTAATGGAGAAACAAAAGCATCACCAAGTTACCAAACCCGTTTCCTCTTTAAACACTTGTGCCTTGGACCAAGGCACAAGAGATCCCTTCTTGTGGTCGAAGACCACAGCCCCGCACCAGACTACCTAAACCTACCCCCACCCCTTCCCCTTACTTAAATCCCTGAAAGCCCCACCTCCTGCCGCCCATAAGGTAGCCATCTCCTAAAATCTATGAAGACCAAGCAAACCGGCCGGACACACAGAGACAAGCACCTTGAAAACCACCATGTTAAGTACTGAGAAATACAGAAGCAAAATCCATCTCTTAGGTGGACAGTCACTTAAAACCACACGTTCATGAAATTCCTCAAAGTACTTTTTAATTTCGCACTGACAACTCACACTTAGAAATTAAAAACTTCTCAAAATTGCCTTTGTACTGGGCGCAGTGGCGCATACCTGTAATCCCAGCACTTGGGAGGCTGAGGCAGGAAGATCAAGAGTTCAAAGCCAGCCTCAGCAATGGCGAGGCACTTAGCAACTCAGAGAGACCCTGTCTCTAATAAAATACAAAAAAAGGGTGGAGATGTGGCCCAGTGGTCCAGAGACCCTC
Source organism: Tamias sibiricus (assembly GCA_025594165.1). Taxonomy (NCBI): domain Eukaryota; kingdom Metazoa; phylum Chordata; class Mammalia; order Rodentia; family Sciuridae; genus Tamias; species Tamias sibiricus. The sequence goes on along the minus strand of CM046671.1, from coordinate 5,068,031 downwards.
AGTTCAATCCCGGGTACTCCCCCATCCCCCCAAAAAATAGCCTTTTGTTTTGTCAAAGTAAAAGCCTTTTACCTGCATCCTAGCAACTTGAGTTTACGGGGGCGACTTTCTAAGCAATGCTTACAAGGTGACTCCTCCAATTTTTTTAGTTGTAGATGGACACAATACCTTTATTCTATTTTTTATTTTTATTTTTATGTGGTGCTGGGGATAGAACCCAGTGCCTCACACATTCGAGGCAAGCACTCTACCCCTGAGCCACAACCCTAACCCCTCCGACTTCCTTTTTAAAATAAAAAGTTCCGAAAAAGTTTTACCATATTAAAAGAAATAAAAGTCTTAGGTGGGCATTACACATAGTAACAAGTGGAAAACAAGAACTTGAGTTCTAAAATGAAAGTCTGATAATGAGGCTGTATACGTAACCAGAAGGAGGCTGGCCAACCAGTAAGCCATTGTAAAATATTCCTAACCTCAAGCAAGAAAGTGACTGAAAATAAAGCAAATACTTTTGTCATCACTTACACTTGATTTTCAATAAACTGGAGAAATGATCAAGGTGAAAAAAAAACAAGATAAAGTAGTACATAACGGGTACAACTTTGCTTAAGAATTTAACATGACAGGAAAATAAAATGTTCACAGCTACTGATACTGGAGGGAAGAATTTGGCCTTTTTAAAATTTACTTTCCAAATTGCTTACAATGCACACTGTCCTGCAATCCAACAGGCAGGGAGGAGAAAATGTTTTAAAAAAAAAAAAAAAATATATATATATATATATATATATATATATGTATATTTATTTATTTGCTTTAGTTGTACACAATGCAATGCACTTATGTTTACGTGGTGCTGAGGATCGAACCCGGGCCGCACACGTGCTAGGCGAGCGCTGAACCGCTGAGCCACAACCCCAGCCCTAAAATGCTTTTTTCTCAGGGATTATGTTCCACCGTCGTCTTTGCACACCCATGGCAGGCTAAACATTCCGAAGTCCCCAGAAGCACAGCTCCCCACAGCAGGCCACCAAACATGGAGCTGAAAACTCAGCGGCTCATCTCCTACCAAGAAGCACCCAAGGTCAACAGCACACCTGCCACCAGGCCTCAGTCCCAGCAGACTCCGACTGTCAGTTCTGAACAGAGCAAGTACACAAACCCTGTTGCTATGTGCAAGTAAAAGTCTTGTGTTGTGAAAAAGATGACGACACAGTCACGTTTTTCAAGTTTATTTATTCACACAATAGTCTACCTTCCCTTGAAAGCTAGGAAATAGATCACTTACGGACCTGATTTTGCTGTTCTCCTATACTGTAAGCACTGCTCTCTCCCCCTGACTTTCATAAAGGTCAAGTTTTTTAAACCTATGCACACACCAATATCATTGGACAGAAATGTGCAACGCTCTGGGAAAGCAATCAGTTGACTCTTTGTACAGTGGCAGATCAAAATTAGGGGATATAATCCATAAGATGTGTTGTTGTTGTTGTTTTACCTTGTTAAACTTGTTTTCAAAATGATTACAGCCCCAAAGTATTCCCACAGCATGTAACAACTTCAGGAGAACATCTGAAAGAGAAATTAAAAATATTATTTTTTGACCAGAATTCCTAAAATTTGATCCTTTTTTCTCCAAGTGTGTTTTCTTTCATTTACAGGTAACACACCACACACTCAGAACACAATTCTTAAACTTGCTTCTTGTAAATACAACAATGGGCAAAGGTAGGGCCCATTAATTACAGAAAGGAAGGGCACCCAGTGCCCCCGAACCCAAGGCCTGGGCCGCTCAACACGCCAGCAAGCAGGTTCCGAGACAAGAACGCAGCGCGTGGAGACCATTTAATCCACAGACCACCCACTAATAAAGCAGGACTCTTCTGGAAGAAGACTGGTGGTCACACACTCCGAGCACATTTCACAGAGCAACTGACAAGTGCAGAAATGAACCCTCTACACGTTCAGTGCACCCAACCGGGGCGGCCCCGGAGACGCCACGTGAAAGATGCTGTCCAGCTACGACCTACCTCGACCAGCCCGGGAAGCATTCTGTAAATGCCTTCCTGAGAACACACGCAGAGGCGGGCCGGCCTGAGCGCTGACCCACGCAACTGCACAACTGGGGCCTGGGGCGGTCTTACCATGGAAGTTTCTGCACGCGTGTGGAATGGCATCTTCTGCTTGTCAGGACAGTCATCTACGTCAAATGAGGTTTTTTTCCCTACAAAGTTACCAGAAAAGGCAGCTACAGCCTAGTTACAGCTAGGATTTCTAGTTACAGCTCTGCCTCTTACCTGTGAGAAAGTGAAAATTCTCTTAAACCCTGGTAAAGCCTCCAATTTCTCAAACATAAACAAAGGGCTTGAACACAATGAATTCTGAGGAGCAGTCTTACAAAACAGGATTTTGCTTAATTTTTGAAAGTTTAAAGCATTCTTAAAGGTTATTTGTGAATCATCAAGCTTGATATTCTCACCAATGACGCTTATTACATGAAGAGCTTTAAGCCAAGGGATTGCTGATATGCGTCTACAGGATGAAAACGTCAGACTTCTTTTTATTTTTCCGGTACCATGGATTAAACTCAGGGGCACCTGACCACTGAGCCACGTCCCCAGCCCTATTTTGTATTTTATTTAGAGACAGGGTCTCACTGAGTTGCTTAGCACCTCGCTTTTGCTGAGGCTGGCTTTGAACTTGCGATCCTCCTGCCTTGGCCTCCCGAGCAGCTAGGATCACAGGCATGCGCCACTGCGCCTGGCCAGACTTCCTCCTTCTCGGCGGCACACTTTCCCAGTTGCCAGGGGCCGGTGCTGACATGGCGACAAAGCAGACAGCAGTGGAAACAGGACCTGCAGCAGCACACACATGACGTCTCCGCACCACTGTGTGTGTTTAACAGGTTTTGTATACAAGCAAGGTGTTTATACAAGATAACAATGCATGTGATCTGACAAATTCAAAACGTCTGAAATAAAAAATAACACGATACTTCAGAACATTTCACTGTTTTATAAAACGCATGCACAGACCTGGGCCACCGCACTTCACCACACCACATGGAGCCCCCCAACCCCACCTCCCCTCGTGTAGTGTGTCTTACAAAACCAACACCTATTTTCAAAAAAAAAAAAAATTCACTTGTACACTATACTCAGTTGAAAACTGACCATCTTTTCTCTGGTTCCAAAGTTTTTTATTTTGGAATACTACAGAAAAAATAAATGAAGACATAATCACAGAAAGTACCAGACCCTTATAATGAACACCTGCACTGAAAATGTTTTTCACATGGTTAACAGATTTTGCAAAGGAGACGGATTTTTCACCAAGAAAATTCCCGAGGCTTGCACTCAGTAATACTAAATTTCCACAATGAAATTTGAGTGTCAAATTGGGCAGGAAGAAATCACTTAACTTTTAGCGATGAGGTATGTTATAATATAGTAATAAAACACCTCAAGCAGAGTAGGTTTTCCTGAGAAGGCAC